>OY744534.1:22730828-22820828 GCA_963556195.1 Sepiola atlantica
CTTTCTCGGGCGCTGGCTTTTCAAACCCCACTTTCCCGACCCGACCTTCGGTCACATCTTACTTGTGGGAGTAAGATAAAACTGGCCTTGTGCCTAACTCCTGGAGAGGAGTAAATAAAGATAAATTCTGTGCATTATTTTTTTTTTGGGGGGGGGTTCCACTCTTTTCGGCGATTACGTGTGGTTTTACGACCATGCCAGTCGGACTTAGGGTTAGTGTTAAAATATATATTAGTTAACTGTCCTAATAAGTTAGAATTACGCTAAAAAGTAGGATCACATTGTTTAAATTTAGCTTTTATTTATCAAAGTTTGTTAGAATTATGGGAGTCTCGTAGTAAAAACATTGTTTTAACTGTACCCATTCCCAATTAGTTGGTGTTTTGATGTAAATAGTTTTGATAGATGGAAAAAAACTTTCGCATTTATTCATTTAGAAGACAGAAAAAAATAAGTTAAACAAGCCGCGCATGCGTGGTCCCCCTCTGTATGTGACTCGATGTGGCAAATGTAAAATGCAATAAATTTGGGCAATTTGGGGCATTTTTTACGCTCATTGTACCCCCTGGGGGCGCGAACCAGAATTTTTCTGAGGTCAAGGATGCTCATTTTATATCCAGAACAATTGCCTCTATATTTTGGCCAAGTTTCAGAAAAATTGAATGGATGGATGAAAAGTTATGGGGCAAAAAATGTCATTTTTTGCCATTTTGGGGCCTTTTGACCCCCTGGAGGGCTAACCAGATTTATTTTTAAAAATCAGAGAATGTCACTTTCTAACCTGACCAAAGTTACAACTTCATGCAAAATTTCAGAGAAATTCAATGGATTGTTGCGGAGAAAAATCTGGACGGACGGACGGACGGACGGACGGACGGACGGACGGACGGACGGAAATGCCTCAAAACATAGGTCCCCCGATTTTATAAATCGGGGGACCAAAAAAAAAATATGAATCTATTTTTTATTATTATTTAAAAAGCTGAGAGGGGTGAGAGAGTGTTTTTTTTTCTTTATTATAGCAAATATAATCATATTGAATATATCAGTTATGTCAGCTAATGCATCTTCACCGTACACTGCACATATCTTTTTTGTTGTTTGCGAGGAATTTTTTGCCTTTATGGAAAAAGAAAAACATCAAATGCCTAAAATGGGTTTTACAATTTTCCAATTCCAAAATTAATATAAGTTAAATAATTTTTTTAACTTTCTTTCTTTCTTCAGAGTTAGGTTGAAGTATGCTCTAACCGGAAATGTGAGTATTTTTTATTTTTATGGAAATCGCTCCAGACAAGGCATGAAGCCACTTGATGTAAGGAGCTAAAAAATACTACTTCAAGATCAAAAACTAACCAACGGTAAGTGTTATATGGATAGATTCTGACCCAGAAAACAGCAATTCTTCCCCCTTTGTCAGAAACATCTTTCATGGAATGTGAGGACTAAATGACAAAATAAGGGAAGCGAGAGTTACGAGGCTGCCGAAAGTAAACCCAAGTTAGTCACTTTCTACTCCCGCTAGTATACTATATCTGTCAATAATTTTACATGTTCTAACATGTCGAAGCATGAATTACTAAAAATCGGCACAAACTTTCCGGACAGCCTGATAGAAACGACTCTGTGGACTTAAAATTGGTTGACTACCTGCCAGCACTTTGTGGGTATTGATTTACTCCTCTCCAGGAGTTAGGCACAAGGCCAGTTTTTATCCTACTCCCACAAGCAAGATGTGACCCAAGGTCGGGTCGGGAAAGTGGGGTTTGAAAAGCCAGCGCCCGAGAGGTGAGCACTCTGGCCATGCCTCGTCGGCACTCTCCGGTAGGGGCACCTCAGACAGTAAGCAATAATAAGGGGAGGCAAAGCCTGGGAGGGTGGACCTCCTAGAACTGCACAGGACAGACCCATTGACCGGCATAAGTCAAGCCCCGAAGGCCAAGACAATACCAGTATGGGGTGCAGTATCCATCGGAACAGATACTACACTTTGATCTTAGCCAAAAGAGTATTGATTTACTCCTCTCCAGGAGTTAGGCACAAGTAAGATATGACCCAAGGTCGGGTCGGGAAAATGGGTTTAAAAATTGCCTGGGCAGCCTCGTCGGCATTCCCCGTAGGGGCGCCTCAGGCAGTAAGCAATAAACTTACTCCTCCCCAAAGAGGGGAGGTGAAGCCTGGGAGGGTGGACCTCCTAGAACTGCACAGGACAGACCCATAGACCGGCCTAAATCAAGCCCCGAAGGCCAAGACAATACCAGTCTATGGGGTGCAGTATCCATCGGAACAGATACTACACTTTGATCTTAGCAAAAGAGTAGACGTAACAGAAATATTGAAGACAATGTGGACACCTAGTGAGAACAGACTCACGTTGCTTATTTCGTTTTTAGATAAACAATTTTAATTAGTTTTTCTATCTTTGTTTGTGATCATAAAGGACGGAAGAGGTGGGGACAGATCTGTTGAACTTATTACAATTTGATGAAAATATCGGTCACAAAAATGGTTGCCACAGAAAGACAGTTTGCGGGTAATGTTGTTTTTTTTTTAACTTAGAGTGTTAGATAATCTTCTAGCACAAAGCTAGAAGATTATCTAACACTCTAAGTTAAATATTCAATAATTACAAATCTTATATATAAAAAAGAGCTAGATTTCTCTAGTCTATTTGTGATCAATAGCTTTTTATTTTAATACAAGGTAGATAATTAAATCTGTTTCATTAGTCATATAAGATAAATATTGGTCTGTGTTGTTAAAATATAAAAATTGTATTTTCGATCTATCTTAATGTTTTAATATTTAATCCAGATCGATATTTTATTTTTGATTAGTCATAGAGGAAAGGAGGGGAGATTTTACCCTCCCACTCAGAAGTCCTAACTCTGCCACCCATAACACTGGGACAAATTTAATAAGACATTTTTTTCGATATCCACCGACTGACTCATATTTGACTGTAAAGAGAGAGAGAGAGAAAGAGAAAAGAGAGAGAGAGAGAGAGAGAGAAAGAGAGAGTGGGGCGGGGGGGGGAGGGTTAAGTAAAGAGAGAAAGGGAAGAAAGCAAGAAAGCTGACTGTTGTGGCTTATGTAGTTAAGCGACTGACCCACTTAAAGGGAAAGATAGAGAGAGAGGAGGGGGAGAAAGAGAAATAAAATGAAAGTAATGAAAGAGACAGAAGAAAGAAAGAAAGAAAGCCGCCTGTTTTTTGTTTATGTAATTAATAGCGTTGCCTTTTCCTAATTGCTGAGGTGGTTCAATCGGTTAGCGTGCCATATTTACAGACAGAGGTTGTGAGTTCAAACCACACCATGGGCAACAAGTTATTTTTACTCTGATTTTGTCCTCAAATGAACTCTGACATTTCAAATTACAATATGAAGCAGGTTGGTTAGTTTCATGTTTATTTTTTCCCCGCAATCTACACAATTTACGAAAATTAGAAACCCAGGCGACGGCGGATAGCTATGCTAGTAAAAATAAATACATATTTCTTTCGACTAAAATACATTATATTAGACAGATTATCAAATTGAGACAGTTTTTTTGTTTTTTTTTGCGTCAAACGCGTCATAAATTGAAAACATGAATGAACTACTAATGAGGCGTCATGGGACAGTGTGTCATTTAAAGAAACTTGCCAAAGAATTTCACAAATATGGTTCAGGTTTGTGAGGTTTTCTCGCAGCTGTCACTTATTCAGTGAGTTTGTCTCAACGGAGAACTGTTATCAGCGGCCAATCAGAATTCCTCACTATTTTTTCGTAAACGCTCAAATTATTTCGGATTTTACTCCCCAAAAAATAAATTTTTTTTCTTTTCTTTTCTTTTTGTTATTTGCAAATTATTATTGTTTTTAACCCATTTACAGTTCTCGCATGAGTCATTACCAGTGATCGTTTACTTGCAAAAACAGAGGGTGTTCCCTGGAGTCTGAGTGACAACAAGTTTTCCGAGATTTCCAGTACTCTCTGCTCATTTTGATCGTCATTGCAAATAAATTTGCGTTCTCGCAACAGCCTTTTACCATTGAATTCTTGTTAATAATGCTGTTGACTTTCTCTTGATTTTGATTGACAATAAGCCTCCTTGGGATTCGAGTACTCTCCGTGTACTCCCAGTGGAGGTCTGGACGGTGTTTTCTCTCTTCAGACTTTCCATCCTCCCTGACCGTTCACGATCATTTTCTGTAGTACCACCAGTTTGTTTTTCCCATTATATATCTACTCTACCATTTTCTGTTCCTTTGAGTTCGTCATCATCATCTTCTGTACCCTTGAGTTCATCATCATCATCATCATCATCATCATCATCATCATCATCATCATCATCATCATCATCATCATCGGTTTAACGTCCATTTAACATTCTGGGTGCGCGCTGGGCAGCTTTAAGAAATTGACTTTCAAACTAACCTATCACTGGTCAGGTCTTTATTGATCCCTTTTTCCCTCAAGTCCATTTTTATCACTACTTTCCATCTTTTCCTGTGAACTGGACCTGCTACCTCAACTGTTTTACATCTACTGACCCAAGAATTTTCATCCATTCTTTCAATGTAGCCACACTATTGAAGTCTACTCTTCTGCACACATCTCCCTACAATGTCCAGATTTAATCTTTCTCTGAGGTCATCAGATCTAAGCCTGTCCTTAAGACTCACATTACACATCCATAGTATCATTCTTATACTATTTCTTTCCATGCAACGCATGTCCTCAACCGTGTCCAGGTTTCACTTCCATTTAAACTGATGATGAAGTGCAATCACACTAACACCTGCTCCTCCCTGTGCTCCAATGGTATCACCAAAGTAACAAAACTTCTGAACAACCGCAATAGCTACACCATCCAGATATACTTTCTCCACATCTGAGTTCTCATCCATCTCCATTGTGTTACACTTCTTACACATGAACTGGTTATCTGTGCAAGGGTTTGTCAGGACAACATGACATGAGGATACTTAACCCTACAAGTAAACCCTGACCAAATATTCAAAATAACATAGTATTCAAAGCCCAAATAAGAGAGGTAAAGGTGAACTTTTGTTGAACACTCGACTATCTATGTATCTCATATAAAGATAAAGTGTTAGCCCCAGGAAGGGGCCCCTTGATTTGTGAGACTTTACACTGAAGTAAAATGAAAAAAAAAAATCTATGCTCAACTTTGAATAATAATAATTTTGTTTTGGCTTATTTATATCTTTTCTCTCTCTCTCTCATATATATATATATATATATATATATATATATATATATATATTACAGAAAATCAGAACAACATTGGTACCGTCGGTTTCAAATTCTTTGTTAGGATTTGAAACCGACGGTACCGATGTTTGGTACTGATCTAGATGAGGACCCAAGCTAAAATCGACTTGGCGTCGGTAGTTTCTGGATGTTTATGTAGCCGGCCGGAAAAAGCTGAATAAAAAGTCGGTTGCCTGCGTCCCAAAAATCCAAAATTAATAACAAGTGTTAAAACGGTGTTAGGGGTTAAGGTTAGGTTATATAATTGTTTTTTTTCTGCATGAAAAAGTTTGTATTTTTTCACTGAACAAGTGTTAAAACGGTGTTAGGGTTAGGGTTCGTTAAAATTCATTATCGGTTTGATCAATTTTTATTTCTAATTAGTGAATCTAAGCTGGATGTACAACTGGACAAAATGTTTCTTTCTTCCATGTAAACATTTTTTTTTGAAGAAAAATATTACTGAACAAGTGTTAAAACGGTGTTAGGGGTTAAGGTTAGAGTTATAAAATGTTTTTTTCTGCAGGAAGTTTTTTTTTTTTTTCACTGAACGAGTGTTAAAACGGTGTTAGGGGTTAAGGTTAGAGTTATAAAATATTTTTTTCTGCAGGAAGTTTTTTTTTTTTTTCACTGAACAAGTGTTAAAACGGTGTTAGGGGTTAAGGTTAGAGTTATAAAATGTTTTTTTCTGCAGGAAGTTTTTTTTTTTCACTGAACAAGTGTTAAAACGGTGTTAGGGGTTAAGGTTAGAGTTATAAAATGTTTTTTTCTGCAGGAAGTTTTTTTTTTTTCACTGAACAAGTGTTAAAACGGTGTTAGGGGTTAAGGTTAGAGTTATAAAATGTTTTTTTCTGCAGGAAGTTGTTTTTTTTTTCACTGAACAAGTGTTAAAACGGTGTTAGGGGTTAAGGTTAGAGTTATAAAATATTTTTTTCTGCAGGAAGTTGGTTTTTTTTCACTGAACAAGTGTTAAAACGGTGTTAGGGGTTAAGGTTAGAGTTATAAAATGTTTTTTTCTGCAGGAAGTTGTTTTTTTTTTCACTGAACAAGTGTTAAAACGGTGTTAGGGGTTAAGGTTAGAGTTATAAAATGTTTTTTTCTGCAGGAAGTTGTTTTTTTTTTCACTGAACAAGTGTTAAAACGGTGTTAGGGGTTAAGGTTAGAGTTATAAAATGTTTTTTTCTGCAGGAAGTTTTTTTTTTTTCACTGAACAAGTGTTAAAACGGTGTTAGGGGTTAAGGTTAGAGTTATAAAATGTTTTTTTCTGCAGGAAGTTTTTTTTTTCACTGAACAAGTGTTAAAACAGTGTTAGGGGTTAAGGTTAGAGTTATAAAATGTTTTTTTCTGCAGGAAGTTGTTTTTTTTTTCACTGAACAAGTGTTAAAACGGTGTTAGGGGTTAAGGTTAGAGTTATAAAATGTTTTTTTCTGCAGGAAGTTTTTTTTTTTTCACTGAACAAGTGTTAAAACGGTGTTAGGGGTTAAGGTTAGAGTTATAAAATGTTTTTTTCTGCAGGAAGTTTTTTTTTTCACTGAACAAGTGTTAAAACAGTGTTAGGGGTTAAGGTTAGAGTTATAAAATGTTTTTTTCTGCAGGAAGTTGTTTTTTTTTTCACTGAACAAGTGTTAAAACGGTGTTAGGGGTTAAGGTTAGAGTTATAAAATGTTTTTTTCTGCAGGAAGTTGGTTTTTTTTTCACTGAACAAGTGTTAAAACAGTGTTAGGGGTTAAGGTTAGAGTTATAAAATGTTTTTTTCTGCAGGAAGTTGTTTTTTTTTTCACTGAACAAGTGTTAAAACGGTGTTAGGGGTTAAGGTTAGAGTTATAAAATATTTTTTTCTGCAGGAAGTTGGTTTTTTTTCACTGAACAAGTGTTAAAACGGTGTTAGGGGTTAAGGTTAGAGTTATAAAATGTTTTTTTCTGCAGGAAGTTGTTTTTTTTTTCACTGAACAAGTGTTAAAACGGTGTTAGGGGTTAAGGTTAGAGTTATAAAATGTTTTTTTCTGCAGGAAGTTGTTTTTTTTTTCACTGAACAAGTGTTAAAACGGTGTTAGGGGTTAAGGTAAGAGTTATAAAATGTTTTTTTCTGCAGGAAGTTTTTTTTTTTTCACTGAACAAGTGTTAAAACGGTGTTAGGGGTTAAGGTTAGAGTTATAAAATGTTTTTTTCTGCAGGAAGTTTTTTTTTTCACTGAACAAGTGTTAAAACAGTGTTAGGGGTTAAGGTTAGAGTTATAAAATGTTTTTTTCTGCAGGAAGTTGTTTTTTTTTTCACTGAACAAGTGTTAAAACGGTGTTAGGGGTTAAGGTTAGAGTTATAAAATGTTTTTTTCTGCAGGAAGTTTTTTTTTTTCACTGAACAAGTGTTAAAACGGTGTTAGGGGTTAAGGTTAGAGTTATAAAATGTTTTTTTCTGCAGGAAGTTTTTTTTTTCACTGAACAAGTGTTAAAACAGTGTTAGGGGTTAAGATTAGAGTTATAAAATGTTTTTTTCTGCAGGAAGTTGTTTTTTTTTTCACTGAACAAGTGTTAAAACGGTGTTAGGGGTTAAGGTTAGAGTTATAAAATGTTTTTTTCTGCAGGAAGTTGGTTTTTTTTTCACTGAACAAGTGTTAAAACAGTGTTAGGGGTTAAGGTTAGAGTTATAAAATGTTTTTTTCTGCAGGAAGTTGTTTTTTTTTCACTGAACAAGTGTTAAAACGGTGTTAGGGGTTAAGGTTAGAGTTATAAAATATTTTTTTCTGCAGGAAGTTGGTTTTTTTTCACTGAACAAGTGTTAAAACGGTGTTAGGGGTTAAGGTTAGAGTTATAAAATGTTTTTTTCTGCAGGAAGTTGTTTTTTTTTTCACTGAACAAGTGTTAAAACGGTGTTAGGGGTTAAGGTTAGAGTTATAAAATGTTTTTTTCTGCAGGAAGTTTTTTTTTTTCACTGAACAAGTGTTAAAACGGTGTTAGGGGTTAAGGTTAGAGTTATAAAATGTTTTTTTCTGCAGGAAGTTGTTTTTTTTTTCACTGAACAAGTGTTAAAACGGTGTTAGGGGTTAAGGTTAGAGTTATAAAATGTTTTTTTCTGCAGGAAGTTGTTTTTTTTTCACTGAACAAGTGTTAAAACGGTGTTAGGGGTTAAGGTTAGAGTTATAAAATGTTTTTTTCTGCAGGAAGTTTTTTTTTTCACTGAACAAGTGTTAAAACGGTGTTAGGGGTTAAGGTTAGAGTTATAAAATGTTTTTTTCTGCAGGAAGTTTTTTTTTTCACTGAACAAGTGTTAAAACAGTGTTAGGGGTTAAGGTTAGAGTTATAAAATGTTTTTTTCTGCAGGAAGTTGTTTTTTTTTTCACTGAACAAGTGTTAAAACGGTGTTAGGGGTTAAGGTTAGAGTTATAAAATGTTTTTTTCTGCAGGAAGTTGGTTTTTTTTTCACTGAACAAGTGTTAAAACAGTGTTAGGGGTTAAGGTTAGAGTTATAAAATGTTTTTTTCTGCAGGAAGTTGTTTTTTTTTTCACTGAACAAGTGTTAAAACGGTGTTAGGGGTTAAGGTTAGAGTTATAAAATATTTTTTTCTGCAGGAAGTTGGGTTTTTTTTCACTGAACAAGTGTTAAAACGGTGTTAGGGGTTAAGGTTAGAGTTATAAAATGTTTTTTTCTGCAGGAAGTTGGTTTTTTTTTCACTGAACAAGTGTTAAAACAGTGTTAGGGGTTAAGGTTAGAGTTATAAAATGTTTTTTTCTGCAGGAAGTTGTTTTTTTTTTCACTGAACAAGTGTTAAAACGGTGTTAGGGGTTAAGGTTAGAGTTATAAAATATTTTTTTCTGCAGGAAGTTGTTTTTTTTTTCACTGAACAAGTGTTAAAACGGTGTTAGGGGTTAAGGTTAGAGTTATAAAATGTTTTTTTCTGCAGGAAGTTTTTTTTTTCACTGAACAAGTGTTAAAACGGTGTTAGGGGTTAAGGTTAGAGTTATAAAATGTTTTTTTCTGCAGGAAGTTGGTTTTTTTTTCACTGAACAAGTGTTAAAACAGTGTTAGGGGTTAAGGTTAGAGTTATAAAATGTTTTTTTCTGCAGGAAGTTGTTTTTTTTTTCACTGAACAAGTGTTAAAACGGTGTTAGGGGTTAAGGTTAGAGTTATAAAATGTTTTTTTCTGCAGGAAGTTGGTTTTTTTTTCACTGAACAAGTGTTAAAACGGTGTTAGGGGTTAAGGTTAGAGTTATAAAATGTTTTTTTCTGCAGGAAGTTTTTTTTTTTTCACTGAACAAGTGTTAAAACGGTGTTAGGGGTTAAGGTTAGAGTTATAAAATGTTTTTTTCTGCAGGAAGTTGGTTTTTTTTTCACTGAACAAGTGTTAAAACAGTGTTAGGGGTTAAGGTTAGAGTTATAAAATGTTTTTTTCTGCAGGAAGTTGTTTTTTTTTTCACTGAACAAGTGTTAAAACGGTGTTAGAGGTTAAGGTTAGAGTTATAAAATGTTTTTTTCTGCAGGAAGTTGTTTTTTTTTTCACTGAACAAGTGTTAAAACGGTGTTAGGGGTTAAGGTTAGAGTTATAAAATGTTTTTTTCTGCAGGAAGTTGTTTTTTTTTTCACTGAACAAGTGTTAAAACGGTGTTAGGGGTTAAGGTTAGAGTTATAAAATGTTTTTTTCTGCAGGAAGTTGTTTTTTTTTTCACTGAACAAGTGTTAAAACGGTGTTAGGGGTTAAGGTTAGAGTTATAAAATGTTTTTTTCTGCAGGAAGTTGTTTTTTTTTTCACTGAACAAGTGTTAAAACGGTGTTAGGGGTTAAGGTTAGAGTTATAAAATGTTTTTTTCTGCAGGAAGTTGTTTTTTTTTTCACTGAACAAGTGTTAAAACGGTGTTAGGGGTTAAGGTTAGAGTTATAAAATGTGTTTTTCTGCAGGAAGTTGTTTTTTTTTTCACTGAACAAGTGTTAAAACGGTGTTAGGGGTTAAGGTTAGAGTTATAAAATGTTTTTTTCTGCAGGAAGTTGTTTTTTTTTTCACTGAACAAGTGTTAAAACGGTGTTAGGGGTTAAGGTTAGAGTTATAAAATATTTTTTTCTGCAGGAAGTTGTTTTTTTTTTCACTGAACAAGTGTTAAAACGGTGTTAGGGGTTAAGGTTAGAGTTATAAAATGTTTTTTTCTGCAGGAAGTTTTTTTTTTTCACTGAACAAGTGTTAAAACGGTGTTAGGGGTTAAGGTTAGAGTTATAAAATGTTTTTTTCTGCAGGAAGTTGTTTTTTTTTTCACTGAACAAGTGTTAAAACGGTGTTAGGGGTTAAGGTTAGAGTTATAAAATGTTTTTTTCTGCAGGAAGTTGTTTTTTTTTTCACTGAACAAGTGTTAAAACGGTGTTAGGGGTTAAGGTTAGAGTTATAAAATGTTTTTTTCTGCAGGAAGTTTTTTTTTTTCACTGAACAAGTGTTAAAACGGTGTTAGGGGTTAAGGTTAGAGTTATAAAATATTTTTTTCTGCAGGAAGTTGTTTTTTTTTTCACTGAACAAGTGTTAAAACGGTGTTAGGGGTTAAGGTTAGAGTTATAAAATGTTTTTTTCTGCAGGAAGTTGGTTTTTTTTTCACTGAACAAGTGTTAAAACGGTGTTAGGGGTTAAGGTTAGAGTTATAAAATGTTTTTTTCTGCAGGAAGTTTTTTTTTTTTCACTGAACAAGTGTTAAAACGGTGTTAGGGGTTAAGGTTAGAGTTATAAAATGTTTTTTTCTGCAGGAAGTTGTTTTTTTTTTCACTGAACAAGTGTTAAAACGGTGTTAGGGGTTAAGGTTAGAGTTATAAAATATTTTTTTCTGCAGGAAGTTGGTTTTTTTTCACTGAACAAGTGTTAAAACGGTGTTAGGGGTTAAGGTTAGAGTTATAAAATGTTTTTTTCTGCAGGAAGTTGTTTTTTTTTTCACTGAACAAGTGTTAAAACGGTGTTAGGGGTTAAGGTTAGAGTTATAAAATGTTTTTTTCTGCAGGAAGTTGTTTTTTTTTTCACTGAACAAGTGTTAAAACGGTGTTAGGGGTTAAGGTTAGAGTTATAAAATGTTTTTTTCTGCAGGAAGTTTTTTTTTTTTCACTGAACAAGTGTTAAAACGGTGTTAGGGGTTAAGGTTAGAGTTATAAAATGTTTTTTTCTGCAGGAAGTTTTTTTTTTCACTGAACAAGTGTTAAAACAGTGTTAGGGGTTAAGGTTAGAGTTATAAAATGTTTTTTTCTGCAGGAAGTTGTTTTTTTTTTCACTGAACAAGTGTTAAAACGGTGTTAGGGGTTAAGGTTAGAGTTATAAAATGTTTTTTTCTGCAGGAAGTTTTTTTTTTTTCACTGAACAAGTGTTAAAACGGTGTTAGGGGTTAAGGTTAGAGTTATAAAATGTTTTTTTCTGCAGGAAGTTTTTTTTTTCACTGAACAAGTGTTAAAACAGTGTTAGGGGTTAAGGTTAGAGTTATAAAATGTTTTTTTCTGCAGGAAGTTGTTTTTTTTTTCACTGAACAAGTGTTAAAACGGTGTTAGGGGTTAAGGTTAGAGTTATAAAATGTTTTTTTCTGCAGGAAGTTGGTTTTTTTTTCACTGAACAAGTGTTAAAACAGTGTTAGGGGTTAAGGTTAGAGTTATAAAATGTTTTTTTCTGCAGGAAGTTGTTTTTTTTTTCACTGAACAAGTGTTAAAACGGTGTTAGGGGTTAAGGTTAGAGTTATAAAATATTTTTTTCTGCAGGAAGTTGGTTTTTTTTCACTGAACAAGTGTTAAAACGGTGTTAGGGGTTAAGGTTAGAGTTATAAAATGTTTTTTTCTGCAGGAAGTTGTTTTTTTTTTCACTGAACAAGTGTTAAAACGGTGTTAGGGGTTAAGGTTAGAGTTATAAAATGTTTTTTTCTGCAGGAAGTTGTTTTTTTTTTCACTGAACAAGTGTTAAAACGGTGTTAGGGGTTAAGGTAAGAGTTATAAAATGTTTTTTTCTGCAGGAAGTTTTTTTTTTTTCACTGAACAAGTGTTAAAACGGTGTTAGGGGTTAAGGTTAGAGTTATAAAATGTTTTTTTCTGCAGGAAGTTTTTTTTTTCACTGAACAAGTGTTAAAACAGTGTTAGGGGTTAAGGTTAGAGTTATAAAATGTTTTTTTCTGCAGGAAGTTGTTTTTTTTTTCACTGAACAAGTGTTAAAACGGTGTTAGGGGTTAAGGTTAGAGTTATAAAATGTTTTTTTCTGCAGGAAGTTTTTTTTTTTCACTGAACAAGTGTTAAAACGGTGTTAGGGGTTAAGGTTAGAGTTATAAAATGTTTTTTTCTGCAGGAAGTTTTTTTTTTCACTGAACAAGTGTTAAAACAGTGTTAGGGGTTAAGATTAGAGTTATAAAATGTTTTTTTCTGCAGGAAGTTGTTTTTTTTTTCACTGAACAAGTGTTAAAACGGTGTTAGGGGTTAAGGTTAGAGTTATAAAATGTTTTTTTCTGCAGGAAGTTGGTTTTTTTTTCACTGAACAAGTGTTAAAACAGTGTTAGGGGTTAAGGTTAGAGTTATAAAATGTTTTTTTCTGCAGGAAGTTGTTTTTTTTTTCACTGAACAAGTGTTAAAACGGTGTTAGGGGTTAAGGTTAGAGTTATAAAATATTTTTTTCTGCAGGAAGTTGGTTTTTTTTCACTGAACAAGTGTTAAAACGGTGTTAGGGGTTAAGGTTAGAGTTATAAAATGTTTTTTTCTGCAGGAAGTTGTTTTTTTTTTCACTGAACAAGTGTTAAAACGGTGTTAGGGGTTAAGGTTAGAGTTATAAAATGTTTTTTTCTGCAGGAAGTTTTTTTTTTTCACTGAACAAGTGTTAAAACGGTGTTAGGGGTTAAGGTTAGAGTTATAAAATGTTTTTTTCTGCAGGAAGTTGTTTTTTTTTTCACTGAACAAGTGTTAAAACGGTGTTAGGGGTTAAGGTTAGAGTTATAAAATGTTTTTTTCTGCAGGAAGTTGTTTTTTTTTCACTGAACAAGTGTTAAAACGGTGTTAGGGGTTAAGGTTAGAGTTATAAAATGTTTTTTTCTGCAGGAAGTTTTTTTTTTCACTGAACAAGTGTTAAAACGGTGTTAGGGGTTAAGGTTAGAGTTATAAAATGTTTTTTTCTGCAGGAAGTTTTTTTTTTCACTGAACAAGTGTTAAAACAGTGTTAGGGGTTAAGGTTAGAGTTATAAAATGTTTTTTTCTGCAGGAAGTTGTTTTTTTTTTCACTGAACAAGTGTTAAAACGGTGTTAGGGGTTAAGGTTAGAGTTATAAAATGTTTTTTTCTGCAGGAAGTTGGTTTTTTTTTCACTGAACAAGTGTTAAAACAGTGTTAGGGGTTAAGGTTAGAGTTATAAAATGTTTTTTTCTGCAGGAAGTTGTTTTTTTTTTCACTGAACAAGTGTTAAAACGGTGTTAGGGGTTAAGGTTAGAGTTATAAAATATTTTTTTCTGCAGGAAGTTGGGTTTTTTTTCACTGAACAAGTGTTAAAACGGTGTTAGGGGTTAAGGTTAGAGTTATAAAATGTTTTTTTCTGCAGGAAGTTGGTTTTTTTTTCACTGAACAAGTGTTAAAACAGTGTTAGGGGTTAAGGTTAGAGTTATAAAATGTTTTTTTCTGCAGGAAGTTGTTTTTTTTTTCACTGAACAAGTGTTAAAACGGTGTTAGGGGTTAAGGTTAGAGTTATAAAATATTTTTTTCTGCAGGAAGTTGTTTTTTTTTTCACTGAACAAGTGTTAAAACGGTGTTAGGGGTTAAGGTTAGAGTTATAAAATGTTTTTTTCTGCAGGAAGTTTTTTTTTTCACTGAACAAGTGTTAAAACGGTGTTAGGGGTTAAGGTTAGAGTTATAAAATGTTTTTTTCTGCAGGAAGTTGGTTTTTTTTTCACTGAACAAGTGTTAAAACAGTGTTAGGGGTTAAGGTTAGAGTTATAAAATGTTTTTTTCTGCAGGAAGTTGTTTTTTTTTTCACTGAACAAGTGTTAAAACGGTGTTAGGGGTTAAGGTTAGAGTTATAAAATGTTTTTTTCTGCAGGAAGTTGGTTTTTTTTTCACTGAACAAGTGTTAAAACGGTGTTAGGGGTTAAGGTTAGAGTTATAAAATGTTTTTTTCTGCAGGAAGTTTTTTTTTTTTCACTGAACAAGTGTTAAAACGGTGTTAGGGGTTAAGGTTAGAGTTATAAAATGTTTTTTTCTGCAGGAAGTTGGTTTTTTTTTCACTGAACAAGTGTTAAAACAGTGTTAGGGGTTAAGGTTAGAGTTATAAAATGTTTTTTTCTGCAGGAAGTTGTTTTTTTTTTCACTGAACAAGTGTTAAAACGGTGTTAGAGGTTAAGGTTAGAGTTATAAAATGTTTTTTTCTGCAGGAAGTTGTTTTTTTTTTCACTGAACAAGTGTTAAAACGGTGTTAGGGGTTAAGGTTAGAGTTATAAAATGTTTTTTTCTGCAGGAAGTTGTTTTTTTTTTCACTGAACAAGTGTTAAAACGGTGTTAGGGGTTAAGGTTAGAGTTATAAAATGTTTTTTTCTGCAGGAAGTTGTTTTTTTTTTCACTGAACAAGTGTTAAAACGGTGTTAGGGGTTAAGGTTAGAGTTATAAAATGTTTTTTTCTGCAGGAAGTTGTTTTTTTTTCACTGAACAAGTGTTAAAACGGTGTTAGGGGTTAAGGTTAGAGTTATAAAATGTTTTTTTCTGCAGGAAGTTGTTTTTTTTTTCACTGAACAAGTGTTAAAACGGTGTTAGGGGTTAAGGTTAGAGTTATAAAATGTGTTTTTCTGCAGGAAGTTGTTTTTTTTTTCACTGAACAAGTGTTAAAACGGTGTTAGGGGTTAAGGTTAGAGTTATAAAATGTTTTTTTCTGCAGGAAGTTGTTTTTTTTTTCACTGAACAAGTGTTAAAACGGTGTTAGGGGTTAAGGTTAGAGTTATAAAATATTTTTTTCTGCAGGAAGTTGTTTTTTTTTTCACTGAACAAGTGTTAAAACGGTGTTAGGGGTTAAGGTTAGAGTTATAAAATGTTTTTTTCTGCAGGAAGTTTTTTTTTTTCACTGAACAAGTGTTAAAACGGTGTTAGGGGTTAAGGTTAGAGTTATAAAATGTTTTTTTCTGCAGGAAGTTGTTTTTTTTTTCACTGAACAAGTGTTAAAACGGTGTTAGGGGTTAAGGTTAGAGTTATAAAATGTTTTTTTCTGCAGGAAGTTGTTTTTTTTTTCACTGAACAAGTGTTAAAACGGTGTTAGGGGTTAAGGTTAGAGTTATAAAATGTTTTTTTCTGCAGGAAGTTTTTTTTTTTCACTGAACAAGTGTTAAAACGGTGTTAGGGGTTAAGGTTAGAGTTATAAAATATTTTTTTCTGCAGGAAGTTGTTTTTTTTTTCACTGAACAAGTGTTAAAACGGTGTTAGGGGTTAAGGTTAGAGTTATAAAATGTTTTTTTCTGCAGGAAGTTGGTTTTTTTTTCACTGAACAAGTGTTAAAACGGTGTTAGGGGTTAAGGTTAGAGTTATAAAATGTTTTTTTCTGCAGGAAGTTGGTTTTTTTTTCACTGAACAAGTGTTAAAACGGTGTTAGGGGTTAAGGTTAGAGTTATAAAATGTTTTTTTCTGCAGGAAGTTGGTTTTTTTTTCACTGAACAAGTGTTAAAACGGTGTTAGGGGTTAAGGTTAGAGTTATAAAATATTTTTTTCTGCAGGAAGTTGGTTTTTTTTTCACTGAACAAGTGTTAAAACGGTGTTAGGGGTTAAGGTTAGAGTTATAAAATGTTTTTTTCTGCAGGAAGTTGGTTTTTTTTTCACTGAACAAGTGTTAAAACGGTGTTAGGGGTTAAGGTTAGAGTTATAAAATGTTTTTTTCTACAGGAAGTTGTTTTTTTTTTCACTGAACAAGTGTTAAAACGGTGTTAGGGGTTAAGGTTAGAGTTATAAAATATTTTTTTCTGCAGGAAGTTGTTTTTTTTTTCACTGAACAAGTGTTAAAACGGTGTTAGGGGTTAAGGTTAGAGTTATAAAATGTTTTTTTCTGCAGGAAGTTTTTTTTTTCACTGAACAAGTGTTAAAACGGTGTTAGGGGTTAAGGTTAGAGTTATAAAATGTTTTTTTCTGCAGGAAGTTGGTTTTTTTTTCACTGAACAAGTGTTAAAACAGTGTTAGGAGTTAAGGTTAGAGTTATAAAATGTTTTTTTCTGCAGGAAGTTGTTTTTTTTTTCACTGAACAAGTGTTAAAACGGTGTTAGGGGTTAAGGTTAGAGTTATAAAATGTTTTTTTCTGCAGGAAGTTGGTTTTTTTTTCACTGAACAAGTGTTAAAACGGTGTTAGGGGTTAAGGTTAGAGTTATAAAATGTTTTTTTCTGCAGGAAGTTTTTTTTTTTTCACTGAACAAGTGTTAAAACGGTGTTAGGGGTTAAGGTTAGAGTTATAAAATGTTTTTTTCTGCAGGAAGTTGGTTTTTTTTTCACTGAACAAGTGTTAAAACAGTGTTAGGGGTTAAGGTTAGAGTTATAAAATGTTTTTTTCTGCAGGAAGTTGTTTTTTTTTTCACTGAACAAGTGTTAAAACGGTGTTAGGGGTTAAGGTTAGAGTTATAAAATGTTTTTTTCTGCAGGAAGTTGTTTTTTTTTTCACTGAACAAGTGTTAAAACGGTGTTAGGGGTTAAGGTTAGAGTTATAAAATGTTTTTTTCTGCAGGAAGTTGTTTTTTTTTTCACTGAACAAGTGTTAAAACGGTGTTAGGGGTTAAGGTTAGAGTTATAAAATGTTTTTTTCTGCAGGAAGTTGTTTTTTTTTTCACTGAACAAGTGTTAAAACGGTGTTAGGGGTTAAGGTTAGAGTTATAAAATGTTTTTTTCTGCAGGAAGTTGTTTTTTTTTTCACTGAACAAGTGTTAAAACGGTGTTAGGGGTTAAGGTTAGAGTTATAAAATGTTTTTTTCTGCAGGAAGTTGTTTTTTTTTTCACTGAACAAGTGTTAAAACGGTGTTAGGGGTTAAGGTTAGAGTTATAAAATGTGTTTTTCTGCAGGAAGTTGTTTTTTTTTTCACTGAACAAGTGTTAAAACGGTGTTAGGGGTTAAGGTTAGAGTTATAAAATGTTTTTTTCTGCAGGAAGTTGTTTTTTTTTTCACTGAACAAGTGTTAAAACGGTGTTAGGGGTTAAGGTTAGAGTTATAAAATATTTTTTTCTGCAGGAAGTTGTTTTTTTTTTCACTGAACAAGTGTTAAAACGGTGTTAGGGGTTAAGGTTAGAGTTATAAAATGTTTTTTTCTGCAGGAAGTTTTTTTTTTTCACTGAACAAGTGTTAAAACGGTGTTAGGGGTTAAGGTTAGAGTTATAAAATGTTTTTTTCTGCAGGAAGTTGGTTTTTTTTTCACTGAACAAGTGTTAAAACGGTGTTAGGGGTTAAGGTTAGAGTTATAAAATGTTTTTTTCTGCAGGAAGTTGGTTTTTTTTTCACTGAACAAGTGTTAAAACGGTGTTAGGGGTTAAGGTTAGAGTTATAAAATGTTTTTTTCTGCAGGAAGTTGGTTTTTTTTTCACTGAACAAGTGTTAAAACGGTGTTAGGGGTTAAGGTTAGAGTTATAAAATGTTTTTTTCTGCAGGAAGTTGGTTTTTTTTTCACTGAACAAGTGTTAAAACGGTGTTAGGGGTTAAGGTTAGAGTTATAAAATGTTTTTTTTCTGCAGGAAGTTTTTTTTTTTTCACTGAACAAGTGTTAAAACGGTGTTAGGGGTTAAGGTTAGAGTTATAAAATGTTTTTTTCTGCAGGAAGTTGGGTTTTTTTTCACTGAACAAGTGTTAAAACGGTGTTAGGGGTTAAGGTTAGAGTTATAAAATGTTTTTTTTCTGCAGGAAGTTTTTTTTTTTTCACTGAACAAGTGTTAAAACGGTGTTAGGGGTTAAGGTTAGAGTTATAAAATGTTTTTTCTGCAAGAAGTTTTTTTTTTCACTGAACAAGTGTTAAAACAGTGTTAGGGGTTAAGGTTAGAGTTATAAAATGTTTTTTTCTGCAAGAAGTTTTTTTTTTTCACTGAACAAGTGTTAAAACAGTGTTAGGGTAAGAGTTCGTTAAAATTCATTATTGCTTTGATCAATTTTTATTTCCAATTAGTGAATTTCGCGATTCAATCAATTAAAATGTTAACTTGCTGTCTGCTTATTTTCTCGCATTCTGATCGGATAAGCGCTTTGGGATTTTCCGGCCGTCTATGTAAATATACAGAAACTACCGACGTCAAATCGATTTTAGCCTGGGTCCTAATCTGGACCAGTACCCGATGTTTTTCTGATCATCTGTAATACATATATAAATAAATATTATGTTCTTAGTTTTGAATTTTCTTAATAACTGAGCACTCTGTAGAGTTCTCTCCCACTATATATATATATATATATATATATATATATATATATATATATATATATATATATATATATAGTCTAAAGAAGCTTTGAGTCATTAAAAAAAAAAAAAAAAAAATTTAAAAAAGTAAAATGCAGTTTAAATTCCCAGACAAACTAACTAAATCCAAGATATTGCAGACTTAACATTCGTTGGAAAATTAATAAATGAAAAAATATAAGTAAAATAAAAATAAAAAAATAAAAAATAAAAAAGGGGGGTTAATTATCTAAGAGTGAAACAACAACAGGAAACCTTAAGCGTCTAATATTAACACGGGGACCATCAGCTGTTTACCATGTAACTGTTTCGGAGATTTAAAAACAGGACAGTTTTAATATTCATGGCTCTCCAATGGTACTGATTATACGACCATTTCCCCAATAATCAAGTGTCGAAATAATTCAGCTTAAAATATCACTAATATATACATAAAAAAAATAATAATGATAAAATAATAATAATAAAATATTACCCTTAAGACTACCGTATGATATAGTAATTTGCATATCAAATAACATTAATTATAATAGTAATAAAAAAATAATAATAATACTATCTAAACACTATATCCAAGAACCATTCTGCAATATGGTAGCTAGTAATAAAATTATATAGGAATCAAAGTTGCATTAAAAAAAAAATAAAATAAAGCTTAAGTACCTTTGGTACCAGAAAAGTAATTATATATATATATATATATATATATATATATATATATATATATATATATATATATATATATATATATATAATTATGGCATATTAGTGGGTTCCCCCACGTGTGAGTTTGCTCTTTTCTTTGTTTTTTGTTTGGTTTCACCCAAAAATGAACCATTGTTATGTATTTACGTGGTAGCTGAAAAGAAGAGTGTACACCAAAAAGAAATGAGTTATCTCCCTTGACTAATCAGTAAGCTGAACTGGGTAAGAAATGTCTAACGATACGTTTTCTTTTTTTTTTATAAATTACTAAATGTGCGTATATTTTCTGTACAATCTTATTTTCAGCTAACACGTAAGTACATAACAAAACTCATACATTTCTTTAAATATTTTCATGTCGTAGCGAAACACCTAATTTCAAATGCTTATATTGTCTATTAAATATCAAATTGTTTTTAACGCAAATACGTCACACATGAGTAGGTAAACCAAAAAAATGGTTTGGGATTAATTTTCTAACTGTATTTCCTTTAAAATATTTTATGTCGTCAATAGTAACATTTACCGATAGTTGTTCACCATTCCGCGATGCGTTCCACGGTGGCGTTTTTTTCTGCATTTTGTACAGTCTAACCCTCACCCTATCCTTAACTTTAACTTTAACCTAACACTAACACGATGCATGTCTAGACAAGACTCTAAAAAGTGGGCACACTGCGCAGGGCTATTTTTTTTATTGAGAAAACTAATTTTTTCCCCATTAGTGGCGGAGCTCTTCAACAGAAGGCATACATTTTCTTCCGATATCAACAATAACACCATTTAAATTTTTTAAAAAAGGAAGGAAAAGAACATTTTACAAATGACCAAAATAATTTAAGTTTTGGATTTGTAAAAAAATTGGATTTTCAAAAGCTGAAGGAAAATCTGAGAAACGCTACACAGACGGCGACATTCAAAAAGTGCCTTAAAATAATGAGTGAATTTTTATTCCCCCCCTCCCCTCCCCGTCCCCCTGTTCATGACAATTCACAAGTGTTCGTCTAGAGATAAGACGAATCGGATATACATGGCGGTGTGATTGTTGCCCCACTAGAAACAGCGTGGGAGGAGAGAGAGACACACACACACACACACAGAGAGAGAGAGAGAGAGAGAGAGAGAGAGAGAGAGAGAGAAAGGGTGAAAGGGAAAGAGAGTGAGAGAGAGAGAGTGAGAGTGTGAGTGAGTTTCTAATGTTAACATGAAGAAACACGTGCTTGGAAATAGGACACCGTTCAATATCGTAACAATTCGGGAATTTTCGGGGAAAATCGAACTCTGTCTGTCTGTCTGTCTGTCTGTCTCTCTCTCTCTCTCTCTCTCTCTCTCTTTAAATCTTGGAATCTTTAAGAATAACGGATATAATATAGGAATTATTCCCCCCCCCCCCGTTTTTAATGTGACGGCGGTATTTATTATCATTTTTTTTCTTCAGTAAATAAATTTAATTTTGGATATTTTTTTTTCTGATTCAAAACAACAACAACAACAACAACACAAAACAAAAACAAAAAAACAAACAAAATAAAGAATTAAAAAAAACTCAATATCAGGAGAAAGAAATGATTGGTTCAAAATAATCACGCTTCTTATCGATACCGCCGGGGGAAAAAAGCAAAAGAAATACTCACCGTTTTTGCGAGCATAATTCGGGCCTATTATTGTCATAAAATACGTCTTTGACCCCCCCCCCCACCTCAATGTATTTTGAACAAATCTTAAAATATAGATATATTTTAAACTCGGAAAATTGGCTTTCTTCGGGGTTATTTTTCTTAATGCTCATTTTTATCAAATAGTCCTGCTAGGGTTCCTGATTGTTCGCCTAATTTGAAAGAGAACTATATTTAAAATCTAAAGCAGTGTGAGTGTTTGCCTCATGTCAAGCAGAATTCCCATGAACAGAGCGTCTGGAACACATTACCACGGGACTGCTTTCCTGCAGATTACAACAGGGTCGTTCTTCGAATCCAATGTCAACAAATACTTGTCATAAACATTCCCCATGAATAATCAAACTTATTCAGCGGTATTGAATTTTCGATAAATTTGTCGTTTCCTGCTCAAAATGGCGGACAACTCAATGAATCGTCTGCTATTTTCCGACCTCACAAATGAGTAAGTAAACCCCAAATAAATTGTTTTGCACTAATTTTTAATTTACCTTAAATTATTTTTAAGGAAATACAGTTGGGAAATTAGTCCAAAACAATTTATTTGGGTTTACTTACTCATTTGTGAAGTCGGAAAATAGCAGACGATTCATTGACGTCAGAGTTGTCTGCCATTTTCAGCAAGAAACAACAAGTTTACCGAAAATTCTACATTTCGAAATAATTAAATTAATTTTTTTTAAATTTAATTAATTTAATTTAATTTAATTATTTGATGGTTTTCAGTAATCAATTAAAAATTTACTTTATATTTAATTGTCATTTAAAAAATGATTCCAGCAAATTTTAATTATAAAATCTCACCTGAAAAAAAGGTTTATGTGATTTTTTAAAAAAATATTTTTTTTTTAAATTATGACCGTTTGGTGTAGGAGAGGCAGTCTATTGATGGCGACCCACGGTCACGAATTCGGAATAGGGGCATGTGAGCAAGAAAATTCAATATCGGCACGTATTCCATTAATCATTTTCAATCCTCTCATAATATTCTTCATTTTTCAACTGACAACCATTCTATCTCACACTTATCCTCGAGTGACTTTTGGCCTTGATAGGTGGTGGTTCGTTAGTAATACACACACACACACACACACACACACACACACACACATTTAAAACAACGAAAATGGTCGAATAAATGCCTGAAAATAATGTTATATTGAAGCGGTTGGCTTCCAAATTGGCGGCAAAATTTTATCGATTAGTTTTGTCTGATTTTGCAAGCGATGACGAGGCAAAAT
This sequence comes from Sepiola atlantica, assembly GCA_963556195.1. Taxonomy (NCBI): domain Eukaryota; kingdom Metazoa; phylum Mollusca; class Cephalopoda; order Sepiida; family Sepiolidae; genus Sepiola; species Sepiola atlantica. Next base: position 22,753,070 of record OY744534.1, read on the forward strand.
AACCCACCGTATTAAGTTGTCTGAGTTTTGCGTATTTCTTTTCTTGTAATTTTTATTTTGCAAATGTTAATTTGTTTTCTGATTTTGGGAGATTAAATTGTATTTTTTGCGGATCATTTTTCGAATTTTTTGCGGATTTCTAAAGATTAGCAACGTTAGCAACTTAAACACACTCTCTATTAACCTTACCACTAACCCTAAGTCCGGATGATAACTACTCTCTTTTTTACTCGGTTCGTCCGTAGTTTTTTTTTTGGGGGGGGGGCTGGATTTAGGGTTAGTCGTAGGGTTAAGGCAGTGTATGTTTCGTTTTGTAAAAAACAAATAAAATCAAAAAGTGTTTATTAAAAATGAAATTGAAATATATTACAAATTAAACAGCAGAATAATGGCGTATCCAATAAATAATATTGACGAAGAAATTGTCTTTTATACGACGGATAATTTACACGATGGCCACAAAGATCAGAAAATAAATAAATACGGACGGACGGGATATTAATTGGCCCTTTAAATCAGACAGAACTAATCGATAAAATTTGGGAGCCATTTTGGGAGCCAACCGATTCAATATAACTTCTTTTTTTTTTCAACGGAATCGCGAACGGAATCATGAATTGAACGAAATAATTTTAACTTGCGTTATTGCTTAGTTGGTCAACGATCCGTTCACTTTATTTATTTTTCAATATTTTCTTACGAAAGCTGCCGTTTTTATTCTGTGCGCAATATGTGAACGTTTTCACACGAAAATACGTTCCTTACTGTAGCTACTATTTCTCTCTCTCTCTCTCTCTCTTTCTCTTTCTCTTTATCTCTTTCGTCCCCCTCTCTCCTTTTCTCTCCCAATCCCCCTCTCTCTCCTTACTCTTCTCTCTCTCTCTCTTGCTTTCGCTCCCCCTTTTCGCTCTCTCTCTCTCTTCATTTCTCTCTCTTTCTTGCCACCCCTTCTCTCTCCCCTCTCCTCTATCTCCCTTTCGTTCTCTCTCTACCTTAGTTTTTCCTCCTCTCTCTCCCTCTTTTGCCCTCTCTCTCCATTTCTCTCTCTCTCGTTCTCTCTCTCTTTCCATTTCTCCCCCTCTCTTCTCTCCATTTCTCTCCACCTCTCTTTCTCTCCGCCCTTCTCTCTCCCCTCTCCTCTCTCTCCCCTTCGCTCTCTCCCCCTTTCGTCCTCTCTCTACCGTAGTATTTCTCTCTCTCTTTTCTCCGTCTCCTTTTTTCTGTCTGTCTGTCTGTCTGTCTGCCTGTCTCTCTCTCTCTCTCTCTCTCTCTCTCTCTTTCCATGTGTGAAATGAGACATCTTGCACATTCACATGTGCAGTTTTCTTTTGAAAATAAAGAATTGTATCTTCACACATAACGTAGTTTCTCGTAGAAGTTAAGTGACGCTGATCCTGGCCAGTACTAAATGGGTGACCACTGACCAGGTACCGTAACAAAAACCTCTACAAATTCAAATCAATTGTATACAACAACAAAAAAAACAAACATGTACGATTTAGTCATAAAAATGACCCAACGAGGGTTGATATGCCGTAAAAACCGCACAACAATAACAACAACAAATTTTCTCGAAGTGAATTCAGTCCCCGAATTTCGGCAGACGTAACCCCCACCCCCCACCCCTTCGTCTAAAATTCGTCGTTATTTAATTTTGGGGGATGAAAAAAATGTGAATGATTTTTTTTAATTAATCGAAAATCGGAATTTTTAAATAATAAAAAAATAATTTGAAAAATATATACTTGTTCAATTTTTAGGAAGGGGCTTCAGCTTTCTATGTAAGTTTGACTTTTGATTTTGTTATTAAAATGGACGCCCTGCTAATATTTCTACTTGATATTTCGAACGCCGACATTTTACAACAAAAGAAATGCCTTTTCGAAATTTCGATCGGGGGGGGGGGGGGGGATATCATTTTACGTTAACCTTACATAGCAAACTCCTTCACCCATCTCTCAAAATTGAACTGTAAGTAAAAAAAAAATTTTTTTAAAAACGGCCCTGATTATAATAATCCGATCGATAAAGTTGAAGTAATCCGAAGATTTAATTAAATAAGAACATCACAAGTGGGTGGTACCAACTCCTGTTAAAGTAAAATTTATTACATACAAACCTGAACCCCCACCTAAAAATTGAACAAGTCGATATACAAAAAAAGAAGAAATAAAAATCTATAATCTAAAAAAATTGTTTAATCGATAATAATACGAAGAATTTTATCCCTACAAATTAAACAGCGACGCATTTTAGACCGGGGGGGGGGGTCGTATACGTCTTCTCGCATTTTAAACTGTTAGAGAGAGAGAGAGAGAGAGAGACGGGGGTTGGGGTCATTGACGATTTCTTCATATTTTATTAAAAAGTGTGGAGTTTTCAAAGCGAGCAAATTTGAAACTTTCGGCAAGTGCTTTCATATCAACGTCCACTCATGAGTGTAGCCGGGGGAAGAGGAGGAAGAGGAGAAGAAGAAGAAGAAGAAGAAGAAATATAAATAACAAGCCGCGCGTGCGTGGTCCCCCTCTGTATGTGACTCGATGTCGCGAGTGTAAAACGCAATAAATTTGGGCCATTTGGGGCATTTTTGACCCCCCCCCCTTTGACCCCCTGTGGGCGCGAACTAGAATTTTTCTGAGGTCAAGGATGCTCATTTTATATTCAGAACAATTGCCTCTACATTTTGGCAAGTTTCAGAAAAAATGAATGGATGGATCAAACGTTATGGGAGAAAAGGATAATTTTTTGCCATTTTGGGGGCTTTTGACCCCCTGGGGGCACGAACCAGATTTTTTCCAAGGTCAGCGATACTTATTTTCTATTAGGAACAATTGCTTCCACATTTTGGCCGAGTTTCAGAGAAATTGAATGGATGGGTGAAAAGTTATGGGGCAAAAAATGTCATTTTTTGCCATTTCGGGGCTTTTGACCCCCTGGGGGACTAACCAGATTTATTTTCAAAAATCGGAGAATGTTACTTTCTAACCTGACCAAAGTTACAACTTCATGCAAAATTTCAGAGAAATTCAATGGATGGTTGCGGAGAAAAATCCGGACGGACGGACGGACATGCCTCAAAACATAAGTCCCACGATTTATAAAATCGGGGGACCAAAAATATATTGAAAGTAATTTCGAAAATAGGCACGTGAAGAAGGCCGGAGGTTACATCAGCCGAAACATTATAAAAATAACAACCAAAATGTGAATCGTAGTCGGAATAATCCAAATTATCCTAATCTCTAAAATATCGAAACATAATCTGGTTCTAAATTCATCTTCTATTATATTTTGTTTGTTTTAATAAGTCACCGCTTATCAAGGTCCGTCTTAATTGTTATTTTCACAACGTAACCTTCGACTTTCTTCAAGTGCATCTTTTAGAACTCGGGAACCGAACCCATTATTTAATCCACAAGGTGGATTGTTCTTGTCCCGTCAGCCATGCCCAAGTAGAAGGGTTAATTATTGTTATGGTGTAAGCTGATCTACCTATTTCAAGAATAAATGGACTCACCCAGACGCAATAAATACAATTACGACTAAATGTCGTAGCAGGAATCGGCGCCATTTATTTGCTATCTGGTTGCGATTGCGATCCTATACCAGTAGGCGTTCCGATCTTGACAATTAGTCCGGCGGAAACTGGCCCATTTCGGCGGCTTTTTATCCGCCTGACTGAGGTATTCATCCTGTGTAGTCCTAAAAGGTTCTCTCTCCCAGGTGGAGTAAGTTTTTTGCTAACTGCCTGAGGCACTCTGACCGGAGAATGCTGATGGGGCTTCCCAGACAATTTTTAAAAGGCCAAAGTGTTCCTTCTTTAGGTGCGCTGGCTTGACTTTCTCCATCTGTACCACGTCTTCCTGCGGTGGGAAGGAAGTAAATACCCCAATTAGTGGTAGTTATCGCCCCAGAATCATGACGTGTACTTCTGTAACATACTTTTTTTAATACACTTTTTAAAATTATACCATTGTGTTTGTCTTGATTATTACCGGCCTGCAATGCTACAGCATCATAGAGACTCTGAGCCCCCCTTACTAACCCAGACACAATCAATACAGTTACAACTAAACATCGTGCCAGCTATTGGTGGCAGTTATGTCCACAGAATCAGAAGCATACTTCTGTAACATACTATTGTTAATACACTTTTTTTAAAATTATATCATTGTGTTTGTCTTGATTATTACTGGCCTGCCAGGCCACAGCACTGGCGATGAAGGATTCAAGACTTGCACCACCACAACACATTGGTGATTTATTCAAACATTACCCAAACCCGAGTCGCACAACATTGGAAGCAATGATTTGAAATCTACATCTCACAAACCTGGAGACAAGGTACTCGAATTTATTCAGTCCAATATTTTTCTTTTTTTCGAATATATGTCGCACGACTTTGACGAAAAGAAATTTGAGTTGATTCAAACCACGAAAATAAATAAATAAGTTTGCACAAACTTTTTTCTTTCCACTGAGAAGTTACAAACTTATCTCACAAAAACTATGAACCATGTAAATTATTATATATATATATATATATATATATATATATCACCCACCCACCTCACCCACTTTCAAATTATCTTCATTTCTTCAAATCTTTTTCTAAAACTATGAGACTACCTACACACCAAAGCCACGGAGTCCCCCCCCCCTCCTCTTTCCCCAGCCCCTCAAAATTCATGCCACACCTCACCAGGACAAAAACCTCAGCACCCCCTCCCCTCTCTTCCACCCTAAGACAAATTCACTAACACTCCCACCCCTCCCCCTTTTTCACTCCCTGCCACTGACTTCTCTCAGCCCGGACCTTGGTCCAGTGCTGTCAGCAGCCACGGCTACTACTTTTTCTCATCGACCAATCATGTCTACCCAATATTTCGATGTACTTGCATGACATTTTTCTTAAAATTATCATCCTGAGGAAGTCTTACAAATAAAGACGAAACGTTGATGAATATATATAAAAAAAATATCTCTTGGTTTTTCCTTTTTCATTTCCCATTACGTCGGATTACTCTCATCCTTCCTTTCTCATATATATATATGTATTTTTATGTAATAATTTTTATTAGTGATTGCAGCGTTCGTTGTTTTTTTGCTAACTATTATTTCGATTGTCTCACTTCCTAAGTGATTAAGATGCAGAAAATTGCATTATTAACTTTATAGGACATATTTTTCGTTAATATATATATTTTTTTTAATTAATTTTATATGTACATAAAAATAATCCATGGACACGTGTTTCTGGCTCACAGCCGTCATCAGCATGGCTAACTTAGACAAGGATCGAACCTTCGATATTGATATCTATAGTCCAGCGTCTTTACCACTGAACCAAGACGCTTGTCTAGAAATATGTACGATTTTTATCACCTGAATATTTAATGTATTTTTATGCAATTATTTTTATTGGTGATTGTGACGAAATTGAAAAAGTTAGGAAGTTTGCTCAAGTCAAAATATTAAATAGAAACATAAAAATACAGTTAGACATGGAAGAAAATCGGCATGTCAACTTTACTGAGGATTATTAAAATCGCAAAAAAGCGTAACTGGAGAGCAAATACAATTCAAAAGAAAACTGATAACGACAGTCACACTTCAAAGAAAAAACACTAAAACTAAACGTATTTGTGATGAATAATTAATAATTTATTAGGTACAGATTGAATGGAGAAATTTCACCTGTGGGATTCCTTTTGCCAGAATGTAAAAACTAAAGATTCTACTGATAAATTTTTTAAAAAATTGAAAGAGAATTGTTCACAAGTTTTTTCTGATGGGCTTGGTAGATTCAACAAAGTAATTACGAAATTTGAGTTCAAACCAGATGTACAACCAATGTTCTGTTCGTGTCAACCAATTTTCAAAAGGAGCGAAATGTTCTGTGTCAAAAGAAAAAATCAACTTAGAATTGGATAGGCTTGAGAAAATGGGAGTGTTATCAAGAATTGAATATAGTGAATGAGCTTTGCCGACAGTATACGTAACCAGGCATTGAGGGATTATCATTAAAATTACCCCTTTTTAGTAACGTCCATTAGCACACTTGTTGTCGTGTTCCCTTGATATAATGAAACAGTGTATATTAAGACCCTTAGTCAAAACTTGAACACATGGCCCGCTAATAAGTATGATAGAATGTGAAAGTTCCTAGAAGCATATATATTTTTTAATTTAAATTTGAAAATCAAAAATCTTTTACTACTATATGACAGAAACACCCAAAATGTCTCTGAGGAAAGGTTTTATATCCCAAAAAATTTAAGACAAACGTGAAAAAACAAATATTTGCATCTTATCAGAAGGTTTCAACGGATTTTTGTTTGATTTTCAAATTTAATTTTAAAAAAAGACGCTTCTAGAAACTTGCCTATTATATTTTATTTCTCACAACATTATATTTTATTTCTCACAAAATAATATTTTATTTCTCACAACAAAATATTTTATTTCTTCACAACATAATATTTTATTTCTTCACAACAAAATATTTTCCATCTTTTTTCTGTCAAATGTGTTTCTTTGGCATTGTTTTTCTATTTGGTTCTTGATTTTGTTGTCTGTCATCTATAAAAGAAAAAAATGTGTAGCAATGCTGTACGGGCCAGAGAATTTCATGCTTGACTCAGTCATATGGTGCCTCATCTTGCGTATTTTACAAAAAAAGAGAATGCCTCTGTGGCTACTTCTAAATCACAGGTTGAAGTCTCTATATTTCCTCTAGAAGAGACCAATCAACTGCTCACAGATTTAGCTATACTCAAAGCCATAAAACGACTCACCAATAAGGTGAGAAAATTGAATCTGTTAAAATTGCAGTCGCCCAGGCTCCAACTACTCCCTTGTTTGTCATCTGCGCACCATTGTCACTCAAATAAGCCAGGATTGTGTTTTTACCACAGTCGTTTTGCTGTAACGGCACATAGTTGTAAAAAGCCCAGTCTAGAGGTCGGAACCCAGCACAGTCTCCACAAGACTACCTAATCGTGCATTTCTTATTAATGACTCCATATCCCAATGTTGCATACCTTGCTTTTCTCCCTCGTCGTGTAGAGAGTGGTCGGGTCGTCTAGTGGATGAATTATTCCTTCTCTGCCGTGAACCACGCCGTCCGTTGTCTGCAACAAAAGCGATGACACACTCCAAAGACAAACTCTTCTTTTAGATTTAATTCATTTTATTACAAGAGTTGTTATTTCAACTGGGAGTCATTCACTACGTCGAGAGAGAGGGGGAGAGCAAATCCTACTTTATCGTAGTTAGTTAACAATGTTTCTTAACCATTCATAGAGAGAGGAGGGAAAGGATTTCTTGCGCTTGTCTTCCCTTAAGGGAAATATTTCTCTTAGTTTTACATCGTGAATCGCACGTCCTCTCAGTTCGCCTTCCGAATCAGACTGACTAAAAACTCGCTTCTCACGAGAACGAGTGACGTCACAGATCCTCTCTTTCCCACACAAGACCTGCGACGTCACAGAGTCTCTCACAGGTGCAGACTGACCCTTGATCTGGGGTCTCGTCACACGGTAACCTTGTCACGTCTGTTAGCTCAGACTGTGAGAACAGGGCCTGTTCTGTACTCGACTGCACCCGCGTTAACTCGCGCAAGTCAAACCAACGATTCCCAACAGATACGTCCATTCCCATAGGACCATTATCCAACACCGGCACTGCTTGCAGTATTTGGCCTCTGAAACTCCTCACTAGGAAGGCGCCAGTTTCATCGATTTTGCTGCAAGCCATAAATCACTCCCCTATTTCTTGTTCCTTGAACTTTGAATTCTGTAAGGAGTTTATGTGCGTTTTCACCATAGCTGATTTGCCGTACCCCATTCTGGGCTCAGACTTTCCATGGCACTTTAATCTTTTAGTATTTATGCGCAGACGTCAACTGATCAATGTTAATACGGAACTTTCCGTTCCGGGTTTGAAATCAGCTTCATTGTTGCTACCGATGACCACCTGTAGAGATTACTATACTCCTTCTTGGGGTTGACAAATGTTAACTAACTGTGCCAGAAAAATAAAAAGATAAAAAAAAGTTTCAATTTCCAACTGAATTTCGTGCACCCCACTTTCTCTCTGCATTTCTCTCAAAAAGTTTTGACTGTCATTCAATTTACCACCGAATTTCGTGCAACCCCCTTTCTCTCTGCCTTTCTCTGAAAAAGTTTTGACTGTCATTCAATTTCCAACTGAATTTCGTGCATCCCACTTTCTCTCTGCCTTTCTCTCAAAAAGTTTTGACTGTCATTCAATTTCTAACCGAATTTCGTGTAATCCACTTTCTCTCTGCCTTTCTCTCAAAAAGTTTTGACTGTCATTCAATTTCCAACCGAATTTCGTGCAACCCACGTTCTCTCTGCCTTTCTCTCAAAAAGTTTTGACTGTCATTCAATTTCCAACCGAATCTCGTGCAACCCACTTTCTCTCTGCCTTTCTCTCAAAAAGTTTTGACTGTCATTCAATTTTCTAACAGAATTTCGTGCAACCCACTTTATCTCTGCCTTTCTCTCAAAATGTTTTGACTGTCATTCAATTTCCAACCGAATTTCGTGCAACCCACTTTCTCTCTGCCTTTCTCTCAAAAAGTTTTGACTGTCATTCAATTTCCAACCGAATCTTGTGCAACCCACTTTCTCTCTGCCTTTCTCTCAAAAAGTTTTGACTGTCATTCAATTTACAACCGAATCTCGTGCAACCCACTTTCTCTCTGACTTTCTCTCAAAAAGTTTTGACTGTCATTCAATTTACCACCGAATTTCGTGCAACCTACATTCTCTCTGCCTTTCTCTCCAAACATTTTGACTGTCATTCAATTTCCAACTGACTTTCGTGCAACCCACTTTCTCTCGGCTTTTCTCTCAAAAAGTTTTGACTGTCATTCAATTTCAAACCGAATTTCGTGCAACCCACTTTCTCTCTGCCTTTCTCTCAAAAAGTTTTGACTGTCATTCAATTTCCAACCGAATTTCGTGTAACCCACTTTCTCTCTGCCTTTCTCTCAAAAAGTTTTGACTGTCATTCAATTTACCACCGAATTTCGTGCAACCTACTTTCTCTCTCTACCTTTCTCTCAAAAAGTTTTGACTGTCATTCAATTTCCAACCGAATATCGTGCAACCCACTTTCTCTCTGCCTTTCTCTCAAAAAGTTTTGACTGTCATTCAATTTTCTAACCGAATTTCGTGCAACCCACTTTATCTCTGCCTTTCTCTCAAAATGTTTTGACTGTCATTCAATTTCCAACCGAATCTTGTGCAACCCACTTTCTCTCTGCCTTTCTCTCAAAATGTTTAGACTGTCATTCAATTTTCTAACCAAATTTCGTGCAACCCACTTTATCTCTGCCTTTCTCTCAAAAAGTTTTGACTGTCATTCAATTTCCAACCGAATTTCGTGCAACCCACTTTCTCTCTGCCTTTCTCTCAAAAAGTTTTGTCTGTCATTCAATTTCCAACCGAATTTCGTGCAACCCACTTTCTCTCTGCCTTTCTCTCAAAAAGTTTTGACTGTCATTCAATTTCCAACCGAATCTCGTGCAACCCACTTTCTCTCTGACTTTCTCTCAAAAAGTTTTGACTGTCATTCAATTTACCACCGAATTTCGTGCAACCTACTTTCTCTCTGCCTTTCTCTCCAAACATTTTGACTGTCATTCAATTTCCAACCGACTTTCGTGCAACCCACTTTCTCTCTGCCTTTCTCTCAAAAAGTTTTGACTGTCATTCAATTTCAAACCGAATTTCGTGCAACCCACTTTCTCTCTGCCTTTCTCTCAAAAAGTTTGACTGTCATTCAATTTACCACCGAATTTCGTGCACCCCACTTTCTCTCTGCCTTTCTCTCAAAAAGTTTTTACTGTCATTCAATTTCCAACCGAATTTCGTGCATCCCTACTTTCTCTCTGCCTTTCTCTCAAAAAGTTTTGACTGTCATTCAATTTACCACCGAATTTCGTGCAACCCCCTTTCTCTCTGCCTTTCTCTGAAAAAGTTTTGACTGTAATTCAATTTCCAACTGAATTTCGTGCATCCCACTTTCTCTCTGGCTTTCTCTCAAAAAGTTTTGACTGTCATTCAATTTCTAACCGAATTTCGTGCAACCCACTTTATCTCTGCCTTTCTCTCAAAAAGTTTTGACTGTCATTAAATTTCCAACCGAATTTCGTGCAACCCACTTTCTCTCTGCCTTTCTCTCAAAAAGTTTTGACTGTCATTCAATTTCCAACCGAATTTCGTGCAACCCACTTTCTCCCTGCCTTTCTCTCAAAAAGTTTTGACTGTCATTCAATTTCCAACCGAATTTCGTGCAACCCACGTTCTCCTTGACTTTCTCTCAAAAAGTTTTGACTGTCATTCAATTTACCACCGAATTTCGTGCAACCTACATTCTCTCTGCCTTTCTCTCCAAACATTTTAACTGTCATTCAATTTCCAACCGAATTTCGTGCAACCCACTTTATCTCTGCCTTTCTCTCAAAAAGTTTTGACTGTCATTCAATTTCCAACCGAATTTCGTGCAACCCACTTTCTCTCTGCCTTTCTCTCAAAAAGTTTTGACTGTCATTCAATTTCCAACCGAATTTCGTGCAACCCACTTTCTCTCTGCCTTTCTCTCAAAAAGTTTTGACTGTCATTCAATTTACCACCGAATTTCGTGCAACCCACTTTCTCTCTGCCTTTCTCTCAAAAAGTTTTTACTGTCATTCAATTTCCAATCGAATTTCGTGCAACCCACGTTCTCTCTGCCTTTCTCTCAAAAAGTTTTGACTGTCATTCAATTTCCAACCGAATTTCGTGCAACCCACTTTCTCTCTGCATTTCTCTCAAAAAGTTTTGACTGTCATTCAATTTCCAACCGAATTTCGTGTAATCCACTTTCTCTCTGCCTTTCTCTCAAAAAGTTTTGACTGTCATTCAATTTACGACCGAATTTCGTGCAACCTACTTTCTCTCTCTACCTTTCTCTCAAAAAGTTTTGACTGTCATTCAATTTCCAACCGAATATCGTGCAACCCACTTTCTCTCTGCCTTTCTCTCAAAAAGTTTTGACTGTCATTCAATTTTCTAACCGAATTTCGTGCAACCCACTTTATCTCTGCCTTTCTCTCAAAATGTTTTGACTGTCATTCAATTTCCAACCGAATCTTGTGCAACCCACTTTCTCTCTGCCTTTCTCTCAAAATGTTTAGACTGTCATTCAATTTTCTAACCAAATTTCGTGCAACCCACTTTATCTCTGCCTTTCTCTCAAAAAGTTTTGTCTGTCATTCAATTTCCAACCGAATTTCGTGCAACCCACTTTCTCTCTGCCTTTCTCTCAAAAAGTTTTGACTGTCATTCAATTTCCTACCGAATCTCGTGCAACCCACTTTCTCTCTGACTTTCTCTCAAAAAGTTTTGACTGTCATTCAATTTACCACCGAATTTCGTGCAACCTACTTTCTCTCTGCCTTTCTCTCCAAACATTTTGACTGTCATTCAATTTCCAACCGACTTTCGTGCAACCCACTTTCTCTCTGCCTTTCTCTCAAAAAGTTTTGACTGTCATTCAATTTCAAACCGAATTTCGTGCAACCCACTTTCTCTCTGCCTTTCTCTCAAAAAGTTTGACTGTCATTCAATTTACCACCGAATTTCGTGCACCCCACTTTCTCTCTGCCTTTCTCTCAAAAAGTTTTTACTGTCATTCAATTTCCAACCGAATTTCGTGCATCCCTACTTTCTCTCTGCCTTTCTCTCAAAACGTTTTGACTGTCATTCAATTTCCAACCGAATTTCGTGCAACCCACTTTCTCTCTGCCTTTCTCTCAAAAAGTTTTGACTGTCATTCAATTTCCTACCGAATCTCGTGCAACCCACTTTCTCTCTGACTTTCTCTCAAAAAGTTTTGACTGTCATTCAATTTCAAACCTAATTTCGTGCAACCAACTTTTTCTCTGCCTTTCTCTCAAAAAGTTTTGACTGTCATTCAATTTCCAACCGAATTTCGTGCAACCCACTTTCTCTCTGCCTTTCTCTCAAAAAGTTTTGACTGTCATTCAATTTCCAACCGAATTTCGTGCAACCCACTTTCTCTCTGCCTTTCTCTCAAAAAGTTTTGACTGTCATTCAATTTCCAACCGAATTTCGTGCAACCCACTTTCTCTCTGCCTTTCTCTCAAAAAGTTTTGACTGTCATTCAATTTCCAACCGAATTTCGTGCAACCCACTTTCTCTCTGCCTTTCTCTCAAAAAGTTTTGACTGTCATTCAATTTCCAATCGAATTTCGTGCAACCCACGTTCTCTCTGCCTTTCTCTCAAAAAGTTTTGACTGTCATTCAATTTCCAACCGAATTTCGTGTAACCCACTTTCTCTCTGCCTTTCTCTCAAAAAGTTTTGACTGTCATTCAATTTACCACCGAATTTCGTGCAACCTACTTTCTCTCTCTACCTTTCTCTCAAAAAGTTTTGACTGTCATTCAATTTCCAACCGAATATCGTGCAACCCACTTTCTCTCTGCCTTTCTCTCAAAAAGTTTTGACTGTCATTCAATTTCCAACCGAATCTCGTGCAACCCACTTTCTCTCTGCCTTTCTCTCAAAAAGTTTTGACTGTCATTCAATTTTCTAACCGAATTTCGTGCAACCCACTTTATCTCTGCCTTTCTCTCAAAATGTTTTGACTGTCATTCAATTTCCAACCGAATCTTGTGCAACCCACTTTCTCTCTGCCTTTCTCTCAAAATGTTTAGACTGTCATTCAATTTTCTAACCAAATTTCGTGCAACCCACTTTATCTCTGCCTTTCTCTCAAAAAGTTTTGTCTGTCATTCAATTTCCAACCGAATTTCGTGCAACCCACTTTCTCTCTGCCTTTCTCTCAAAAAGTTTTGACTGTCATTCAATTTCCTACCGAATCTCGTGCAACCCACTTTCTCTCTGACTTTCTCTCAAAAAGTTTTGACTGTCATTCAATTTCTAACCGAATTTCGTGCAACCCACTTTATCTCTGCCTTTCTCTCAAAATGTTTTGACTGTCATTCAATTTACCACCGAATTTCGTGCAACCTACTTTCTCTCTGCCTTTCTCTCCAAACATTTTGACTGTCATTCAATTTCCAACCGACTTTCGTGCAACCCACTTTCTCTCTGCCTTTCTCTCAAAAAGTTTTGACTGTCATTCAATTTCAAACCGAATTTCGTGCAACCCACTTTCTCTCTGCCTTTCTCTCAAAAAGTTTGACTGTCATTCAATTTACCACCGAATTTCGTGCACCCCACTTTCTCTCTGCCTTTCTCTCAAAAAGTTTTTACTGTCATTCAATTTCCAACCGAATTTCGTGCATCCCTACTTTCTCTCTGCCTTTCTCTCAAAACGTTTTGACTGTCATTCAATTTCCAACCGAATTTCGTGCAACCCACTTTCTCTCTGCCTTTCTCTCAAAAAGTTTTGACTGTCATTCAATTTCCAACCGAATTTCGTGCAACCCACTTTCTCTCTGCCTTTCTCTCAAAAAGTTTTGACTGTCATTCAATTTCCAACCGAATTTCGTGCAACCCACTTTCTCTCTGCCTTTCTCTCAAAAATTTTTGACTGTCATTCAATTTCAAACCGAATTTCGTGCAACCAACTTTCTCTCTGCCTTTCTCTCAAAAAGTTTTGACTGTCATTCAATTTCCAACCGAATCTCGTGCACCCACTTTCTCTCTGCCTTTCTCTCAAAAAGTTTTTACTGTCATTCAATTTCCAACCGAATTTCGTGCAACCCACTTTATCTCTGCCTTTCTCTCAAAAAGTTTTGACTGTCATTCAATTTCCAACCGAATTTCGTGCAACCCACTTTCTCTCTGCCTTTCTCTCAAAAAGTTTTGACTGTCATTCAATTTCCAACCGAATCTCGTGCACCCACTTTCTCTCTGCCTTTCTCTCAAAAAGTTTTTACTGTCATTCAATTTCCAACCGAATTTCGTGCATCCCTACTTTCTCTCTGCCTTTCTCTCAAAACGTTTTGACTGTCATTCAATTTCCAACCGAATTTCGTGCAACCCACTTTCTCTCTGCCTTTCTCTCAAAAAGTTTTGACTGTCATTCAATTTCCAACCGAATTTCGTGCAACCCACTTTCTCTCTGCCTTTCTCTCAAAAAGTTTTGACTGTCATTCAATTTCCAACCGAATTTCGTGCAACCCACTTTCTCTCTGCCTTTCTCTCAAAAAATTTTGACTGTCATTCAATTTCAAACCGAATTTCGTGCAACCAACTTTCTCTCTGCCTTTCTCTCAAAAAGTTTTGACTGTAATTCAATTTCCAACCGAATCTCGTGCACCCACTTTCTCTCTGCCTTTCTCTCAAAAAGTTTTTACTGTCATTCAATTTCCAACCGAATTTCGTGTAACCCACTTTCTCTCTGCCTTTCTCTCTAAAAGTTTTGACTGTCATTCAATTTCCAACCGAATTTCGTGCAACCCACTTTCTCTCTGCCTTTCTCTCAAAAAGTTTTGACTGTCATTCAATTTCCAACCGAATTTCGTGTAACCCACTTTCTCTCTGCCTTTCTCTCAAAAAGTTTTGACTGTCATTCAATTTCCAACCGAATCTTGTGCAACCCACTTTCTCTCTGCCTTTCTCTCAAAAAGTTTTGACTGTCATTCAATTTACAACCGAATCTCGTGCAACCCACTTTCTCTCTGACTTTCTCTCAAAAAGTTTTGACTGTCATTCAATTTCCAACCGAATTTCGTGCAACCTACTTTCTCTCTGCCTTTCTCTCCAAACATTTTGACTGTCATTCAATTTCCAACTGACTTTCGTGCAACCCACTTTCTCTCGGCTTTTCTCTCAAAAAGTTTTGACTGTCATTCAATTTCAAACCGAATTTCGTGCAACCCACTTTCTCTCTGCCTTTCTCTCAAAAAGTTTGACTGTCATTCAATTTACCACCGAATTTCGTGCACCCCACTTTCTCTCTGCCTTTCTCTCAAAAAATTTTGACTGTCATTCAATTTCCAACCGAATTTCGTGCATCCCACTTTCTCTCTGCCTTTCTCTCAAAAAGTTTTGACTGTTATTCAATTTCCAACCGAATTTCGTGCAACCCACTTTATCTCTGCCTTTCTCTCCAAAAGTTTTGACTGTCATTCAATTTCCAACCGAATTTCGTGCAACCCACTTTCTCTCTGCCTTTCTCTCAAAAAGTTTTGACTGTCATTCAATTTCCAACCGAATTTCGTGCAACCCACTTTCTCTCTGCCTTTCTCTCAAAAAGTTTTGACTGTCATTCAATTTCCAACCGAATTTCGTGTAACCCACTTTCTCTCTGCCTTTCTCTCAAAAAGTTTTGACTGTCATTCAATTTACCACGGAATTTCGTGCAAACTACTTTCTCTCTCTACCTTTCTCTCAAAAAGTTTTGACTGTCATTCAATTTCCAACCGAATCTTGTGCAACCCACTTTCTCTCTGCCTTTCTCTCAAAAAGTTTAGACTGTCATTCAATTTTCTAACCGAATTTCGTGCAACCCACGTTCTCTCTGCCTTTCTCTCAAAAAGTTTTGACTGTCATTCAATTTCCAACCGAATCTCGTGCAACCCACTTTCTCTCTGCCTTTCTCTCAAAAAGTTTTGACTGTCATTCAATTTCTAACCGAATTTCGTGCAACCCACTTTATCTCTGCCTTTCTCTCAAAATGTTTTGACTGTCATTCAATTTCCAACCGAATTTCGTGCAACCCACTTTCTCTCTGCCTTTCTCTCAAAAAGTTTTGACTGTCATTCAATTTCCAACCGAATCTTGTGCAACCCACTTTCTCTCTGCCTTTCTCTCAAAATGTTTAGACTGTCATTCAATTTTCTAACCGAATTTCGTGCAACCCACTTTATCTCTGCCTTTCTCTCAAAAAGTTTTGACTGTCATTCAATTTCCAACCGAATTTCGTGCAACCCACTTTCTCTCTGCCTTTCTCTCAAAAAGTTTTGACTGTCATTCAATTTCCAACCGAATTTCGTGTAACCCACTTTCTCTCTGCCTTTCTCTCAAAAAGTTTTGACTGTCATTCAATTTACCACGGAATTTCGTGCAAACTACTTTCTCTCTCTACCTTTCTCTCAAAAAGTTTTGACTGTCATTCAATTTCCAACCGAATCTTGTGCAACCCACTTTCTCTCTGCCTTTCTCTCAAAAAGTTTAGACTGTCATTCAATTTTCTAACCGAATTTCGTGCAACCCACGTTCTCTCTGCCTTTCTCTCAAAAAGTTTTGACTGTCATTCAATTTCCAACCGAATCTCGTGCAACCCACTTTCTCTCTGCCTTTCTCTCAAAAAGTTTTGACTGTCATTCAATTTCTAACCGAATTTCGTGCAACCCACTTTATCTCTGCCTTTCTCTCAAAATGTTTTGACTGTCATTCAATTTCCAACCGAATTTCGTGCAACCCACTTTCTCTCTGCCTTTCTCTCAAAAAGTTTTGACTGTCATTCAATTTCCAACCGAATCTTGTGCAACCCACTTTCTCTCTGCCTTTCTCTCAAAATGTTTAGACTGTCATTCAATTTTCTAACCGAATTTCGTGCAACCCACTTTATCTCTGCCTTTCTCTCAAAAAGTTTTGACTGTCATTCAATTTCCAACCGAATTTCGTGCAACCCACTTTCTCTCTGCCTTTCTCTCAAAAAGTTTTGTCTGTCATTCAATTTCCAACCGAATTTCGTGCAACCCACTTTCTCTCTGCCTTTCTCTCAAAAAGTTTTGACTGTCATTCAATTTCCAACCGAATCTCGTGCAACCCACTTTCTCTCTGACTTTCTCTCAAAAAGTTTTGACTGTCATTCAATTTACCACCGAATTTCGTGCAACCTACTTTCTCTCTGCCTTTCTCTCCAAACATTTTGACTGTCATTCAATTTCCAACCGACTTTCGTGCAACCCACTTTCTCTCTGCCTTTCTCTCAAAAAGTTTTGACTGTCATTCAATTTCAAACCGGATTTCGTGCAACCTACTTTCTCTCTGCCTTTCTCTCAAAAAGTTTGACTGTCATTCAATTTACCCCCGAATTTCGTGCACCCCACTTTCTCTCTGCCTTTCTCTCAAAAAGTTTTTACTGTCATTCAATTTCCAAGCGAATTTCGTGCATCCCTACTTTCTCTCTGACTTTCTCTCAAAAAGTTTTGACTGTCATTCAATTTCCAACCGAATTTCGTGCAACCCACTTTCTCTCTGCCTTTCTCTCCAAAAGTTTTGACTGTCATTCAATTTCCAACCGAATTTCGTGCAACCCACTTTCTCTCTGCCTTTCTCTCAAAAAGTTTTGACTGTCATTCAATTTCCAACCGAATTTCGTGCAACCCACTTTCTCTCTGCCTTTCTCTCAAAAAATTTTGACTGTCATTCAATTTCAAACCGAATTTCGTGCAACCAACTTTCTCTCTGCCTTTCTCTCAAAAAGTTTTGACTGTCATTCAATTTCCAACCGAATCTCGTGCACCCACTTTCTCTCTGCCTTTCTCTCAAAAAGTTTTTACTGTCATTCAATTTCCAACCGAATTTCGTGTAACCCACTTTCTCTCTGCCTTTCTCTCTAAAAGTTTTTACTGTCATTCAATTTCCAACCGAATTTCGTGCAACCCACTTTCTCTCTGCCTTTCTCTCAAAAAGTTTTTACTGTCATTCAATTTCCAACCGAATTTCGTGCAACCCACTTTCTCTCTGCCTTTCTCTCAAAAAGTTTTGACTGTCATTCAATTTCCAACCGAATTTCGTGTAACCCACTTTCTCTCTGCCTTTCTCTCAAAAAGTTTTGACTGTCATTCAATTTACCACCGTATTTCGTGCAACCTACTTTCTCTCTGCCTTATTCTCCAAAAGTTTTGACCGTCATTCAATTTCCAACCAACTTTCGTGCAACCCACTTTCTCTCTGCCTTTCTCTCAAAAAGTTTTGACTGTCATTCAATTTCAAACCTAATTTCGTGCAACCAACTTTTTCTCTGCCTTTCTCTCAAAAAGTTTTGACTGTCATTCAATTTACCACCGAATTCGTGCAACCCACTTTCCCTTTTCTTTTGTCTCCAAAAGTTTTGACTGTCATTCAATTTCCAACTGAATTTCGTGCATTCCACTTTCTCTCTGCTTTTCTCTCAAAAAGTTTTGACTGTCATTCAATTTCCAACCGAATCTCGTGCACCCACTTTCTCTCTGCCTTTCTCTCAAAAAGTTTTTACTGTCATTCAATTTCCAACCGAATTTCGTGCAACCCACTTTATCTCTGCCTTTCTCTCAAAAAGTTTTGACTGTCATTCAATTTCCAACCGAATTTCGTGCAACCCACTTTCTCTCTGCCTTTCTCTCAAAAAGTTTTGACTGTCATTCAATTTCCAACCGAATCTCGTGCACCCACTTTCTCTCTGCCTTTCTCTCAAAAAGTTTTTACTGTCATTCAATTTCCAACCGAATTTCGTGCATCCCTACTTTCTCTCTGCCTTTCTCTCAAAACGTTTTGACTGTCATTCAATTTCCAACCGAATTTCGTGCAACCCACTTTCTCTCTGCCTTTCTCTCAAAAAGTTTTGACTGTCATTCAATTTCCAACCGAATTTCGTGCAACCCACTTTCTCTCTGCCTTTCTCTCAAAAAGTTTTGACTGTCATTCAATTTCCAACCGAATTTCGTGCAACCCACTTTCTCTCTGCCTTTCTCTCAAAAAATTTTGACTGTCATTCAATTTCAAACCGAATTTCGTGCAACCAACTTTCTCTCTGCCTTTCTCTCAAAAAGTTTTGACTGTAATTCAATTTCCAACCGAATCTCGTGCACCCACTTTCTCTCTGCCTTTCTCTCAAAAAGTTTTTACTGTCATTCAATTTCCAACCGAATTTCGTGTAACCCACTTTCTCTCTGCCTTTCTCTCTAAAAGTTTTGACTGTCATTCAATTTCCAACCGAATTTCGTGCAACCCACTTTCTCTCTGCCTTTCTCTCAAAAAGTTTTGACTGTCATTCAATTTCCAACCGAATTTCGTGTAACCCACTTTCTCTCTGCCTTTCTCTCAAAAAGTTTTGACTGTCATTCAATTTCCAACCGAATCTTGTGCAACCCACTTTCTCTCTGCCTTTCTCTCAAAAAGTTTTGACTGTCATTCAATTTACAACCGAATCTCGTGCAACCCACTTTCTCTCTGACTTTCTCTCAAAAAGTTTTGACTGTCATTCAATTTCCAACCGAATTTCGTGCAACCTACTTTCTCTCTGCCTTTCTCTCCAAACATTTTGACTGTCATTCAATTTCCAACTGACTTTCGTGCAACCCACTTTCTCTCGGCTTTTCTCTCAAAAAGTTTTGACTGTCATTCAATTTCAAACCGAATTTCGTGCAACCCACTTTCTCTCTGCCTTTCTCTCAAAAAGTTTGACTGTCATTCAATTTACCACCGAATTTCGTGCACCCCACTTTCTCTCTGCCTTTCTCTCAAAAAATTTTGACTGTCATTCAATTTCCAACCGAATTTCGTGCATCCCACTTTCTCTCTGCCTTTCTCTCAAAAAGTTTTGACTGTTATTCAATTTCCAACCGAATTTCGTGCAACCCACTTTATCTCTGCCTTTCTCTCCAAAAGTTTTGACTGTCATTCAATTTCCAACCGAATTTCGTGCAACCCACTTTCTCTCTGCCTTTCTCTCAAAAAGTTTTGACTGTCATTCAATTTCCAACCGAATTTCGTGCAACCCACTTTCTCTCTGCCTTTCTCTCAAAAAGTTTTGACTGTCATTCAATTTCCAACCGAATTTCGTGTAACCCACTTTCTCTCTGCCTTTCTCTCAAAAAGTTTTGACTGTCATTCAATTTACCACGGAATTTCGTGCAAACTACTTTCTCTCTCTACCTTTCTCTCAAAAAGTTTTGACTGTCATTCAATTTCCAACCGAATCTTGTGCAACCCACTTTCTCTCTGCCTTTCTCTCAAAAAGTTTAGACTGTCATTCAATTTTCTAACCGAATTTCGTGCAACCCACGTTCTCTCTGCCTTTCTCTCAAAAAGTTTTGACTGTCATTCAATTTCCAACCGAATCTCGTGCAACCCACTTTCTCTCTGCCTTTCTCTCAAAAAGTTTTGACTGTCATTCAATTTCTAACCGAATTTCGTGCAACCCACTTTATCTCTGCCTTTCTCTCAAAATGTTTTGACTGTCATTCAATTTCCAACCGAATTTCGTGCAACCCACTTTCTCTCTGCCTTTCTCTCAAAAAGTTTTGACTGTCATTCAATTTCCAACCGAATCTTGTGCAACCCACTTTCTCTCTGCCTTTCTCTCAAAATGTTTAGACTGTCATTCAATTTTCTAACCGAATTTCGTGCAACCCACTTTATCTCTGCCTTTCTCTCAAAAAGTTTTGACTGTCATTCAATTTCCAACCGAATTTCGTGCAACCCACTTTCTCTCTGCCTTTCTCTCAAAAAGTTTTGACTGTCATTCAATTTCCAACCGAATTTCGTGTAACCCACTTTCTCTCTGCCTTTCTCTCAAAAAGTTTTGACTGTCATTCAATTTACCACGGAATTTCGTGCAAACTACTTTCTCTCTCTACCTTTCTCTCAAAAAGTTTTGACTGTCATTCAATTTCCAACCGAATCTTGTGCAACCCACTTTCTCTCTGCCTTTCTCTCAAAAAGTTTAGACTGTCATTCAATTTTCTAACCGAATTTCGTGCAACCCACGTTCTCTCTGCCTTTCTCTCAAAAAGTTTTGACTGTCATTCAATTTCCAACCGAATCTCGTGCAACCCACTTTCTCTCTGCCTTTCTCTCAAAAAGTTTTGACTGTCATTCAATTTCTAACCGAATTTCGTGCAACCCACTTTATCTCTGCCTTTCTCTCAAAATGTTTTGACTGTCATTCAATTTCCAACCGAATTTCGTGCAACCCACTTTCTCTCTGCCTTTCTCTCAAAAAGTTTTGACTGTCATTCAATTTCCAACCGAATCTTGTGCAACCCACTTTCTCTCTGCCTTTCTCTCAAAATGTTTAGACTGTCATTCAATTTTCTAACCGAATTTCGTGCAACCCACTTTATCTCTGCCTTTCTCTCAAAAAGTTTTGACTGTCATTCAATTTCCAACCGAATTTCGTGCAACCCACTTTCTCTCTGCCTTTCTCTCAAAAAGTTTTGTCTGTCATTCAATTTCCAACCGAATTTCGTGCAACCCACTTTCTCTCTGCCTTTCTCTCAAAAAGTTTTGACTGTCATTCAATTTCCAACCGAATCTCGTGCAACCCACTTTCTCTCTGACTTTCTCTCAAAAAGTTTTGACTGTCATTCAATTTACCACCGAATTTCGTGCAACCTACTTTCTCTCTGCCTTTCTCTCCAAACATTTTGACTGTCATTCAATTTCCAACCGACTTTCGTGCAACCCACTTTCTCTCTGCCTTTCTCTCAAAAAGTTTTGACTGTCATTCAATTTCAAACCGGATTTCGTGCAACCTACTTTCTCTCTGCCTTTCTCTCAAAAAGTTTGACTGTCATTCAATTTACCCCCGAATTTCGTGCACCCCACTTTCTCTCTGCCTTTCTCTCAAAAAGTTTTTACTGTCATTCAATTTCCAAGCGAATTTCGTGCATCCCTACTTTCTCTCTGACTTTCTCTCAAAAAGTTTTGACTGTCATTCAATTTCCAACCGAATTTCGTGCAACCCACTTTCTCTCTGCCTTTCTCTCCAAAAGTTTTGACTGTCATTCAATTTCCAACCGAATTTCGTGCAACCCACTTTCTCTCTGCCTTTCTCTCAAAAAGTTTTGACTGTCATTCAATTTCCAACCGAATTTCGTGCAACCCACTTTCTCTCTGCCTTTCTCTCAAAAAATTTTGACTGTCATTCAATTTCAAACCGAATTTCGTGCAACCAACTTTCTCTCTGCCTTTCTCTCAAAAAGTTTTGACTGTCATTCAATTTCCAACCGAATCTCGTGCACCCACTTTCTCTCTGCCTTTCTCTCAAAAAGTTTTTACTGTCATTCAATTTCCAACCGAATTTCGTGTAACCCACTTTCTCTCTGCCTTTCTCTCTAAAAGTTTTTACTGTCATTCAATTTCCAACCGAATTTCGTGCAACCCACTTTCTCTCTGCCTTTCTCTCAAAAAGTTTTTACTGTCATTCAATTTCCAACCGAATTTCGTGCAACCCACTTTCTCTCTGCCTTTCTCTCAAAAAGTTTTGACTGTCATTCAATTTCCAACCGAATTTCGTGTAACCCACTTTCTCTCTGCCTTTCTCTCAAAAAGTTTTGACTGTCATTCAATTTACCACCGTATTTCGTGCAACCTACTTTCTCTCTGCCTTATTCTCCAAAAGTTTTGACCGTCATTCAATTTCCAACCAACTTTCGTGCAACCCACTTTCTCTCTGCCTTTCTCTCAAAAAGTTTTGACTGTCATTCAATTTCAAACCTAATTTCGTGCAACCAACTTTTTCTCTGCCTTTCTCTCAAAAAGTTTTGACTGTCATTCAATTTACCACCGAATTCGTGCAACCCACTTTCCCTTTTCTTTTGTCTCCAAAAGTTTTGACTGTCATTCAATTTCCAACTGAATTTCGTGCATTCCACTTTCTCTCTGCTTTTCTCTCAAAAAGTTTTGACTGTCATTCAATTTCCAACCGAATTTCGTGCAACCCACTTTATCTCTGCCTTTCTCTCAAAAAGTTTTGACTGTCATTCAATTTCCAACCGAATTTCCTGCAACCCACTTTCTCTCTGCCTTTCTCTCAAAAAAGTTTTGACTGTCATTCAATGTCCAACCGAATTTCGTGCAACCCACTTTCTCTCTGCCTTTCTCTCAAAAAGTTTTGACTGTCATTCAATTTCCAACCGAATTTCGTGTAACCCACTTTTTCTCTGCCTTTCTCTCAAAAAGTTTGACTGTCATTCAATTTACCACCGAATTTCGTGCACCCCACTTTCTCTCTGCCTTTCTCTCAAAAAGTTTTTACTGTCATTCAATTTCCAACCGAATTTCGTGCATCCCACTTTCTCTCTGCCTTTCTCTCAAAAAGTTTTGACTGTCATTCAATTTCCAACCGAATTTCGTGCAACCCACTTTATCTCTGCCTTTCTCTCCAAAAGTTTTGACTGTCATCCAATTTCCAACTGAATTTCGTGCAACCCACTTTCTCTCTGCCTTTCTCTCAAAAAGTTTTGACTGTCATTCAATTTCCAACCGAATTTCGTGCATCCCACTTTCTCTCTGCCTTTCTCTCAAAAAGTTTTGACTGTCATTCAATTTCAAACCGAATTTCGTGCAACCCACTTTCTCTCTGCCTTTCTCTCAAAAAGTTTTGTCTGTCATTCAATTTCCAACCGAATTTCGTGCAACCCACTTTCTCTCTGCCCTTCTCTCAAAAAGTTTTGACTGTCATTCAATTTACCACCGAATTTCGTGCAACCTACTTTCTCTCTGCCTTTCTCTCCAAACATTTTGACTGTCATTCAATTTCCAACCGACTTTCGTGCAACCCACTTTCTCTCTGCCTTTCTCTCAAAAAGTTTTGACTGTCATTCAATTTCAAATCGAATTTCGTGCAACCCACTTTCTCTCTGCCTTTCTCTCAAAAAGTTTGACTGTCATTCAATTTACCACCGAATTTCGTGCAACCCACTTTCTCTCTGCCTTTCTCTCAAAAAGTTTTTACTGTCATTCAATTTCCAACCGAATTTCGTGCATCCCTACTTTCTCTCTGCCTTTCTCTCAAAAAGTTTTGACTGTCATTCAATTTCCAACCGAATTTCGTGCAACCCACTTTATCTCTGCCTTTCTCTCAAAAAGTTTTGACTGTCATTCAATTTCCAACCGAATTTCGTGTAACCCACTTTTTCTCTGCCTTTCTCTCAAAAAGTTTTGTCTGTCATTCAATTTCCAACCGAATTTCGTGCAACCCACTTTCTCTCTGCCTTTCTCTCAAAAAGTTTTGACTGTCATTCAATTTCCAACCGAATCTCGTGCAACCCACTTTCTCTCTGACTTTCTCTCAAAAAGTTTTGACTGTCATTGAATTTACCACCGAATTTCGTGCAACCTACTTTCTCTCTGCCTTTCTCTCCAAACATTTTGACTGTCATTCAATTTCCAACCGACTTTCGTGCAACCCACTTTCTCTCTGCCTTTCTCTCAAAAAGTTTTGACTGTCATTCAATTTACCACCGAATTTCGTGCACCCCACTTTCTCTCTGCCTTTCTCTCAAAAAGTTTTTACTGTCATTCAATTTCCAACCGAATTTTGTGCATCCCTACTTTCTCTCTGCCTTTCTCTCAAAAAGTTTTTACTGTCATTCAATTTCCAACCGAATTTTGTGCATCCCTACTTTCTCTCTGCCTTTCTCTCAAAAAGTTTTGACTGTCATTCAATTTCCAACCGAATTTCGTGCAACCCACTTTATCTCTGCCTTTCTCTCCAAAAGTTTTGACTGTCATTCAATTTCCAACCGAATTTCGTGCAACCCACTTTCTCTCTGCCTTTCTCTCAAAAAGTTTTGACTGTCATTCAATTTCCAACCGAATTTCGTGCAACCCACTTTCTCTCTGCCTTTATCTCAAAAAGTTTTGACTGTCATTCAATTTCCAACCGAATTTCGTGCAACCCACTTTCTCTCTGCCTTTATCTCAAAAAGTTTTGACTGTCATTCAATTTCCAACCGAATTTCGTGAAACCCACTTTCTCTCTGCCTTTCTCTCAAAAAGTTTTGACTGTCATTCAATTTCCAACCGAATCTCGTGCACCCACTTTCTCTCTGCCTTTCTCTCAAAAAGTTTTTACTGTCATCCAATTTCCAACTGAATTTCGTGCAACCCACTTTCTCTCTGCCTTTCTCTCAAAAAGTTTTGACTGTCATTCAATTTCCAACCGAATTTCGTGCATCCCACTTTCTCTCTGCCTTTCTCTCAAAAAGTTTTGACTGTCATTCAATTTCAAACCGAATTTCGTGCAACCCACTTTCTCTCTGCCTTTCTCTCAAAAAGTTTTGTCTGTCATTCAATTTCCAACCGAATTTCGTGCAACCCACTTTCTCTCTGCCCTTCTCTCAAAAAGTTTTGACTGTCATTCAATTTCCAACCGAATCTCGTGCAACCCAGTTTCTCTCTGACTTTCTCTCAAAAAGTTTTGACTGTCATTCAATTTACCACCGAATTTCGTGCAACCTACTTTCTCTCTGCCTTTCTCTCCAAACATTTTGACTGTCATTCAATTTCCAACCGACTTTCGTGCAACCCACTTTCTCTCTGCCTTTCTCTCAAAAAGTTTTGACTGTCATTCAATTTCAAATCGAATTTCGTGCAACCCACTTTCTCTCTGCCTTTCTCTCAAAAAGTTTGACTGTCATTCAATTTACCACCGAATTTCGTGCACCCCACTTTCTCTCTGCCTTTCTCTCAAAAAGTTTTTACTGTCATTCAATTTCCAACCGAATTTTGTGCATCCCTACTTTCTCTCTGCCTTTCTCTCAAAAAGTTTTTACTGTCATTCAATTTCCAACCGAATTTTGTGCATCCCTACTTTCTCTCTGCCTTTCTCTCAAAAAGTTTTGACTGTCATTCAATTTCCAACCGAATTTCGTGCAACCCACTTTATCTCTGCCTTTCTCTCCAAAAGTTTTGACTGTCATTCAATTTCCAACCGAATTTCGTGCAACCCACTTTCTCTCTGCCTTTCTCTCAAAAAGTTTTGACTGTCATTCAATTTCCAACCGAATTTCGTGCAACCCACTTTCTCTCTGCCTTTATCTCAAAAAGTTTTGACTGTCATTCAATTTCCAACCGAATTTCGTGCAACCCACTTTCTCTCTGCCTTTATCTCAAAAAGTTTTGACTGTCATTCAATTTCCAACCGAATTTCGTGCAACCCACTTTCTCTCTGCCTTTCTCTCAAAAAGTTTTGACTGTCATTCAATTTCCAACCGAATCTCGTGCACCCACTTTCTCTCTGCCTTTCTCTCAAAAAGTTTTTACTGTCATCCAATTTCCAACTGAATTTCGTGCAACCCACTTTCTCTCTGCCTTTCTCTCAAAAAGTTTTGACTGTCATTCAATTTCCAACCGAATTTCGTGCATCCCACTTTCTCTCTGCCTTTCTCTCAAAAAGTTTTGACTGTCATTCAATTTCAAACCGAATTTCGTGCAACCCACTTTCTCTCTGCCTTTCTCTCAAAAAGTTTTGTCTGTCATTCAATTCCCAACCGAATTTCGTGCAACCCACTTTCTCTCTGCCCTTCTCTCAAAAAGTTTTGACTGTCATTCAATTTCCAACCGAATCTCGTGCAACCCAGTTTCTCTCTGACTTTCTCTCAAAAAGTTTTGACTGTCATTCAATTTACCACCGAATTTCGTGCAACCTACTTTCTCTCTGCCTTTCTCTCCAAACATTTTGACTGTCATTCAATTTCCAACCGACTTTCGTGCAACCCACTTTCTCTCTGCCTTTCTCTCAAAAAGTTTTGACTGTCATTCAATTTCAAATCGAATTTCGTGCAACCCACTTTCTCTCTGCCTTTCTCTCAAAAAGTTTGACTGTCATTCAATTTACCACCGAATTTCGTGCAACCCACTTTCTCTCTGCCTTTCTCTCAAAAAGTTTTGACTGTCATTCAATTTCCAACCGAATTTCGTGCAACCCACTTTATCTCTGCCTTTCTCTCAAAAAGTTTTGACTGTCATTCAATTTCCAACCGAATTTCGTGTAACCCACTTTTTCTCTGCCTTTCTCTCAAAAAGTTTTGTCTGTCATTCAATTTCCAACCGAATTTCGTGCAACCCACTTTCTCTCTGCCTTTCTCTCAAAAAGTTTTGACTGTCATTCAATTTCCAACCGAATCTCGTGCAACCCACTTTCTCTCTGACTTTCTCTCAAAAAGTTTTGACTGTCATTGAATTTACCACCGAATTTCGTGCAACCTACTTTCTCTCTGCCTTTCTCTCCAAACATTTTGACTGTCATTCAATTTCCAACCGACTTTCGTGCAACCCACTTTCTCTCTGCCTTTCTCTCAAAAAGTTTTGACTGTCATTCAATTTACCACCGAATTTCGTGCACCCCACTTTCTCTCTGCCTTTCTCTCAAAAAGTTTTTACTGTCATTCAATTTCCAACCGAATTTTGTGCATCCCTACTTTCTCTCTGCCTTTCTCTCAAAAAGTTTTTACTGTCATTCAATTTCCAACCGAATTTTGTGCATCCCTACTTTCTCTCTGCCTTTCTCTCAAAAAGTTTTGACTGTCATTCAATTTCCAACCGAATTTCGTGCAACCCACTTTATCTCTGCCTTTCTCTCCAAAAGTTTTGACTGTCATTCAATTTCCAACCGAATTTCGTGCAACCCACTTTCTCTCTGCCTTTCTCTCAAAAAGTTTTGACTGTCATTCAATTTCCAACCGAATTTCGTGCAACCCACTTTCTCTCTGCCTTTATCTCAAAAAGTTTTGACTGTCATTCAATTTCCAACCGAATTTCGTGCAACCCACTTTCTCTCTGCCTTTCTCTCAAAAAGTTTTGACTGTCATTCAATTTCCAACCGAATCTCGTGCACCCACTTTCTCTCTGCCTTTCTCTCAAAAAGTTTTTACTGTCATTCAATTTCCAACCGAATCTCGTGTAACCCACTTTCTCTCTGCCTTTCTCTCTAAAAGTTTTGACTGTCATTCAATTTCCAACCGAATTTCGTGCAACCCACTTTCTCTCTGCCTTTCTCTAAAAAAGTTTTGACTGTCATTCAATTTCCAACCGAATTTCGTGTAACCCACTTTCTCTCTGCCTTTCTCTCAAAAAGTTTTGACTGTCATTCAATTTACCACCGAATTCGTGCAACCCACTTTCCCTTTTCTTTTGTCTCCAAAAGTTTTGACTGTCATTCAATTTACCACCGAATTTCGTGCAACCCACTTTCTCTCTGCCTTTCTCTCAAAATGTTTTGACTGTCATTCAATTTCCAACCGAATTTCGTGCAACCCACTTTCTCCCGGCTTTTCTCTCAAAAAGTTTTTACTGTCATTCAATTTCCAACCGAATTTCGTGCAACCCACTTTCTCTCTGCCTTTCTCTCAAAATGTTTTGACTGTCATTCAATTTCCAACCGAATTTCGTGCAACCCACTTTCTCTCTGCCTTTCTCTCAAAAAGTTTTTACTGTCATTCAATTTCCAACCGAATTTCGTGTAACCCACTTTCTCTCTGCCTTTCTCTCAAAATGTTTTGACTGTCATTCAATTTCCAACCGAATTTCGTGCAACCCACTTTCTCTCTGCCTTTCTCTCAAAAAGTTTTGACTGTCATTCAATTTCCAACCGAATTTCGTGTAACCCACTTTCTCTCTGCCTTTCTCTCAAAAAGTTTTGACTGTCATTCAATTTACCACCGAATTTCGTGCAACCTACTTTCTCTCTCTACCTTTCTCTCTAAAAGTTTTGACTGTCATTCAATTTACCACCGAATTTCGTGCAACCCACTTTCTCTCTGCCTTTCTCTCAAAAAGTTTTGACTGTCATTCAATTTACCACCGAATTTCGTGCAACCCACTTTCTCTCTGCCTTTCTCTCAAAAAGTTTGGACTGTCATTCAATTTACCACCGAATTTCGTGCAACCCACTTTCTCTCTGCCTTTCTCTCAAAAAGTTTTGACTGTCATTCAATTTACCACCGAATTTCGTGCAACCCACTTTCTCTCTGCCTTTCTCTCAAAAGGTTTTGACTGTCATTCAATTTACCACCGAATTTCGTGCAACCCACTTTCTCTCTGCCTTTCTCTCAAAAAGTTTTGACTGTCATTCAATTTCCAACCGAATTTCGTGCAACCCACTTTCTCTCTGCCTTTCTCTCAAAAAGTTTTGACTGTCATTCAATTTACCACTAAATTTCGTGCAACCCACTTTCTCTCTGCCTTTCTCTAAATAAGTTTTGACTGTCATTCAATTTACCACCGAATTTCGTGTAACCCACTTTCTCTCTGCCTTTCTCTCAAAAATTTTGACTGTCATTCAATTTACCACCGAATTTCGTGTAACCCACTTTCTCTCTGCCTTTCTCTCAAAAAGTTTTGACTGTCATTCAATTTCCAACCGAATTTCGTGCAACCCACTTTCTTTCTGCCTTTCTCTCAAAAAGTTTTGACTGTCATTTAATTTCCAACCGAATTTCGTGTAACCCACTTTCTCTCTGCCTTTCTCTCAAAAAGTTTTGACTGTCATTCAATTTCCAACCGAATTTCGTGTAACCCACTTTCTCTCTGCCTTTCTCTCAAAAATTTTGACTGTCATTCAATTTCCAACCGAATTTCGTGTAACCCACTTTCTCTCTGCCTTTCTCTCAAAAAGTTTTGACTGTCATTCAATTTCCAACCGAATTTCGTGCAACCCACTTTCTTTCTGCCTTTCTCTCAAAAAGTTTTGACTGTCATTCAATTTCCAACCGAATTTCGTGTAACCCACTTTCTCTCTGCCTTTCTCTCAAAAAGTTTTGACTGTCATTCAATTTACCACTAAATTTCGTGCAACCCACTTTCTCTCTGCCTTTCTCTAAATAAGTTTTGACTGTCATTCAATTTACCACCGAATTTCGTGTAACCCACTTTCTCTCTGCCTTTCTCTCAAAAATTTTGACTGTCATTCAATTTACCACCGAATTTCGTGTAACCCACTTTCTCTCTGCCTTTCTCTCAAAAAGTTTTGACTGTCATTCAATTTCCAACCGAATTTCGTGCAACCCACTTTCTTTCTGCCTTTCTCTCAAAAAGTTTTGACTGTCATTCAATTTCCAACCGACTTTCGTGCAACCCACTTTGTAGGGAACATGAACATGAAGAGGGCTTACTTGCGAAACGTCCTCGGGTTTGCTTGTCCTGTGCGCTGCGAGTGAAAGAAAGAAAGAAGGAAAGAAATCCAACATGGCGTCCCTGAATGTTTATTACATACAGTTCACGCAAAATCTCGCAAAGTCTCGCTGCACGTATGGAAATTATGTGTGACTGGATATTATAAAAAGCGAGTCTCGTACCGTCTCAGGGAACGGAGTGTGCGAAGCGAGTGCACGTGTCGAGCAGTAAGAGCTGCTTTGGAGGTTAACAGTGACTTGCGACCTTCGTTATTATTTCAAGCTATCTCGGCGATGGACAAGTTCGACTTGAGGTTGATACCCGAGTTCGACGGCTCCCCATCCGGACCCTCTGTAGTCGAGTGGTGGGAGAAAGCCGAGCGCGTCTGCAGACTTTGCAATATAAAGGATCCTGCATTGGTCATCCCGCTGAGGCTGACCAAAGGAGCATATTCGGTGTATCAGCAGCTCGGAGACGAACCAGGCCTGGAGGAAATTAGGCAGGCGTTATACGCAGCCTTTGCTGTGGACCCTTTCGTCGCCTGGAGGCAGTTCACCGAACGGCGGCTTGGGCTAGATGAGACTGTGGACGTCTACCTGGCCGATTTGAGGAGGCTAGCCGCGCCGTTTGGTGGAACAAGCGAGCGAATACTGGGATGCGCTTTTCTGACTGGACTCCCAGACGGCGCCAGCAGACTGCTGCGAGCATCGTCCAGACTCAGTGAGATTGGGCTTGACGAGTTGTTGGCCAGAGCCCGAAACATTTTGAAAGAGGACACAGAGCCGGTTTCGGCAGCTGCGGAAGCGTCTTCACCACCAACAGAAGACGTGAGATGCTACAAATGTGGCGGGCCGAATCATTTTTCAAAAGACTGCCGTAGCCGAAGCGGTGCAAAGGACGCGCCCGATCGAGGAACGTTAAAACGCGTGCGTTGTTACCGGTGCAACAAGCTGGGTCACGTGGCAAGAGGTTGTCCGGGAAACGGGCAAGGGGAGTAAGCTATAGCGCCAGTCTTCTCCCCAGATCGTCGCCAAATAAGGCGCTACCCACAGTGAGCGTGCGCGTAAACGGGCGTGAGCGCTTCGCACTCGTAGACACCGGGTGCACGCAGACCCTCGTGCGCAAAGCATGCTGTGAAGCATGGGATAAGGAAAGGATCCCGGTATTGACGGTTGGTGGTGGCTCGATTGCCTCTTGTGGCGTTAGCATCATTCGCGCAGGTGTCGGCGATGGGCCTACAGTAACCGCACGAGCCTTGGTTATAAACGGTGACCTGCTCGGTTACGACCTACTCCTGGGAATGGGCGTCATCAAGGAATTGGGAGGTGTACGCATTGATGGTGAGGGTAGGGCACATTTTGCAAAAGCGGGCCTTGCTCTGAGTGCAGCTATGAAGCTGGAACAGCCTGATTTTTGTGCGGAATTCGACCAGCGCACAAAATCCTGGACAGCCTCCTGGAAGTGGTCGGAGGAGCAGCCACCCGAGAAATTATGCAATAAGGTGCCAGAATACAAAATTCCCCCCGGAGCTCGTGCAGAATACGACAAGGAACTACAAACTTGGATTAGTAATGGATGGCTAGTTCCGTATTCAGAGAAGGAATTGGGTCCTCCAAAGTGCCTGATCCCGTTAATGGCGGTTATCCAACAGAATAAGCAGAAGGTGAGGCCGGTGCTCGACTATCGAGAATTGAATGAGCACGTGGACCCTTTTACAGCTCGCGCAGACGTATGCACTGAAAAGTTGAGGGAATGGCGGCAAGTGGGATCTAATGTATCTGTACTGGATCTTCACAAAGCATACCTTCAAGTGCGTGTACACAAATCACTATGGCCCTATCAAACGGTGCTCATCAAGGGGAAAAGGTATTGCCTAACCCGCATGGGATTTGGACTTAATGTTGCGCCATCAATTATGCAAATGATTGTTGACACCATTCTGACTAAAGATGAGCGCATTCAGCGGGCAACGTCTGCATATATTGATGACGTGTACGTGGACGAGGAAATTGTATCTGCGGCGCGCGTGAGGGAGCATCTCTACAACTTTGGCCTTCTCAGCAAGGAACCGGAAAGGCTACGAGATGGCGCACGGGTACTTGGTTTGCAGGTCTGGGAGGAAGATGACGTTCTGTACTGGAAACGAGGAAATGAAACCCCGGACATGCCTTGTATTGTTACACGACGAAACGTATTTTCCTTGTGCGGAAAGTTAGGTGGACACCTTCCTGTCGGCGGCTGGCTTCGTGTTGCGGTGGCATTTATTAAGCGAAGAGCCTCCGACGTCACCACTGGATGGGATGACGAAACTCATGACGTCCCTCTCAATACAATGCTCAAAGAAGTCCTCACCAGGGTGCACAAGGAAGACCCAACGCGAGGCAGATGGTGCGTCGACAGCCAGAACCTTAGTGTGTGGGTTGATGCAAGCTCTCTCGCCATTGGTGTATCGGTGGTCCATGATGGAATGGTGGTGGAAGACGCTTGCTGGTTACGCCCAGAAAAGGACTCCCAGCACATAAACCTGGCAGAACTTGATGCGGTTATCAAGGGGATAAACTTGGCAATCCTTTGGAAGACGACCACCCTGCGACTATTCACGGATTCTGCTTGCGTCCATAAGTGGATTTCAGATACTCTCACCGGGAGGGCCAGAATACGAACCAAAGCCACGAGCGAGATGCTCATCCGACGGCGGCTCGACACGATCATGAAGCTGGTGAACGAATATGCGCTGTCAATAGAGGTGTCCCTGGTCAAATCCAGCCTGAACAAAGCAGATTGTTTGACGAGAGTACCTCAAAGATGGCTTGATGCCATAAGAAAGACTATTGAACCCATGCAGCCCGCCTGCGCCGCTTCCATGAGCCCCGTTCGATCTAATACCATCAAAGAAGTCCACCAACAAACCGGGCATCCTGGGGTCAAGCGGACCCTATATTTCGCTAAGTTGGTTGAACCAGGAGTACAAAAGGCAGACGTCAGGAAAGTGGTCAAAGATTGTATAGCATGCCAATCCATTGATCCAGCACCCGTTCGCTGGGAGAAAGGAAAGCTGGTAGTGGAAAGCCATTGGAACCGGCTGGCGATGGATATTACTCACCACAACGGTGAGGATTTCTTGACTCTCATTGATTGCGGTCCATCCAGGTTTGCGATATGGCGCATGCTGCGCCGGCAGGATGCAGCCAGCATCATCCGTCAGTTAAACAATATTTTTCTTGAACGTGGCCCCCCAACGGAGATATTAACCGACAATGGCGCTGCATTCACTAGTGAGCAGTTCAGAAAGTTTGCTGATGGCTGGGGAGTACACCTGAGGTTTCGATGCGCCCACGTACCGAGTGGAAATGGGGTCATCGAGCGGAATCACAGAACCGTCAAAACCATTGCGGCCAGGACGGGCTGCACGGTATTTGAGGCAGTCTACCTGTATAACGTAACCCCAAAGGATAATGTTTCACCCTCTACAGCGCCGGCTGACACCTTGCACAGGTATCACGTCAGGGTGAAAGGCATAGAGACTAACCCGCTGCCCGAACTGGAAGTAACCAAAGAGAAACTGAAAAAAGGGGATGTCGTCTGGACTAAGAACCCGCGCGGCAAGTGTACGACGAAATACGGAGTTGGACGCGTCACCGAGGTAATCAGCCCACAGGCGGTGCGAGTCGACGGTATGCCCCGTCACATTAGGGACCTACGGTTAGCAACGCAATCATCACTGAACGACAAGAGCGAGTCGGAGTCAGAGAGCAGTGAGGCATCGCTCTGGCTTGCAGCAGCCCCATCGGACAGTGACTCGGATATCAGCAGTATCCCAGCGGACGCGATGTTTCTCGACCCTCAGACCACGGACGAGAGCACAAGCGAAGATGAGGCTTGCGTTGTCCCCCTCCGAAGAAGCAACCGGCGAAGGCGATCTAGGCCTCCCTGCCATCTCTGTGATCATGAGATCAGGGGGGAGTGTAGGGAACATGAACATGAAGAGGGCTTACTTGCGAAACGTCCTCGGGTTTGCTTGTCCTGTGCGCTGCGAGTGAAAGAAAGAAAGAAGGAAAGAAATCCAACATGGCGTCCCTGAATGTTTATTACATACAGTTCACGCAAAATCTCGCAAAGTCTCGCTGCACGTATGGAAATTATGTGTGACTGGATATTATAAAAAGCGAGTCTCGTACCGTCTCAGGGAACGGAGTGTGCGAAGCGAGTGCACGTGTCTAGCAGTAAGAGCTGCTTTGGAGGTTAACAGTGACTTGCGACCTTCGTTATTATTTCACACTTTCTCTCTGCCTTTCTCTCAAAAAGTTTTGACTGTCATTCAATTTCCAACCGAATTTCGTGCAACCCACTTTCTCTCTGCCTTTCTCTCAAAAAGTTTTTACTGTCATTCAATTTCCAACCGAATTTCGTGTAACCCACTTTCTCTCTGCCTTTCTCTCAAAAAGTTTTTACTGTCATTCAATTTACCACCGAATTTCGTGCAACCCACTTTCTCTCTGCCTTTCTCTCCAAAAAGTTTTGACTGTCATTCAATTTCCAACCGAATTTCGTGCAACCCACCTTCTATCTGCCTTACTTTCAAAAAGTTTGACTGTCATTCAATTTCCAACCGAATCTCGTGCAACCCACTTTCTCTCTGCCTTTCTCTCTAAAAGTCTTGACCGTCATTCAATTTACCACCGAATTTCGTGCAACCCACTTTCTCTCTGCCTTTCTCTCAAAAAGTTTTGACTGTCATTCAATTTACCACCGAATTTCGTGCAACCCACTTTCTCTCTGCCTTTCTCTCAAAAGGTTTTGACTGTCATTCAATTTACCACCGAATTTCGTGCAACCCACTTTCTCTCTGCCTTTCTCTCAAAAAGTTTTGACTGTCATTCAATTTACCACTAAATTTCGTGCAACGTACTTTCTCTCTGCCTTTCTCTAAATAAGTTTTGACTGTCATTCAATTTACCACCGAATTTCGTGCAACCCACTTTCTCTCTGCCTTTCTCTCAAAAAAGTTTTGACTGTCATTCAATGCCCAACTGAATTTCGTGCAACTCACTTTCTCTCTGCCTTTCTCTTAAAAAGTTTTGACTGTCATTCAATTTCCAACCGAATTTCGTGCAACCTACTTTCTCTCTGCCTTTCTCTCAAAAAGTTTTGACTGTCATTCAATTTCCAACCGAATTTCGTGCAACCCACTTTCTCTCTGCCTTTCTCTCAAAAAGTTTTGACTGTCATTCAATTTACCACCGAATTTCGTGCAACCCACTTTCTCTCTGCCTTTCTCTCAAAAAGTTTTGACTGTCATTCTTTTTGAGAGAAAGGCAGAACAGAATCGGTAATTGTATCGGAATAAGTAATTTAAAACAGGATCAGAAATTTAGAACATAATCGGTAATTGTATCTGAACCAGGAATTTAGAACAAAATCGGTAATTGTATCAGAATCAGGAATGTTGAACAAGATCGGTAATTGTATCGAAATCAGGAATTTTGCAACAGAATCGGTAATTGTATCAGAATCAGGAATTTAGAACAGAATCGGTAATTGTATCAGAATAAGTAATTTAAAACAGGATAAGAATTTAGAACAGAATCGGTAATTGTATCAGAACCGGGAATTTAGAACAAAATCGGTAATTGTATTGGAATCAGGAATTTAGAACAGAATCGGATATTGTATCAGAATCAGGAATTTAGAACAGAATCGGTAATTGTATCGGAATCAGGAATTTAAAACAGGATCAGGAATTTAGAACAGAAGCGGTTATTGTATCAGAATCATGAATTTAGAACAAAATCGGTAATTGTATCAAAATCAGGAATTTAGAACAAAATCGGTAATTGTATCGAAATCAGGAAGTTTGAACAAAATCGGTAATTGTATCGGAATCAGGAATTTAGAACAGAATCGGTAATTGTATCACAATAAGTAATTTAAAACAGGATCAGAAATTTAGAACAGAATCGGTAATTGTATTGAAATGAGGAATTTAGAACAGAATCGGATATTGTATCAGAATCAGGAATTTAGAACAGAATCGGTAATTGTATTGGAATCAGGAATTTAGAACAAAATCGGTAATTTTATCGGAATCAGGAATTTAGAACAGAATCGGATATTGTATCAGAATCATGAATTTAGAACAAAATCGGTAATTGTATCAGAATCAGGAATTTAGAACAAAATCGGTAATTGTATCGAAATCAGGAAGTTTGAACAAAATCGGTAATTGTATCGGAATCAGGAATTTAGAACAGAATCGGTAATTGTATCACAATAAGTAATTTAAAACAGGATCAGAAATTTAGAACAGAATCGGTAATTGTATTGAAATGAGGAATTTAGAACAGAATCGGATATTGTATCAGAATCAGGAATTTAGAACAGAATCGGTAATTGTATTGGAATCAGGAATTTAGAACAAAATCGGTAATTTTATCGGAATCAGGAATTTAGAACAGAATCGGATATTGTATCAGAATCAGGAATTTAGAACAGAATCGGATATTGTATCAGAATCAGGAATTTAGAACAGAATCGGATATTGTATCAGAATCATGAATTTAGAACAGAATCGGTAATTGTATCGGAATCAGGAATTTAGAACAGAATCGGTAATTTTATCGGAATCAGGAATTTAGAACAGAATCGGATATTGTATCAGAATCAGGAATTTAGAACAGAATCGGTAATTTTATCGGAATCAGGAATTTAGAACAAAATCGGTAATTGTATCGGAATCAGGAATTTAGAACAAAATCGGTAATTTTATCGGAATCAGGAATTTAGAACAGAATCGGTAATTGTATTGGAATCGGGAATTTAGAACAGAATCAGTAGTAGTATTGGAATCGATAATTTAGAACAGAATCAGGAATTTAGAACAGAATCGGTAATTTTATCGGAATCAGGAATTTAGAACAGAATCGGTAATTGTATTGGAATCGGGAATTTAGAACAGAATCAGTAGTTGTATTGGAATCGGGAATTTAGAACAGAATCGGTAATTTTATCGGAATCGGGAATTTAGAACAGAATCGGTAATTTTATTGGAATCGGGAATTTAGAACAGAATCGGTAATTTTATCGGAATCGGGAAAAATATCACTAGTTTTTATTCGTTCAGCCCTTTTTTGGGCCCCAGCCACTTTGTCACCTTTTACCGTAAGAATACAATTTGTTGGACTTGTTATGTCGCCTATGCAGTCTGGCCTATTCCCACTTTCCAATCAGTTGGATTTCGAGAGCGTGTATGTCAGACGTTCTGTTACTGGCTCTTCCAACTCACCTGCGACAGGATGAAATCTACAAAGGTGCGCGAGATCCCATTTTGTAAAGATTGATTCTTAGCGGTTTTTAATTTCTTTTTCAAAACTTCCAAAATTAAAGGGATTTTCTGTTAACCTTCAATGTCGTCTGCTTATTTCACCTATGAGTCTGACGGACATTTTATTTAATTGTTTCGAATATTAAGTCAGATGGACCTTCTATCACAACCAAACTTTAATTATAATGAAGATGGATATTCCTTTACCTCAGAACCATGAAATCATTAGAATTTCACAGACCACATTATTGTGCTGATTTTATTTATCTTCCTCCCACAAGGTAAGATGTGACACAGAATCGGGAAAGTGGGATTTGAAAAGCTGGCGCCCGAGAAGGTGAGCACTCTGGCCTATAAAAAATGCCTGAGCAGTCCCGTCGGCATTCACTGGCAGGGGCGCCTCAGGCAGTAAGCGATAAACTTACTCCACCCCAAAGAGGGGAGGCAAAGCCTGGGAGGGTGGACCTCCTAGAACTGCACAGGCCAAACCCACAGACTGGTGAAATCAAGACCCGAAGGCCAAGACGATACCGGTCTATAGGGTCTAGTATCCATCGGAACAGATACTACACTTTGATCTTGGCCAAAAGGCCCAGCCCCCGGCTGAACTTTGTGCTGATGCACCGTGCGATTGGTTGTGGTATTAATAGAATATTAGTATTAAAAGCATTTTAGAATGTTTTCACTGTTATCAAAATTAATTTAATTAATGGCTAACTTTTTAGTTTTATGTGCTTTTAATACTAATACTCTATTAATACTATAACCAATCACATAGTTCTCGCTAAACCATCACTTTAAAAATTTATATATTAGATAAGATAAAACAAGATTTTGAAAATTTAATTTAATTAGTACAGTATCTTTGGATCAAAAAATTATTAACTAAATCACATTGTTTAAATACTATAACATGGAGTGGCACCAATCGCCGACAATCTCCATGAATCTCGACTGAGATGGTACGGTTATGTCCTGCGAGCCAACGACAGCCTTGCCAAGGTAGCGTACAAGATGACAGTTGAGGACCAGTGGTCAAGAAGACGGCCAAAACAGCGTTGGCTCAACACGCTTCATCGGGAGTTGAAAATTGCTGATGTGCACTCTGATAAAGCACACGACCGAACGAAATGAAGGGACAAAATAACATCTGCGGACCCTGCGATATGATGCGGGACTACATAAGGAAGAAGAAGTAGAAATTATAAAACTATAACTAATTTTTTTTAGGTAACATTTTAATCTCTAAAATTATTGGATGTTACTTAAGGACGCACAATTTTTTATACTCATGAAACAATTAAAATTAAGGTTAAATTTTAGTTTCATTTGAAAGATATTGGTGTAAAATACAGTAAAAAATTATTTTTTTTAATTCATTTTAAACTTAAATTCATAAAAAACACTTTTTTAACCTACTGTATTGAAAAAAAATGCAAATCTTAAAAACAATTAAAATTCTAAAATCTTTCAATGAAAATCATGCTTCATATGGATAGATATAATCTGAAAAAAATCCCATTTTCCTTGATCGTCTTGTTGGAATGACGATTTTTTATTAGTAAAAAAACAAATGCTGCTGATTACAAAGATGGCGTTCATTTTAATTTGCTGCTAATGACAAAGATGGCGTCCATCTGAAAAATATTCCTCATCGGATAAAGATTATTGAAAATAGTACAAATGAAAAATAACTAACCCTTATATGTAGCAATATTTACATCTGCTAAAACACAAGTGATTGAAAATTTGTTTTTTCAGTCTACGTCTCGATAATTACATCAATAAACCACTTGTCCTCCATTTTTCTACAAGTCAGGATTTTATTTGATGCACTACGGATGCACCTGTTTTTTTTTTTAATCCAAGAAGGTAAAACTATCTCTCTTGAAAGTTTTTTTTAACCGCCCACACATCTCAATTGATTTCAAATGTTTCTATTGAAGATTATAATGTGGCTATTAGTTTTTTATAATATAATTTTTTGCCATTCATTTCATAATTGATGAAATATTTAAACAAATTTTGGACGATAGTTCTAAATTTGACCCAGACTTTACAAATGTAAGGAAATTTTTATCTGGTATTAATGCAGATTTGTCGGAACTTTAATTCCCTTTTAATTTTGATTTTTTTAGAACTCCCCTTTTAATTTTGATTTTTTTGAGAACTCCCCTTTTAATTTTTATTTTTTTAGAACTCCCCTTTTAATTTTGAGTTTTTTAGAACTCCCTTTTTAATTTTGATTTTTTTAGAACTCTCCTTTTAATTTTGATTTTTTTAGAACTCTCCTTTTAATTTTGATTTTTTTAGAACTCCCATTTTAATTTTGATTTTTTTAGAACTCTCCTTTTAATTTTGATTTTTTTAGAACTCTCCTTTTAATTTTGATTTTTTTAGAACTCCCTTTTTAATTTTGATTTTTTTAGAACTCCCATTTTAATTTTGATTTTTTTAGAACTCCCCTTTTAATTTTGATTTTTTTAGAACTCCCCTTTTAATTTTGATTTTTTTAGAACTCCCCTTTTAATTTTGATTTTTTTAGAACTCTCCTTTTAATTTTGATTTTTGTAGAACTCCCCTTTTAATTTTGACTTTTTAGAACTCCCCTTTTAATTTTGATTTTTTAGAACTCCCCTTTTAATTTTGATTTTTTTAGAACTCCCCTTTTAATTTTGATTTTTTAGAACTCCCCTTTTAATTTTGATTTTTTTAGAACTCTCCTTTTAATTTTGATTTTTTTAGAACTCCCCTTTTAATTTTGATTTTTTTAGAACTCCCCTTTTAATTTTGATTTCTTTAGAACTCTCCTTTTAATTTTGATTTCTTTAGAACTCCCCTTTTAATTTTGATTTTTTTAGAACTCTCCTTTTAATTTTGATTTTTTTAGAACTCCCCTTTTAATTTTGATTTTTTTAGAACTCCCCTTTTAATTTTGATTTTTTTAGAACTCCCCTTTTAATTTTGATTTTTTTAGAACTCTCCTTTTAATTTTGATTTTTTTAGAATTCCCTTTTTAATTTTTAGTTTTTTAGAACTCTCCTTTTAATTTTGATTTTTTTAGAACTCTCCTTTTAATTTTGATTTTTTAGAACTCCCCTTTTAATTTTGATTTTTTTAGAACTCCCCTTTTAATTTTGATTTTTTTAGAACTCTCCTTTTAATTTTGATTTTTTTAGAACTCCCTTTTTAATTTTGATTTTTTTAGAACTCCCTTTTTAATTTTGATTTTTTTAGAACTCCCTTTTTAATTTTGATTTTTTTAGAACTCTCCTTT
This sequence comes from Sepiola atlantica, assembly GCA_963556195.1. Lineage (NCBI taxonomy): Eukaryota > Metazoa > Mollusca > Cephalopoda > Sepiida > Sepiolidae > Sepiola > Sepiola atlantica. The sequence goes on from OY744534.1 coordinate 22,793,510, forward strand.
TAATTTTGATTTTTTTAGAACTCCCATTTTAATTTTGATTTTTTTAGAACTCTCCTTTTAATTTTGAATTTTTTAGAACTCCCTTTTTAATTTTGATTTTTTTAGAACTCTCTTTTTAATTTTGATTTTTTTAGAACTCCCCTTTTAATTTTGATTTTTTTAGAACTCCCCTTTTAATTTTGATTTTTTTAGAACTCCCATTTTAATTTTGATTTTTTTAGAACTCCCCTTTTAATTTGTATTTTTTTTGAACTCCCCTTTTAATTTTGATTTTTTTAGAACTCCCCTTTTAATTTTGATTTTTGTAGAACTCCCCTTTTAATTTTGACTTTTTAGAACTCCCCTTTTAATTTTGATTTTTTAGAACTCCCCTTTTAATTTTGATTTTTTTAGAACTCCCCTTTTAATTTTGATTTTTTAGAACTCCCCTTTTAATTTTGATTTTTTTAGAACTCCCCTGGCTTTGAATTAATTAGTCATATAATTTTTAAAAATTACCTTCTGTATTTCAGAAGGAATTAATTCGTAAGTTCAACACTAACTATAAAAAAAATTAACCCGATTTTTGATAGTTATATCGACGTTAAAAAACGAATTAAGAACTAATTGCAAAAAAGAAATAATAATGGGGAGAATAATTACATTCCTCAAAACCAGAATAGATTTAAGCTGTAGAAGGAAAAGTTTAATACTTTTAAAAACAGTGTTTTCACACTTGAAAATTTTTCTACTAGGGCGAGTAAATCTGTCACCCACTGTAGACTTTGTACCATAAACGGACATTTTATGAGTCGTTATGCCAAGAACTGTTCTTTTGAATCTAGACGTTCTAGATGCAAAGAGCTTGACTTATGCCTTATTGACCTTTGCCTTATTGACCTTTGCCTTCTTGACCTTTGCCTTCTTGACCTTTGCCTTCATTGTGCAGGCGCTAATCATAAAACTTATAGTTGTCCTGGCAAAAATTTAAAAAAAAAAAAAATAAGCTGCTATTTTCATGCACATTCTGTAATTCAAGAGGTCAGATTAGTCCTTTGTGCAAAAAGAATTTTAATAAAAAGGCAAATCTGCTTCTACATGCATGTGTACAAACACAGGGAAAACGTTCTCGTAATAATCATGACGCTATAGCATCTGGATATTCTTCATGTTCAAATACTACAACAAATGTTGCCATGAACCCTCTCATTAAAATTGTTGACGAAGGTTTAGAGAAACAAAATTCAAACAACTTTCAAAACTCTTTAGACTACAGTGGTAATACCTATCGCAAGAAGTTCCCTCGGCATAAAGATAAAACAAAATCTGTGTCTTCTAACCACCGAGTAGCTTTTACTGTTTTAAACAGGGTGGTTGGCAACCTCAAATTTTGATACTAACTCAAAAGGAGCTGGTAATGGGAAAATCAATTTTTCTAATTCAAAGTCCTTTAATGAGGTCTCAAATACATCTGCATCGAAACAGATAAAGTAACGTCCCAAAAGAAGCAAAAAAAAAAAAACTCAAGGGAAAACATATCTATCCCAATGATATATATATATGTTGTGCCAGAGTTATCTCCCTGAGAGAAATATTTGGTTTTAACATGAGAGAGCACTTCTGGTGTAAGAGTTTGTTATCTTGCTCAATCTACGTGTGGAGAAATTCAAAACCAGACTCTGCCTCTTATTTGGTGTGACTTGCAGGCTTTTTAAACTCTAACGGCTTTACAGTTAGGTTATCTTTCTGATGGCGTCAACCAACTCTCAGACTATGGTCTAAGAACCAAATGACACTGTCTTACATTATTCTTTGTGTAGTGTGTCACTGCCATTGAGATTTTTATGCACGTAAAATATACATATTCAGTATATTCGCCTACAACTAATTCCTACTTCATCCTTTTGGTTTAATAATTTATCTATCTTTGAGAACCTGATGATCGCTAGTTTTTCATTTATACAGAGATAACACATAATTGTGTGCTGTAGGTGTTGAGGCCCTCTTTAGAATACTCGACTCAAGGATGGGTGTACGCTATCATTCGTCTTTAGAAAACATATGATATGTATTGAGATAGTGAAGTTTTGTGTCTCTTTTTTAGGTTATTAAAATCTGTGCATAACCCCCCTCCTTACGTAAAATCTCTTTTGATTAGGATTATTTTCTGGGTACACTGTTCCCATGTAGACTATATTCTTAGACATTTTCTTGTAGCGAACAGTTATTTGTTATTTTTGTTTCTGCAATTAAACTCATTATTTTTATTGTCGTAACCGTCTTGGGTCTTATTAATCTTACTGTTGTTTTTATATCTATTTTCCTGATTTAGGATATATCTGTTATGGTTTTTAATTATTTTTTAAAGTTTTTTGTACAACTATAGCTAAGTTTTATGGTATTTCTATTGAAAAATTTATGTAGTGGATTATTAGTAGGAAAATGTAGATTTGAAAGGTTAAGGAACCTAAAGCTGTTTTGGATTTAACCTGCAGGTTAAATGAACTGTCTTACGATATGTTTTATAAATGATGTCAATTTCTTTGTTGGTAATATCCGTGAACAATTTTGCGAAATCCAGGGCTTTGTAGAACAAGTTCTTTGTGATCAAAGGGTCATAATCCATTATGTTAAATTATTTGTTTTACAACCTCGTTTAATTACAGTAAGAATATTAACCCCTTTATTTTCTAGCAAATGAAAGTAGATACAAAGATAAATAAAAAACCCAGAAAAGCTCCAGAAAAATGCGAAGGAAAAAATTGAATTTTCTTTAGGTTGTTTCGACCGTTAATATTTTATAATGAGGTCTTATCTTTTTTTAATGTGCATATATATATATATATATATATATATATATATATATATATATATATATATATATATATATATATATTGTGATACAATGTAGGCCGCGAGGATAGGAAGTGACTCATCGACAGAGACAAAAGAAAATGCGGGAGTGGTCAGTTTCCATTGTTGAGGACAGGTGACTCAGAAAAAATACCGGACGCGACATTGTGGGGTGACAGCGTTTTGCGACAGTGGGGTAGGTTAGTTTTACGACAGTTTGACGACAGTAAGGTTTATGACAAAAAGTTAATGAGTTTGGGGTTTCGGAGAGAAGCCCGGCAGTTAGGATCGAATCTCCTCAGAGAGCGGATCGGACAGAGAAAACGATGAGATGAGCTGACGACTTGAGAAACGGCAATGGGGGTCTCGACAGTCCGCGACGGTGTCACACACCCTCATAGTTTCAACTAAATTATACACAACATATATGTGTTTGTGTTCTTTCTCGAGAGTTGTGTTTCTTTTATTTAACTTGTGGACCAGTGCTGTGCCCTCGACGATTCGTCAGTGGATAGACGACCCGGCTAGACGATGAAGACAAAGAAAAAGGCCACGGACACACAACGTTGGGGTTGACGGTCGTCGGTGGGGCAACATGGTTCTACAATATATATATAAACACTTTAATATTTAAAAAAATATTTATAGTTAAAAGCCCCTTTAAAGATGTAATAGTCTTAAAAGTAGAGCCCTGTTTGAAATTTAAAAGATTGTTGTCATTTCTGCGATAAGCTAGTTCTGCTCGAGCGTTGAACACTGTAGATAGCAATGACACTTCCCCGCTTCCCGGGTAAGTGTATCTCAATTTCAATTCCTATTTGTGTCGATTTCTCACGGCCGCGTGGTCCTGCGCGTTTGTCTCGTGATTCTAGCCTGAATCTATGAACTGCATTCAAGCCCATGCGACCGCCTGCAACTGATGAGGGTAAGAGAGCCCGAAACAACGTCGTCTGTAGGTGAAAAACACTTTAGTATTTAAAAAAATATTTATAGTATATATATATATATATATATATATATATATATATAATGTTTATACAGCAGCATTGCTTCCAACAAAACCTTCATCAGATGATGACTCTGGGTTCATCCATGGTTTTGAAGCCGAATCATCATTACCACTAACTAACCCAGAGCGCTCCAGCAGTATCTCACGATACTACCAGACTTTATTGAATTGTCGTCACTCTGTGGAATGGCCATATTCACGCTGATGCAGATAAAGCCTTGTCTTGTATATTTTTTTGTATTTTTTTCTTATTTGATAGAGAAAGATAACATTATTCAAGAACGCGAAAGTTGAGTTAGCAATAAAGCCTCGGCATCCGACTTCGATAATAAATACAATTAGTTTCCAACCATTTCTGACACCTTGTTCTCGTAGATTTTCAATCTTTCCAAATCTCTCTCTATCTCTCTCTCTCTCTCTCTCTATATATATATATATATCTATTTATCTCTCTCTCTCTCTCTTTCTCTCTCTCTCTCTCTCTCTCTATATATATATATATCTCTATCTATATATATCTATATCTCTCTCTCTATATATATATATCATAGACGGCGGCACCGAGGGTGCAGGGGGGGGGGCTCAAGCCCCCCACCCCCCCACACACTTTTTAACTTGGCCTCACCACTTTACGGTCATCAATAATGAAGTTATATATGCATGTGTTTAACCAGGCCCCCCACTTTTTAGGAGAGCCCCCACTTTTATAACTGTCCCGCCGGTCCTGATATATATATATCTATCTATCTATCTATCTATCTCTCTCTCTCTCTCTCTCTCTCTATATATATATATATATATATCTATCTCTCTCTCTCTCTCTCTCTATATATATATATATATATATATATATATGGGAAATGAAAAAGGAAAAAACCAAGAGATATTTTTTATATATTCATCAACGTTTCGTCTTTATTGTAAGACTTCCTTAGGATGATAATTTGAAAGAAAAATGTCATTATATATATATATATATATAAGTAGGCAAGCTACGATGAGAGGCATCCTTTAGTAAAAATAGTATTCAGACATAAGAGACCAGGTTATGCGATACAAGATTTTTTTTTTAATAAATGAAACATTTATTTCATACATTTCGGTTTAAAACAAACCTTCATCAGTGAATAGACATTTTTTGTCTTCTTCATGGTTGAGATTTAATGTATCAACGACGTCAGCCGATGGAGGCGTCACCGGCGAAATAAAGAATCCTGATGAGTTATCCTGTTGGTAAATGGAGTGATATTTAATGTCCGGTTCTGTAGCAACCACGTTGGGATGTGAACATGTATATCTATTTAACAATGGTCTGGTGTACGATCGTTTCAGAGACGACTAAGAATCATATCTAAACTTTTTAAATATTTTATATATGTATATATACATGATTCACATATATATTTCTAGGTACAGGATAATCTCCGAAACCAGTGGTTCTCAATCAGGAGGAAATTACCCCCCCCCCCTCCCACGGGGTGAATTTTAGGGTTTCAGTGGGTGAATTGGCCCCACAGATAAGCAGGCAAAAACTTGATCAACGGCCACAAACACAGTGTGCATCACTCTTCGCAACTGAAAAGTCAAGTTGGATTTTCTCTCCGCTAGCGTTTGTATTAGATGTTATTGTTATTATTTTTGTTGGTTTTGCATTAATATGATTTTTGCTTATTGCATTAACTTCAGTTTGGTCCAAGAATCAAAGCACCTCAGAGTTAATAGTCTTAAAAATAGAGCCCTGTTTGAAATTGAAAAGTTTGTTGTCATTTCTGTGATAAGCTAGTTCTGCTCGAGCGTTGAACACTGTAGACAGCAATGATACTTCCCCTGCCTCCCGGATAAGTGTATCTTAATTTCAATTCCTGTCTGTGACGATTTTCTTTCCGCTAGAGTTAATATTACAAGTTATATTATTATTTTTGTTGGTTTTGCACTCGCATTAATGGCTGTGTTAATATAATTTTTGTTTATTGCATTATTCTTCAGTTTTATTCCAAGAATCAAAGCACGTCGGATGTGGGATCGGCAACGACTCGCCAAAGATTTTCTTTTTTGAGTTGATATCTATAATGTTTGGCTCTTTTTCTCTTTGATATCATAAACAACGAAAGGAACACTTCAAACGCACGTACAGTTTCTTCATCTTGCGTCCACCTATAACGACACTAACGTATCAAGCAAACAACCAGAGCCAGGAGCAACGCTACATCTTCATCTGAATAAAATTAATTAAAAATTTTCTACATCCTGGCACTTTATTTAGCTTCTTTTTTAATTAAACTTTTGTGGCCCTATAAAGGGTCCGGAAGGAAAACACAAACTCGGAGTTTAGAGAAAACAAGTATATTAAAAAAAGAATAATACAACAGAGAACCAAAGTAGTTGTACGTCAGTCTTGACTGCCAGTATAGACTGGTGTGGTTCCAATACTGAGAGACAGGTGAGTGGAAGAGTTCAAGTAGTCCGTATGAGTAAGGTACCATAACACCCCTTCCCAAGCCTTACCTCCTCAGGAGTCACAGTATCGTTTCCTATTTGGATTGACGCTATTCTGAGGCTGCTTGAGGTAGCTGTATGTCGAAAGTGCCATATCTGGTAACCATAACTTCTTCCTGTGGAGTGCTGTCGGTGTCATCCGATAGTCGTTCCCTAATTTGATTTAAGTGTCTCTTATGAGAGAACTGAGGGCCTCTATCAAATTCAGATTTGATATCTTCCAGCTTTTTAATTATAGACTTCTGATTTTGGAGCATATCTATAAACTTTGAAAAAAATGTCTTCTTAACTTCAAGATAAGTCACCTTATCTTTCATAGTCTTCTAAGACATCTTAACTTTAAGATAAGTCACCTTATCTTTCATAGTCTTCTAAGACATCTTTGAGATGCAACTTTAGCGATCCCATGAGTTCATTCTCTTTAGCCTTAAACGGGTTCTCCAAAAAATTGACTTAATTTCTTTCGGTTTAGTTTCAGCATGAATTTTGTGTCTTTATGTGCTTTACTTTCTGCAGACAATTTATTTTGAGTCCATTTCATACAATTTTTAATGGTTGAAACAAATTCTTTCTTTCGTTTTTCTGACTCGAGCATCAGATTTTTTATTTTCTGGGCAAAAATGTTGGTTGGTAACCCCCATAGGTTGAATTGCTGCATCAAGTTTGTGCTAAATGAATTGTTGGTATTTTTTAATACGAACATTTTTACTTTTTTGATAGTTCGATTTAAAGTAATTTCGGTAAGAATTTCACCCTCAAATGTAATTTTTTCACTAGTCGCCATTCTGGCTATTTTGTTGGTTCTTAGCATGGTCGGTTTATCTAACCTTCTCCATGTATGCATGTTGATAATTGACACGTCTGAACCAAAATCTAATTGGAATTTACATTTTTATTCAAGATTTTTACCTGTACATATTTTTTTATATAATTCTGCCGTCCTGTTTGTTTGTTCGTTTTTGTGGATTTAACCCATGTTTTATTTCCTCTATTTGTTCTGCAATGTGAACTCTTATGTCCGATTTATTACAAGTTAGATATGTTTTAAAACGGTATAAGCAATCCGTTACCCAATAAAGGGATCCACAACTGAAACAGGGGCTAGGTGGTAATTTATCCTGTTTTTATTGATCTAACTTGTTTTTATAGGAGCGTGAAAATAATCCCTATTTTTGTTTTGATTTGTTTTTGAAAGAGAGTTGAATTGTGATTTCTGACGTTCCTTTCTTATGTGTGCAATGCCCGACTCTTTAGAATCTTGTTTAACACTTACAAATTTCTCGCAGTCTTCGGCTAATTTCTGTAATGTTAAATTTGGTTCACTTTCTAACTTGTTTAGAACCCTATGTCTGATTTCTACGTCTTTTTCTGATAGAAGTCCTTGCACGAAAATTAAACATTTAAAGTTATCCACATTAAGTTCAGCTAATTTGAAATCGTCACAGTGTTTATTAACGATTGACGCGAAAGTTGCATAGTCTTCACCGTCTTTTTTAACTAAATTCAAACATTTCCACCGTTTGTAGAACAGAGAAGTTTTTGGGCTGAATAATTCTGTTAAAAGTTTAACTGCTTCAGAAAAAGTCAAGTCACTAGTTTTTCAGGGTAAAATATAGTCCACGAATTTTGTATGTTCAGTGGTACGTAATTTTCGGAAGAGTAGGCTAACTTTTTTAGAGTCTGCCCAATTTTCACAATCTATTTTGTATAGATCTTCATACATTCTGAAATATGAAGCAAAGAGATTATCCTCGTCTGGGGAATAAGTGAAATTGCCAATTGCACTCTAAACGGCATTCTGAGATTCTAGCCTGAATCTATGAAAGCGTTTGAGCCCATGCGACCGCTTGCAACCGCCACTCCTACACTGATGAGGGTAAAAGAGCCCGAAACGATGTCGTCTGTAGGTGAAAAACACTTTGATATTAAATAAATATTTATAGTATATATATATATATATATATATATATATATATATATATATATAAGTCATTCACAGAGACGTGTTTCGTCTTTTCAACGCTCATCAGTATGACTATATGCAACGAATGCATCAACTCCAAGATTCAAACATTGGACCGTAGTTATTACCTATAATGACAATCCAACGCCCTATCATCTGAGCCAACTTGCCTGCTGCTGCAAATAGAAGAAATATAAATTGCTTTTAAGTGAATTAAAAAATTTTGAATCAATTTGTTTACTTTTTTATGATATCGGTTTCACAGAGGGTTCAATGCCTTTTATGATGTAATCTTGCTTTTCACTTAAGCGGAAACCATTATTTCCGCCACCAGAGTGCTCCAACCATAGAAAGAATATATATATATATATATATATATATATATATATATATATATATATATATATATATACATACAGGGTGATTCATAAGTCACTTAGCTATTTAAAATGATTACCATATAAGGCACAAACATACTATGAACTTTTGATAATTGTTATCTTACTCTCTAATTACTGTTATTTGTTATTTTAAATTTGTTTGTTTATATATTTGTTTCTATATATATTTATTTTTATTTATTTAAATTTGTGTAAATCATCATATGTGCTTTTTTTTTCAGGCAGTATGTCATTTACAATTGAAGAGCGACTTTTTATTGTTATTCATATGGCCAAATTTGATGAATCTCCCACACTTGTTGAAAGGCAATGACGACCTCAAATCAAAAATCACTGCCGAGTTTGTTAAAATTAATCAATCAAATATGCTACAAAGAGTCGTAAATTCCTTGCAAAAAAGAATGGAGCTATGCATGCAGAACGACGGTTGAAATTTTGAAAATTTGCTGTGATTTTAAACTCCCAATAATGAATTTGTTGAATAAACTTTCTGTTTTGTATTACCGTATTTTTTAACTTTAGAATTTCAAAAATAAATAGCTTAGTGACTTATGAATCACCCTGTATATATATATATATATATATATATATATATATATATATATATATATATATATATCCACAGACATGTGTTTTGTCTTTTCAAGACTCATCTGTTTATATATATATATTTATATATGAACAAACAGAGGTACATAGACAGAAAGATAGGCTAATACACACGAAAAAGTTGAGATATGTACAGACTGACTGACTATATATATATATATATATATATATATATATATATTAGTAGAGAATGGTAGTTTGCTTGAAGCATTGCTGGGTATAGTAGTAGTATGTTTTTGAAAGGCTGTGGGCAATGCAAATTCCGGGTAAGATGCAAGTTGTAGATGTAGATGGTTCTACATCTGGCAGCCATTTTGTTTTGTAAGATTCCCTGCACAGTCGGAGAAATTTTTCTTCTGGTTCAATTATATTTGACAAAGGGAAGTCTCTTTTCCCGAAATATTAAATAATGATTTTTTAATCACCCGGACATCACACAAACAGCTAAAAACACTCTCGCTGTTATGTAACATTTTAGGAAAAATAAATAGTATATCATATTTCGTATTCGATTTATTGTTTTTGTTCCTTACAACTTGCATCTTACCCGGAATTTGCATTTCCCACAGCCTTTCAAAAACATACTACTACTACTACTAATAATATATATATATGTATATATATATATATAGATTTAGATTTTTCACTTAGAAGATAGTTTATTCAGTGAAGACCGGGATTAGGCCAATAAAAATAAGCTCAATGATACTCGATTACAAGGTACAGAGCATTTATATGTGATTTTTTTAAAGGTTTACCAAACCATTCCGTTCAGGAGATCATTCATCACCACAAAATACCTTTTCTTTCAAAGTTTATTTATTTATCATATATATATCCAAATTAAAGAGTTTTTTCCTACACGTGTTTCACTACCAAGCAGACCCTTGCTTGGCAGATCATCAGGGGAATTAAGTACCTGGAGTAAGAGTTTCAACAACTGACAATACACAATGTGGTGTTGCCTTAATTGAGGTCATATAAGAAGAGGACAGAAGAAAAAATAAAAATAAAAAATAAAAAATGTCTGAAAAAAGTAGCTCGTAAGATTTTCGCAGTATTGTTGCTACTAAGCAAAACAACAAAGAATTAGTCCGAAATGCATTTAAAAGGAACAGGAACAATGTGCGAGAATACACCTTTTCGTCGGGCGGCATAACGATAAAAAGCATCCCTCCCCAAACAAAAATAAAATATCTGATATATAAAAACAATGTTTCAATCTTACACGTGTTTCTTGGCAGATAGACACAACAATTACAGTTCAAAAGCCTTTTCTGTCAATCTTCAGAGAATATTAGAATGTGTATTGAAATGGTAGCAACATCTTATAACGTCAAAAACCAGGAGAAAGAAACCGAATATATATATATATATATATATATATATATATATATATATATATATATATATATATATAATTAACTTGTTACAAATATCCAGGGGGTATGAATCCGAAGGAAGTTGAAACCGGGTTTATAAGAGTGCTCAATGAAAATTCAGAGCAAAATATATATTTTTTTGATTTTATTCCATTAATTGCGACAAAACAGGTTTTGTTTCATTGGTGCGAGTAGCTACTCGCACCAATGAAACAAAACCTGTTTTGTCGCAATTAATGGAATAAAATCAAAAAAAAATATATATATATATATATATATATATATATATATATATATATATATATTCGGTTTCTTTCTCTGTCCCCCTCCCCCTCCAATGTATTTTCAATTTTCAATCTCCCGTTAAGGTGAAGTTAAAACTTATGCCATTTGAATTCCATCGCCAGCCCGATGAGTTGGTCGCTATTTGCACCAATGAAACAAAACCTTGTTTTGTCGCAACTAATGGAATAAAATCAAAATATATATATATATATATATATATATATATATATATATATATATAATAATCCAGGTAAAACATCCACAGGGTAGTAATCCAAAGAATTTCAACCGGGTTTATAAAAAGTGCTCAATATCAAATAGAGCTTTTATATATGATTATTTTTATTTACGCAGACAAGTACAAAATCTGCAACACTGAAATGTAAAATTTGGAAAGTCACGTGGTTGGGACCGTTAAGAATCAAAATCTCAAAATCAAAATAAAAAAAAATAAAAATATTAATATAAAATATAAATTATAAAATTTTATATTTCATATATTTTATATATTTTATATATTATCTTTTATATTTTATATTAATATTTTTTTAAATTTTGATTTTGATTTGGATTCTTAACGCTCCCAACCACGTGACTTTCCAAATTTTAAAATTTTAAATTTCTTTTCTTTTTTCTCCATTTGATTCTTTCCAAATATGACCTAAGGTTAAGATCGGATTCTAACTCTCCCTGACGAGATCTCAGTTTATAATAGCTGTTGATCGATAACATCGATATGCCAGTGTCGCAGATTTTGTACATGTCTGTGTGAATAAAAATAATCATATATATATATATATATATATATATATATATATATATATATATATATATATATATATGAAGGTTTATAACTAAAAGATAACTTTTAGAGAATTAGACTTATTGTGAGATGAGGAAAGCTCAATATACTGGATAGAGCAATATATATATATATATATATATATATATATATATATATATATATATATATATGATCTGAGGTTAAGATCGGATGCTAACTCTGCCTGATTTGATCTCAGTTTATAGTAACTGTTGATCGATAACATCGACATGCCAGTGTCGCAGATTTTGTACATGTCTGTGTCAATAAAAATAATTATATATATATATATTATATATATATATGAAGGTTTATAACTAAAAGATAACTTTTAGAGAATTAGACTTATTGTGAGATGAGGAAAGCTCAATATACTGGATAGAGCAATATATATATATATATATATATATATATATATATATATATATATATATATATATACCTAACTTTCTTGATAAGAAAAAGGGGGGAAAAGCGCGCGTGTGATGTGAATGAATGGGATTAGAAGAAGTTTTAGTTTTTCTTATTTTCCTTAAAAGAAAACAAAAACAAAAAATAAATAGGAGAGAATGGATCGATTTTATTGACGACGGCCTCTTCTTTTGAAAGACACAAAAAAAAAAAGACGCATTTTATTATTAGTTTATTTATTTTTTGGTTTTGTCGGGGATTTTTATTTTATTTATTAGCGCGGGTGAAAAACAAGAAGAAGAAGAAGAATAAGAATAAGAAGAAGAAGAAGAAGAAGAAGAAGAAGAAGAAGAAAAAGAAGAAGGGTTGAGGTATATTTATTTACTAACAATGTCTGTAAGGAGAATAACAAGAGAAAAAAAAGAAGAAAGTATTGTCGGAGAGATAAGTATTTTAAGAAAGACTTCGAATACATATGTTTGTTTGTTTTTGAAGCGCACTTCTGACTACTCAACCCTGGGAAAATCTGCCCCCCCCCCCCTCCCGTCTCTGCCCGTCTATTCAGCGAAGTAACAAGAACAAGGTTATTCGTAACTTGCGTCCGTTCAATCTGCGCGCTGTTAAGCTCGCAGATTGAACGGACGCAAGTAAATGCGATTATCAAAACTCCAGCACGCTGCGTGATCGACAAAGCCCCCCCCCCTAAAAAAAAAGAAGGCAAACCAGAAGAGTACCCGACTCAATCAGCAGCAAACGGTGTTCTGTCAGATTTAGTTCCTGATATTAATGACTTCCTGTTTTGGGTCGTTTACTCTTCTGATTTGCCAAGTTTCATACTTTTTTTTTTTAAATTATAAATTTACTTATTAAATTGTTAGGTAAAAGTACAGCATGGTTAACAAAGCCCCCTCCCCATGTTAAGACTGGCCTTCTAAATAATCTTCTGCAGTTTACGGACCGTGCTGAAATAATAGCGTTATTATTTAGAAAGCCATTCTTAACATGAGGGGGGGGGGTGTTAACTATTCTGTACTTTCACCTAACAATTTAATAAATAAATTCATGAATTTGGGCAACTGACACTCTTGCCGAAAATTAAATTACGGATAAAGTTTAATAGAAGGAACAAAATCTGACAGAACACCGTTTGCTGCTGACTTTGAATCTATATTCTTCTGATTTGTCGAAAACAAAATGATATTTGTAAAGAAATGGCAGACCAAAAAAAACAAACTATTTCGTACTCAAGCGTGACAGACCAGACAATGCTATTTTGAACTGAGGCATGACAGATCAAACTAAATGGTATTTTCAACTGAGGCGTGACAGATCAAGCAAAATGGTATTTTGAACTGAGGCGTGACAGACCAAACAAAATGGTATTTTGAACTGAGGCGTGACAGACCAAACTAAATGGTATTTTGAACTAAGGCGTGACAGACCAAACAAAATGGTATTTTGAACTGAGGCGTGACAGACCAAACTAAATGGTATCTTCAACTGAGGCGTGACAGACCAAACAAAATGGTATTTTAAACTGAGGCGTGACAGACCAAACAAAATGGTATTTTGAACTAAAGCGTGACAGACCAAACAAAATGGTATTTTGAACTGAGGCGTGACAGACCAAACAAAATGGTATTTTGAACTAAGGCGTGACAGACCAAACAAAATGGTATTTTGAACAAAGGCGTGACAGACCAAACAAAATGGTATTTTGAACTGAGGCGTGACAGACCAAACAAAATGGTATTTTGAACTAAGGCGTGACAGACCAAACAAAATTGTATTTTGAACAGAGGCGTGACAGACCAAACTAAATGGTATCTTCAACTGAGGCGTGACAGACCAAACAAAATGGTATTTTGAACTGAGGCGTGACAGACCAAACAAAATGGTATTTTGAACTGAGGCGTGACAGACCAAACAAAATGGTATTTTGAACTGAGGCGTGACAGACCAAACAAAATGGTATTTTGAACTGAGGCGTGACAGACCAAACAAAATGGTATTTTGAACTGAGGCGTGACAGACCAAACAAAATTGTATTTTGAACAGAGGCGTGACAGACCAAACTAAATGGTATCTTCAACTGAGGCGTGACAGACCAAACAAAATGGTATTTTGAACTGAGGCGTGACAGACCAAACAAAATGGTATTTTGAACTGAGGCGTGACAGACCAAACAAAATGGTATTTTGAACTGAGGCGTGACAGACCAAACAAAATGGTATTTTGAACTGAGGCGTGACAGACCAAACAAAATGGTATTTTGAACTGAGGCGTGACAGACCAAACAAAATTGTATTTTGAACTGAGGCGTGACAGACCAAACAAAATGGTATTTTGAACTGAGGCGTGGCAGACCAAACAAAATTGTATTTTGAACTGAGGCATGACAGACCAAAGAAAATGGTATCATGAACTAAGGCGTGACAGACCAAACAAAATGGTATCATGAACTGAGGCGTGACAGATCTAACAAAATGGTATTTTGAACTGAGGCGTGACAGACCAAACAAAATGGTATTTTGAACTGAGGCGTGACAGACCAAACAAAATGGTATTTGGAACTGAGGCGTGACAGACCAAACAAAATGGTATTTTGAACTGAGGCGTGACAGACCAAACAAAATGGTATTTTGAACTGAGGCGTGACAGACTAAACAAAATGGTATTTTGAACTAAGGCGTGACAGACCAAACAAAATGGTATTTTGAACTGAGGCGTGACAGACCAAACAAAATGGTATTTTGAACTGAGGCGTGACAGACCAAACAAAATGGTATTTTGAACTGAGGCGTGACAGACCAAACAAAATGGTATTTTGAACTGAGGCGTGACAGACCAAACAAAATGGTATTTTGAACTAAGGCGTGGCAGACCAAACAAAATTGTATTTTGAACTGAGGCGTGACAGACCAAACTAAATGGTATTTTCAACTGAGGCGTGACAGACCAAACAAAATTGTATTTTGAACTGAGGGGTGACAGACCAAACAAAATGGTATTTTGAACTGAGGCGTGACAGACCAAACAAAATGGTATTTTGAACTGAGGCGTGACAGACCAAACAAAATGGTATTTTGAACTGAGGCGTGACAGACAAAACAAAATAGTATTTTGAACTGAGGCGTGACAGACCAAACAAAATGGTATTTTGAACTGAGGCGTGACAGACCAAACAAAATGGTATTTTAAACTGAGGCGTGACAGACCAAACAAAATGGTATTTTGAACTAAGGCGTGGCAGACCAAACAAAATGGTATTTTGAACTGAGGCATGACAGATCAAACAAAATGGTATTTTGAACTGAAGCGTGACAGACAGACGAAAATGGTATTTTGAACTGAGGCATGACAGATCAAACTAAATGGTATTTTGAACTGAGGCGTGACAGACAGACGAAAATGGTATTTTGAACTGAGGCATGACAGATCAAACAAAATGGTATTTTGAACTGAGGCATGACAGATCAAACAAAATGGTATTTTGAACTGAGGCGTGACAGATCAAACAAAAAGTATATTTTGAACTGAAGCGTGACAGACAGAAGAAAATGGTATCTTGAACTGAGGCATGACAGATCAAACAAAAAGTGTATTTTGAACTGAAGCGTGACAGACAGATGAAAATGGTATTTTGAACTGAGGCATGACAGATCAAACAAAATGGTATTTTGAACTGAGGCGTGACAGACCAAACAAAATTGTATTTTGAACTGAGGCGTGACAGACAGAAACAACCGCTATTTAAGACTCAGGCATGACAGATCAAACAAAATGGTATTTTGAACTGAAGCGTGACAGACAGACGAAAATGGTATTTTGAACTGAGGCGTGACAGATAAAACAAAATAGTATCTTGAACTGAGGCGTGACAGATAAAACAAAATGATATTTTAGAACTGAAGCGTTACAGACAGAAAGAAATGGTATTTTGAACTGAAGCGTGATAGACAGAAACAAATGGTATTTTGGACTCAGGCATGACAGACCAAAGAAAATGGTATCATGAACTAAGGCGTGACAGACCAAACAAAATGGTATCATGAACTGAGGCGTGACAGATAAAACAAAATGGTATTTTGAACTGAGGCATGACAGACCAAAGAAAATGGTATCATGAACTAAGGCGTGACAGACCAAACAAAATGGTATCATGAACTGAGGCGTGACAGATCTAACAAAATGGTATTTTGAACTGAGGCGTGACAGACCAAACAAAATGGTATTTTGAACTAAAGCGTGACAGACCAAACAAAATGGTATCATGAACTGAGGCGTGACAGATCTAACAAAATGGTATTTTGAACTGAGGCGTGACAGACACAAGAAAATGGTATTTTGAACAAAGCATGACATACCAAACAAAATGGTATTTTGAACTGAGGCATGACAGACCGAAGAAAATGATATTTTGGACTGAGGCATGACAGATTTAAAAAATGATACTTCAAAAGTAAGCATGGCAGACCACTAAAAATGCTATTTAGTATTTTAAACTAAATCGTGACGGAGAGAACGCCGGAGAAAGCCTCTTTTCCTAATGTTGCGTTGTACACGAAGATAAGACACATCTGAAATCCGCGCCATCGCTATGATGTGTATTATTATTATTATTTCGTAATATTGATAATATTATTCGTATTACATCACATATACACACAGCAACAACAGAGCGCACACACGCAGAGAGAGAGAGAGAGAGAGAGAGAGAGAGAGAGTGTGAGAGAGAGAGAGTGAGAGAGAGAGAGAGAGAGCACCTTTCTCCACATCGCACTCTTCTTTCGACAGACAGATGCTTCTTCTCCTGGTAATAAATCGCACCAAATTTCTTAGATTTATGTGCGACTGTTGAATTTCAAATCTAAGATGTCCAAATGGTACCTTTATTTTCGACCAAAGAAGGAAATCAAAATATTACCTAGTGTGTATTCTTCTAAGTCGCGCATAAACGAACGAAAAGATACTCTCCTCTCCCAGCATTTAACACCAAGTCGCGACTATTAAAGGAACCACTAAAGAAGTGACTACTTAAGAAAAAAAAAAAAAAAGACACGCACCCATTAGGAGAGGAACACGCACACACACATGCACATAAAATAATTATAATTTCCTTGTTTTTTTTTGTCAAAACAAAAGAAAAATACAACCCTCTCTCCCGCTTAGAACTGACCAAATTAAAAAATTAATGACTTAGGACCGAAAAGCTCATTAAAAAAAAGAAAGAAAACAGACAAAAACAAATATAAAAAGCAAAAACAAAAAACAAACAAAAAAAAACGAAATATATATGAAACCTGAATGAATGAATTGAACGTGAATTCAAATTTGTGTTACAATTTCAGTTCAGAGAGAGAGGGAGAGAAAATAAAAGAGAGATTATGAATTAAAAAAAACAAAACAAGGATTTAGACTCAAAGACAACATTTTCGGGGAGATTTGAAATGGAATGAGAGGTCAAAGGGTATTATTATTATTATATGTCAGCTCTTTTAAACACGTTTTTGAATTAAAAAGAAATTAATCTACTTAAACCAAAACACCTCACTCCCGTGTTATTATAATACAAACACCACTATCATTATTATTATTAATAATTATTATTTATTAGGTAGTAGGTGTTGCTTATTGTGTCTTTTTCGCATTATACTGCTACTTTTCAATATTTATATAGTCACTACTAATATTTGACTTGATATCTATGATTAGAGCTACTGCACTATGTATTTTATTGGACTGCGTGTGTGCAAGTAACCCAACTATGTGATAAACGCGAAAACAGCTGAAAATAGGAGAGAAGATAAGAAAAAGAAGAGAGTTTAAAAAAAAAAAGGAGAGAAGAAGAAGAAGAAGAAGAAGACTAGGGAGGGGGAAGGAAATCTATAGAAAGAGAAAGAAAGAAAGGTGAAAGAGATTAGACTAATCATTTCCCCCAAAAAACAACAACAACAAAAAAAAAAACAAGGAGAGAGACTTTTCGTTTTTCCCCCTCCCTTGTGCTTTTTCTTTCTTCTTTTTTTCGTTTCTTGTTAATTTCTTAATTTTTTTTTTAATTCACTAGTGTGACATACATAGATCGGCCTTTTGGATGAGAGCAAAGCGTAGTATCTGTTCTGATATTACACTTCACCTTTTCTGTTCTCGGTCAGTGAAGGAGAAATCCTTCCAGACTGAGGCAAGTTTTGTTTTTGTCCCAATCCAGATCGTGAGCTAGATTTTCCCCACATTAAAAACCGACTTTGTGTCTAACTCTGCCCTCGTGGGGAGGCAAGTGAATACGGAACAGTAACACACACAGACATATAGTAACTATAATAATTTATTGAGGTGAATTAATTTAATAAAATAGAAAAAAATTAAGCCCCCCCCCCACTAAAAAATGATTTCATAAATAAAAAAAAAAATAAAAAAAAATAAACAGAATATAAAAACAGAGAGACAAAAAACATTTGAATTAAATAAAAACTAGAGAGGTATTTAAATTAAAAAAGATTTAATTACCCCCCCCCCCCCCCCGAAAAAATAGCAGAGAAGAAAAACTTAAAACTATTCCAACTGACTAATTATTGTATGAAAATAACAGTGTTCTGTTCTTCTCTTTTTTTTCATAAGTAAAAAAAAAATTGTTTTATTTAGAAAAAGTAAAACTAAAAAAAAAACAAAAAAAACTGTACCCCCCTCCAAAAAAACAACTCATTGTTTGGGTGCGCGCGAAAAAAAAAGTCTGAATTAAAAAAAAACAAAAAACAACAAAAAAAAAGTTAAAAATGAAAATAAAAAAAATTAACTTTTTGATTTCAATTTTGAATGAAATCGAATTTTTCAATTAAAATATTTTAAATATCCAAATTATATATATAAAAAAATACTTTGGATTGATAATAATTATTTGATACATTGTTGAATAAATATAATCCACTCATCTAAGAAAATATTTATGTTATTGTTAAAAAAAGAAAAGTTTTCAAATTTTCGATAAATATTTATAATTATTAATCTTGAAGTAAAAGAAGAACAGGCATTGCTGGGTGTGAAGAGTTTTACAGGGTGTGGCCCCTTTCTTTTCGTAATCCTCTTTTTAAAAGGACTATTCTTGGCACAGAGGATCCTTATACATCATCTTTCTTACGGAAGAAAGAAATCGATAAGTGAGTGGGATGTCTTCAAGCTTATTAACAACAAGTGAGCATTCGTCTTTAATGACAAGCACCTTCGCCCCCTCACGTGGATTTTAGTGTGTACCCCACCTGGGGGATTTAAAGTCCGAAAAAAAGGGGAGGGGAAAGAGGAAAGAAAGAAAAAAGACTGATAGAGTGAAAGAAAAAGAGGTCTGCGAAACGCGGACTTCCCCCCTCTCTCTCTATCTATCTAGATATCTATCTATCTTTCTTTCTTTCTTTCTTTCATTCATGTTTGACCATCCCAACTAACCCAGACGCAAACAAGACCCGATCATAAAAGAGGATTATTTATTATTTAATTATATCAAGAACTAGACTGGTAAGTATTAACTTATTTTCATTCTTATTCGTTTATCTTTATTGTTCGTTTTTAATTTCAATTTATATAGGTAAAAAAAATAAATAAGAAAAGTTATTTATTTATTTCTTCAGGCTGTATGTTTTTTTTCTTTTTTGGTTTTAAATGTTTCGTCGCGCAAAGAAAAATCCTGGGCATAACCCGTTGTTCTAATTGAAATGGATTAATTAATTAAATTTACTAACATATTATAATTAACAAGGCATCACAGGTTTAGAAAATATATAACTTATGTTAATATTAGTTGAGTTTCGGAATAGAAGCCGCATTGTTTGGTGGGGGCGTTCGTGTGATTATTACACCTTAATTGCCAAAGTTAAGAAGAAGAAGAAAAAAACACTTACTTTATAGTCAATGTAATTGTAATCGAACTCCCTAATTTCTTCTACGTCCCTTATTTTAAAAATAATCAACCGGTCGCGTGACTTTCAGACGACGTTTTAAAGGACAGACTTCAATTACGTAAAGTAAGTGTCCACTTTTATATTTTTTATAAATAAGGTATACAAAGTGCCCCCCCCCCCTTCTCGGCGAATGAACATTTTGTTAATCGCTCTGTACCTAACCGGCATTGCCCGGGATTTTTAAAAACTTTCATTTGTGTTTCGCGCCTTTAAAAAAAAAAAAAAAAAAAAAATTAAATATGATTTTGAAAGTTAAATTTAATTACATTGTAAATTGTATTAATGGTCTCGTTTGGTCATTAAAAGTATAATAAAATAATAATTATGAAACTATAGCAAATGATTTTTAAGGTAATGTTTTTTAATCTTTTATTTATAAAATAATTTGATGTAAATAACTTCTTGAACTTATAATCGTAATCTTAATATATGAAGATTCCCTAAAGATATTAAAGCCAGTTTAAATGACTTTTTATTCGACAATGCACCCAAATTCCTTCCAACATTCGGAGGGGGGAGGTGTCACGAAATAAGTCGTTTTTTTTTTTTGTTTTCTTTTCAACTATTAACAAATAAAAATGTCTGACTCGTTTACGAAGAAACCGAAACGCATTCTGGCGGATTTAATTTCGTAATTAAAAAAAAGATAAAAATCGTTTTAGTACTTTTAAAGTACTAAAACGATTTTTATCCAATAGCGTAAAGTACTACTTGACGCTATTGGATTTTTGATTTGAATAAATAGGCTTAATTGATTAAATTAAATAAATAAAAAACACAACTACAAAAATGTAAGTCAAGTAGAGACGAAACATATCTACCGTCACACGAAGTATTGTTTACCTCCCCCTGCAGGAAGTTAGACACAAGATCTGGCTTACAAAAATGCCTGAGCAGCCCTGTCAGCATTCCCCGGTATTATCGCCTCAGACGATTAGCAATAAACTAACTTCTTCTCCGAGAGAAGGTAACGCCTGGGAGTGTGGACCTCCTAGGACTGAACGGAACCATACCTCAGGCGAGAGGTAACGAAGTGGTTACACAATTTTATTAACATAGAAGTTTGTTTTCGATAATAATATTCTAAACGACGTAATGCTGTAATCTGCTGTTTATAAAGAAATCTTAAATCGCCAGAAAACGATGCGGACTCTATTCCGAAGCCTAATAATTGATATTGAATATCGATTAATTTTTTTTTTTCTGTTGTCTTTTTCGAACATATCCCATTTATTATGAAGTGGTGTGTGCCCACTTTTCTTGATCCCATAAGCTTACTTGTCGAAAATTCAATATGAAAGCAACGAGAAACGAACTCTGACCTTTTTTTTTTTTAAACAACCTGCATCGACACTTTATCAGATGAGCCACGACTTTTCTTCCTTTTAAGGAAGAACCTGTAGTCGTCGTCGTCGTCGTGAGGATCTCTATGAATGAACGAATTGTTCGACATAAAATCGTAGTAGTCGTAGTAAAAATTGAACCCGTTTCTTAAATTCACAGCAGTTAATTAAACAGTGTTAATGAATGGTTTAAGGTAGGCGTTGATTATTTAGTTAATTAATAAATAGTTTCCTTAAGGATTTCTTTAATAATAATAATTAGTAATGTTTACCTTAAGAATAACACAAATGTTCGATAAAAAGTGTCGTCTACGAAGAGAAATTATAATAAAGCGGGGGTTGAGTGTTTTTATTGTGTTTCATATACTTTTTTTATGTAAATAATAAAAAATATATATAAAAGTATAAAGACAATGTTTTTTTTTTCGTTTATTTCTTTTTTAAAAAAATAGTAATAAAACTTTCAGCTCATTTAAATTTTGAATGAAAACACCCATTAAAAACGATATTTTATTTATTTTTTAATTAAAAAAAAAAAACAATCGTATAAATAAAATTGACTGGCTCGACCTCCCCACCCCTCGATTTAATTTAACATAAATTTGACTTCATCCCCTGGTCATTTTCATTTCAATTTTGTGGCTAAAATTAAAGAAAGAGGTGTGTGTGTGTGGGGGGAGGTAATTAAAACTCATCCCAAAACCATGAAATTGCCCCCAAAATGGGGTCTAACGTTAAATCAATGCGGAAAATGCCCCCCCCCCCCTACGCACGTGTAAACAGTAAACATTAAACAAGTATATTAAATAAAATAAGAAAATTTGGTGCTTACATTTGGACCCCCACGCCTAACAGCTGTGTTTCAAAACTGATAATGATCGGTTAATTAGTTTAGAGGTGAATCCTATACATACAAAATATACACATATCTAACTTTATAAATATAGATAACTAATGTATGTATTTATACTTATATCATACAACTATGCGCTGATTAGGGTTTTTTTTGGGGGGGTGGGGGACACTATCTCTTCAGTTAGACAATTCAGCCGAAGAAGGGTTCTTGGTGTCCAAAAAGGCTTTTCTCAGAAACCGCCGGTATAGATATTAAGACCAAAGCTAACCATAAGCCTAACCCTAACCGAGCCAAGTCGGTTTAAGCAGGCCTCCTAATCTGTATAAGTACCTAAATGGCTAATCAGCGCATAGTTGTATGATATAAGTATACAATATATTCCATAAGAAATGTCAGTATACTGAAATCATATGCCCTTAATAGGATTAAGATCAAAATTCATATACACTAAATGTACAAAAGCAAGGAAATTCCCAAATGTTTACACTTTTATTGTCATTAAGGGTATGACTACATATCAACCAAACCATTTCATTATCACATCACTACAGTATAAATCTCTATGCATGAGTGGATGAAGTGTGTGAGGTGCGCAGAAGAAAAATTCCTACAAGTAAAATACATAGCCCTGTTGTGCTCGCATACCCTTAATGACAATAAAAGTGTAAAAATTTGGGAATTTCCTTGCTTTTGTACATTTAGTGTATATGAATTTTGATCTTAACCCTATTAAGGGCATATGATTTCAGTATACTGGCATTTCTCATGGAATGTCACTACTTTTGTAAATATATATACCTGGTCATTTAAAAGTTTTTTTTGAATTTTCTGGAAAACTAAGGTATATGGTAAACTGAAATTAAAATGCCATCAACTAGACCCTAGAACCTCTATCTCTGCCAAAAATCAGCTGAATCCATCAAATAGTTGATGAGATACAGGGTGGCACATACGTACACACGGATAACACAAAATCATGCCTGACCTTTCTGGATCTCTGGGTTGCCTTGACTAATGATGCTGAAATTCTACACACTTATAGAACCTAGAAAAAAAAATTTTGTGCAAAGTTTTAACTAATTTGGTTTATTGGTTTTTGAGTTATGATTGATCAAAGAAATGAGATTTCCAGCATAGGCCATTTTTGAAGTCTATTAAGGGATAGAGCGCTATCGCGCCTCCCTTGATTATGCTTTTATTAACGTAAAGCACTTTGTTAATTCTTCAGACACATTACAGTATATATATATATATATATATATATATATATACTGTAAAGTCTGTTAGCAATGCGGTGGAACAAAAATAAATAAGTTGAGATTGACAATAAGTGATATTCTTCAATAAAATTTATTTATTTTTCAATTTTCTATATATCTTTCACCAACTGTTGTATAGAGTCTAGAAGACTGGAAAGTATATATGTTGTTATTTCGGGAGTAACACTCCCCTTATCAAGACGAAGGTTTATTCCGTTTACTGCCGAGTCACATCTCACCGCTGCTGTTACATTTGAATGTGTATATCGAATGTGTATGTCGATCTGCAGATAATGTAATGTTTTTATATTTTCCTATTTCATTTATGTACTAACTCGCTTAGCCAGCTCACTATCGCTTCGCAAAGTTTGCTAGGTGAAATACTTGAAACCAAAATTTTAAATAATAAACACTTAATTCATAAGTTTCTTGTAAACACAAGAGTAAAACTCGCATTTATTCATATTTATAAACATCAACATTTTTGTTAATTTTGATACAGATTTAGTTATCTTTTAAATAAAATCGTAATGAAATTAAAAGAAAGAAGAAATCAACTCGCATGAACGATTGTTTGTTTTTTTGTTTAGAGGGGGGGAGGGCTCTTTTTTAATCTTACATTTTAGAAACAGATGGCAATTTGTTGAAGATCAAGTCAGCCTCCTAAAACGCTGCAAAGGAACGTTCAAACACAAATACGAAATGTTTTGTCTACGGGATCAAAGCAATTATTGAAATTAAGAACTCAAATAAAAAAAATAAAAAAAATAGGTGTCGCTAACGAAAGAGACAAAGAGCAAGGCACCCTCTCTTTTCTATTCTCACTCGCGAGTGATATTAGTTTAATTTAAGAAAGGGTTTTAGTAATTTATCCATTTTTTTTATTTTATTAAATCACTTTAATTAATCACTATTAATATCGACAAAATTATTGCATATATATAGCAAAAATAGTAAAATAAAATTACAAATTAATAACACCAAACGTTAATTTATTGTGAACTGTTTAAAAAATAGTTATGCAAATTAGGTATTCAAAGAGCTGTCTTTGAATATTTCGCTTTTTTTTTTCATTCATCACTCCTATATTACAATCAAAACAGGTTAGTTTTTAATTTAAATCAATAATACAACATATTATTTACTTGTCAGTTTATTGCTAGTTTATGACAAGGAAGTAAATAATATGTTGTATTGATTTAAATTAAAAACTAACCTGTTTTGATTCTAATATAGGAGTGATAAATGAAAGAAAAAAACTTTCATATATATATATATAATTTTAATGTTTTACCTACATACGACATCGTTTCGAGCTTTCTGCTCTCATCAGTGCAGGGAATGACAATCTCAGACCATCACAGGGCACGAACCCAGTTCATAGAGACACCTTCAATCTGTAAGTGGTCGTCCTATCCCCTTGGCCATGGGAAGTTGTCATACATATATATAAATAAACTGCATAACTGCGCTGGGTTACAAGACCCAGGTTTGTAAGCTTGAACCTGTTGGTAGTATGCCCATTTGTTTGAATCTATACTGATGAGGGGATTTTTGGTCGAGATCAAAGTGTAATATCTGTTCCGATGGATACTGCAGCCCATAGACTGGTATTGTCTTGGCCTTCGGGGCTTGATTCACGCCGGTCTATGGGACGGTCCTGTGCAGTTCTAGGAGGTCCACCCTCCCAGGCTTTGCCTCCCCTCTTTGGGGAGGAGTAAGTTTATTGCTTACTGCCTGAGGCGCCCCTACCGGAGAATGCTGACGGGGCTGCCCAGGCAATTTTTAATGGCCAGAGTGCTCACCTTCTCGGGCACTGGCTTATCAAACCCCACTTTCCCGACCCGACCTTGGGTCACATCTTACCTTGTGGGAGTAAGATAAAAATTGCCTTGTGCCTAACCGCCTGGAGAGAAGGTAAATAATACTGATGAGAGGAATAAAAAAAACGAAACAAGCTTGTCTATAGATAAATACATAATATTTAATTAATTAAAATATATATATATATATATATATATATATATATATGATATTTTTATTTACACAGACATGTACAAAATCTGCGACACTCGCATGTCGATATTATCTATCAACAGTTACTATAAACTGAGATCTCATCAGGCAGAGTTAGAATCCGATCTTAACCTCAGATCATATTTCTCTCCAAATATGATCTGAGGTTAAGATCGGATTCTAACTCTGCCTGATGAGATCTCAGTTTATAGTAACTGTTGATCGATAACATCGACATGCCAGTGTCGCAGATTTTGTACATGTCTGTGTAAATAAAATTATCATACATAAAGCTCTATTTTGATATTGAGCACTTTTTATAAACCCGGTTAAAATTCTCTGGATTACCACCCTGTGGATATTTTTCACCTGGATTATTACCATTATTATATATATATATATATATATATATATATATATATATATCGCTTTTGGTTCATTTTACTTTTATCAGAAATGAATTGGGGCTAACAATTGATCTCTATATGAGATACATAGATATCTGAATGCTTCATTAAAGTTATCTCTTACTTCTCAAATTTTGAGTTAGTAAAGAAGTGAAGAACATTTATTTTCCTCTCCCCAATTGATCAGTTAACTATGTTATAAGATATCTTTCTTGTGGTCTCTTGGCCTTACCAGATTCCAGGACAAGAATTCATCTAGTCTGGTGGAGTATCCAGCTAAGTGCTGTTACTTGAGGTAACATTACTTGGAGAAGGTGCACCATTCCTCCTATGGAGGGGATCTTATTTGGGCTTCGAATACTATGTTATTTTGAATATTTGTCAGGGTTTACTTGTGGGAGTAATTATCCTCATGCCAGGTTGTCCTGACAAACCCTTGTACAGAGAGACCGAAGACACTCAAGGATAGGGTGTTGTAGGTAATTAAAACTCTCCGAGTTGGCAATTCAGACTTTCTCTCTCTCTCCCCCCTTATATATATATATATATATATTTATTTATGTGTGTGAGAGAGATAGTGTGTCTATAAACTGTTACAGGTCTGTGTCCTAAACATCCGCCTACTTTGTTTTGGCAGCAAACCTGAACCATACTGCTTGCCTTTTTCCTTTAAACTTTAATTCAAACATTACTTTCTATTCGTCAGTTTAAAGGTTTCAAAATCACTATCACATTTCGTAGAGTCACGATGTAAACATATGTCGGCCATATCTATCAGTAATGGATTAAATGATTAATGCGTATGCGGTAGCACTTTTACCCCCCGGCACCCCCCGGCACACCCCGCCGCCAGCATTTTGGCTCACGTGACACAATCGCCGTCATTTATAAACAGAATAGTCTTCATTATGAACAGTTAGCATATATCCCCCCCCCCCTCAATACACATTTTTTGTTGTTTATTATTTTGTTACATTACGAGGATAGAACGAAGGTTGATGGATTTTCCCTTCTGAGTATATCCCCACTGAAAAAATAAATGTTTCAAATTCTTTAAACTCAGTGCTCTGAAAGTAATTGAATCAATTTTCAATTAAAAAAATTTTTAATACTGCACTTTGTTCAAAGCGAAGAAGCTAAGAAATATTGTTTAGACCTTTCATATTTGTGCCGGGGGGTAAAAGTGTAACTCGATTCTCAGCAAACCGCCGCCACAAACAAGCGCCATCGCTGCCGCCAGCATTTTGGCTCACGTGACACAATCGCCGTCATTTATAA
>OY744534.1:22823328-22858328 GCA_963556195.1 Sepiola atlantica
AAATATGTAAAGAAATTGATGAATATATATAGATAAACAATTAAACAAACAATAATACATAGATATGTATATATATATGTATATATGCATTTGTGTATATATGTTGTATATATATACTAATATTGTTATACAGATCTCCACCAAAAAAAAAAAAAAAAATTTTAAAAATTAAAAAATTTAAAAAAAAAAATTAAAAAACTAATTATAAAAAAAATATTTTAAAAAATCCAGAGTTACTCCCCTTTATCTTATAATAAATATCTCAAGTTAATAAGTTAATTCGTTAATCTAATTTGACGAAACTCACAATTAGTAATTAATAACACTTCTTTAATAGATGATAATCGAAATCGATAAGTAGATAGATCTAGAATATTTAAAATATGAGACTAATTACTTTAATTTATATTAAAATTCTTAAATTACGATAGAAAGATAAACAAAATAAAAATACGAAGATAAAACAAAGTAAATATTCAAATATAAAAAAATAAAAAATAAAAAAAATGATACAATATATATTATCAAAAATAACAGTTTATCGAACACCATACACCTAACCAACATTACACTAATATTCTAAACACCAATCATATATTTAACATAATATTAAAATAAAACTTAACTTAATTTATATTCCCTGTGAAACTTTTTTGCTGCGGTCTATATCTGGCAGCCATTTTGTTTTGTATTATTCTCTACACAGTCGGAGAAGAATAAAATATTATTCTTCTTCTGGTCTAATTATTTTTGAAAAAGGGATGTCTTTTCCCGAAATATCAAATAGTGATTTTTAATCACCCGGACAGCTAAAACACTCTTGCTGTTATGTAAGAAAAAAAAAAAAAAAAAAGGAAAAAAAAGGAAAAATAAATAGTAAGTCTTATATCGTATTCGATTTATTTTTATTGTTTTTGTTCCTTTCCTTTCAACTTGCATCTTACCCGGAATTGCATTGCCCACAGCCTTTCAAAAACTTACTACTAATATATATATATATATGTCTCAACTTCGTTCTTAGACTTTCTACATTCTATTCTTAACCAAATTGAAAGCGACAATTCCAGGTGCAAAGTCTTATTTCAATATATATAGTAATATATATATATATATATATATATATATATATATATATATATATAGTAATATATATATATATAGTAATATATATATATATAGTAATATATATATATAGTAATATATATATATAGTAATATATATATATATATATAGTAATATATATATATAGTAATATATATATATATAGTAATATATATATATAGTAATATATATATATATAGTAATATATATATATATATATAGTAATATATATATATATATATATATATATATAGTAATATATATATATATAGTAATATATATATATATATATATATATAGTAATATATATATATATATATATATATATATAGTAATATATATATATATATATATATATAGTAATATATATATATATATATATAGTAATATATATATATATATATATAGTAATATATATATATATATATATAGTAATATATATATATATATATAGTAATATATATATATATATAGTAATATATATATAGTAATATATATATATATTTATAGTAATATATATATATATATTTATAGTAATATATATATATATATTTATAGTAATATATATATATATATATTTATAGTAATATATATATATATATTTATAGTAATATATATATATATATATAGTAATATATATATATATATATATAGTAATATATATATATATATATAGTAATATATATATATATTTATAGTAATATATATATATATATATTTATAGTAATATATATATATATATATTTATAGTAATATATATATATATATATATTTATAGTAATATATATATATATATATTTATAGTAATATATATATATATATATTTATAGTAATATATATATATATATATTTATAGTAATATATATATATATATATTTATAGTAATATATATATATATATATTTATAGTAATATATATATATATATATTTATAGTAATATATATATATATATATTTATAGTAATATATATATATATATATATATAGTAATATATATATATATATATAGTAATATATATATATATTTATAGTAATATATATATATATATATATAGTAATATATATATATATTTATAGTAATATATATATATATATATATAGTAATATATATATATATATATATAGTAATATATATATATATATATATAGTAATATATATATATATATATATATAGTAATATATATATATATATATATATATATTTATAGTAATATATATGTATATATATATATATATATATATATTTATAGTAATATATATGTGTATATATATATATATATATATATATATATATATATAGTAATATATATATATATATATATATAGTAATATATATATATATATATATTTATAGTAATATATATGTATATATATATTTATAGTAATATATATGTATATATATATTTATAGTAATATATATGTATATATATATATATATAGTAATATATATGTATATATATATATATATATAGTAATATATATGTATATATATATATAGTAATATATATGTATATATATATATATATGTATATATATATATATATATAGTAATATATATGTATATATATATATAGTAATATATATGTATATATATATATATATGTATATATATATATATATATATATATATATATATATATATACATATGTATATGTAGATGAATAAATGCGAAGGTTTTTTTTGTTTATCCGAAATATATTAATATCAAAACACCTTAACACTTTCTCATTCAATTACAATGAAATATTTTCACATATCGTATACATACACAGAAAATCTGACTTAAACTCTCAAGGTTATACATTATTTGCATATTTATTTTTTAAACATTGTCTAATAAATTTATATTACGTAATATTCACTTATAATTTGATTCTGCTATTTTATTATGTATACATTGTATGCTAATTGTTAATAACGAAGACTATTCTGTTTATAAATGACGGCGATTGTGTCACACGTGAGCACAAAATGCTGGCGGCAGCGATGGCGCTTGTTTGTGGCTGCGGTTTGCTGAGAATCGATTTACACTTTTACCCCCCGGCACAAATATGAAAGGTCTAAACAATATTTCTTAGCTTCTTCGCTTTGAACAAAGTGCAGTATTAAAAAAATTTTTAATTGAAAATTGGTTCAATTACTTTCAGAGCACTGAGTTTAAAGAATTTGAAACATTTATTTTTTCAGTGGGGATATACTCAGAAGGGAAAATCCATCAACCTTCGTTCAATCCTCGTAAGGTAACAAAATAATAAACAACAAAAAATGTGTATTGGGGGGGGGGGGATATATGCTAAGTGTTCATAACGAAGACTATTCTGTTTATAAATGACGGCGATTGTGTCACTCGTGAGCACAAAATGCTGGCGGCAGCGATGGCGCTTGTTTGTGGCGGCGGTTTGCTGAGAATCGATTTACACTTTTACCCCCCGGCACAAATATGAAAGGTCTAAACAATATTTCTTAGCTTCTTCGCTTGGAACAAAGTGCAGTATTAAAAAAATTTTTAATTGAAAATTGGTTCAATTACTTTCAGAGCACTGAGTTTAAAGAATTTGAAACATTTATTTTTTCAGTGGGGATATACTCAGAAGGGAAAATCCATCAACCTTCGTTCTATTTCGTAATGTAACAAAATAATAAACAAAAAAAATGTGTATTGTGGGGGGGGGGGGGAATATATAACGAGGACTATTCTCTGTTTATAAATGACGGCGATTGTGTCACGTGAGCCAAAATGCTGGCGGCGGGGGTGTGCCGGGGGGTGCCGGGGTGTGCCGGGGTGTGCCGGGGGGTAAAAGTGCCACCCATGCGTATGTCGCGGAACTTCAAAATTCGAAAGTGATTTTGAAGCCATTGAAAGGATTCTCTTGTTTCAATTGAAGGTTGAAGTCAAGTATTAAGGTTTGTTTGTGCCCCTAAGAAAAACCTGAATTCTCGACCGCGCCACTGTCGTATCAAAGAACCAACTAATTATCCGAAAATAATTGTAGTCTTTTGTTCAGAAGAAATAAATAAAATAAATAAATAAATAAAAATTAATGGTAATATATTTTAAATATCTGTCTTGAACATGCAAAATGACTGCCTTAAAATTTATATCGAAACGTTGGTTTAATTGTACTATAGGGTTCTTTGGAATATCTCGCCTTTGTTTTCTTCGCCCAAATGTTGGATAAAATCGATTCTTGGGCTCTTAAATTGTATTTCTTGTCTTGAAATATAATTCTAATTTACTTTTTAAAGTCTTGGATATAGAACTTTAGGTTATATTGAAGTTTTCAGCTTTAACTTAACCAAATTATTTCTAGTTTTATAATAATTTAGTGACCAAACAATGCCGTAATAATTAGGTTATATTATTACGGTATTGTTTGGTCATTAAACTAATTATTGAACCAAATTGTTAGCCACCTTAAAGCTGAAAACTTCAATATAACCGAACTTTAATTCGATGTTTTTATCGCTGGGGGGGGGGGGGGAGTAGCATTGCTTAAAAAATTTTTTTCGTCCTTTTAAAATATTAAAATGCAACCTTTTGCTCCCACGCTGTCAACAAAAATGGAATTCTATTTTTTTAAAAATTATTATTCGTGCGATTACACGTCAACATCTTGGAAATACCTGGAAAAATAACGGTGTCCACTATAGAGATTTTAACGTAAAATGATAATCCAGTTCTTGACTACAAAGCGTAGGATAGAACGGGTAACCATTTTTTTTTTGTATTTCCAAAATGGCCGCCATTTTGGAAATACCAAAAAATGTTTATCCTTTCTCTCCTACGCTTTGTGGTCACGAACTGGATGATCTATGACACTTTCTTACCAGGAAGTTGGTGATAGTTACGGTATAGTAAAAGTGAACCCCCACTCTAAAGTCTAAATTACTTTATTTATTTGTTATATTTTGAATTTTTCCGGGTATTTCTGGAGTTAGACGTATAATCGCACGAAAAATGAATAACATATTTTTATTTTTCCATTGGCAGCATGGGAGCAATGGGTAAATTTAAGTACGCACTAAAACATAACTTTTTGACACAAAAGATAAACTTCAAATATTACACACACACACACACACACACACACACACACACACACACACAGAGTTTTAACGGAAATGAGCGAATTTAAAAATTTAAAAAAATGAAGAAGCTGAAACATAACTTGTCGATAATTTAATAACAAATTATCAAAAAGAAAATGGCCGCGAAAGATACAAACAAAATTGGTATAAAAGTTCAAATTTATCGACGTTATTAAATTAGAATTTTCTTTCAGGACAAGAAAAGCGATAAAAAACCAAGAATCGATTTCATCCAACATTTTGGAGAAGAAATAAAGCGAATATGAGATATTCAAATGATCTCTAGTACAATTGAACCGACAATTTTCGTTCCTGATCTAAATCAGCATCCTTGTGAGAGTCGTATCCTCCCAGTTACTCTACTGCACAAATAATGATGTCATAAGTTATGTGACGACATTACGACGACGACGACGACGACATATCTAAAGGAATGAATGAATAAAACTTATGCAAAACATTTAGTTTTTGTTTTAAAATAAATGTTTTTTTAATTTAATTTACAGCTTGAACGAATAAGTTTAACTTATTATTTATCAATAGCGGAAATTAAAAAGCCACTTTTTCTTTTTTTTAATTGAATGGTTCAATTGTAGTAAGAGACCGTTGAAATATCTCGCCCATTTCGCTTGGTTTTCGACCAGATTTTAAATAATATTGATTGTTGGTCTTACATTGCATTTCTTGCCTTGAAATAAAATTGTAATTTACTTAAATTTTTTTAAATTTTTTATTTTGTTTTTCTTTTAAAACAATTATTTTACACACAATTTAAATTTTTTATTTTGTATTTCTTTTAAAACAATTAACGGGTTTCGCATTATTTTACATTTAAATTTTAATAAAATAGCAAATGTATTGCTTTATTTTGTATGTATCTCTAAGATTCTTATTTAAAGAAAAGTATCCTCTGTCCTTTAACTAGAAAATTATAAACTAGTCATCATCCTTAGACTTGTTTATAAAGATGGTGACTATTTTTCTGAACGAGTTTTCATTTCGGCGTTTCACGTGTACAATGAAATTGCTACTGTTTTTAATACTATTTATTTTATTTTTTATTTAAAAAAATGGTTTGAGTAAAGTAAGTTGTTTAGGAGTGATTCCGAAACCCCTTTAAACTCTAAGTAATTTGGGTGATTAAAATAGGATTTTACCCATTTTTTTTTTTTTGGAGGGGGGGTACACAAAAATAACTTTTTACAGAATTTAAAAGCAAAAATAAAGCAGTAAATAATTTAATAACAATTGTAAAAACTAACATTGAATAAAAGTAAAAAATTTATGGACTTTAAAAAGCAAAACACAATTTTATTTAAAGACCCCCCCCCCCCAATAAAAAAACTCAATTTTATTCCAACGAAATAAGTGCTGTTTTTAAACAGCCCCTATTCTACAATTGAGCCCAACATTCGATTCTTTACTTGATCAGTGACTATTTATCTTTTGTTCATGAGCACAAATTAAACCATAAAACTCAACTGTGGCCTATCAAATTTAATTGTAGCCAGAAATGACCCATCCTCCAATTTAAAGGCTTCAAAACCACGTTCGAATTTTGTACGCCGGCGGTAGGGTCATGAAAAAATCGGCGACATGGCCATTATATACAAAATAAAATTAATTCCTCGAACAGAACAGTTTTTTGCACCATTTTTATGTTCCTTTACGAAAATTAAAATCAAGATATAATTCAGACTCCTCGACCTAACCTTCACAGGTAACATGAATTGGAACAAATACATTGAAGACATTGTCAAGACTGCTGCAAAGAAGGTGGGCTCCCTCTACCGTGCTAGTAAACTCCTCACACCTGACATTATCCTGTATTTTACAAAGCCACCACCCGCTCATGCATGGAGTATTGTTGCCACATCTACTAGTCTCTCCCTCCTTGACAAGGTCCAAAAAAGAGTCGCCAACCTAATAGGTCCCTCACTGTCAAACAAGCTCCAGCCCATGTCCTATCGCCGCAATGTAGCATCCTTGTGCTTGTTTTTACAAATACTTCAATGGACTGTGCTCCGATGAACTAGCTGCTCATGTGCACCCTCGACGTAAATTCACTAGTCAAATTCGACAATCAGCTAAATCCCATCCATTCACTGTGGAGGTCCCAGATGCCAGAGAGACTTCTACTCCAATAGCTTCTTTCCTCGTGCTGCTGGCCTCTGGAACTCCCTCCCTGCTCCCTGTTTAATCGACAGTATCGACATTCAGAGGTTTAAAACTAATATAAACAGACATCTCGCTGCACAGCTCCCAACTTAGAATGTCACCCCTAAACATACTCTCTAATTCTCAGTAGTCCCTTACGTCTACAGTGGCGGCCTGCCTCGTTTTGGGGTGAAATATCATTAGAAAAAAAAAAAAATGCTAAACCTTATTTCTAGAATTCTGATTTTTATCAAGATCCATTACATGATTTTTGATTCTAAAAATGTTTAAAATTGAAGACTCAAGCTTAAGAACAAATTGAAATTCAGGCAGTTTTGCTTAATTGGTGTCTAAAATATTTTAATTTTCAAATACGGGATTATGCCCCCCCCCCCACCCACACCCCACCCTACTTAAAAAAAAACCTTTTAAAATACTCCAAAGAAACTTAAATTTCGGGAATATTTATTAATCGATGTCTAATGTCTATAGTTTAAATTTCACAAAAATTAGAGGTATCTGAATTTTCACGAAGGACTTCCACCTCTCTTTTTACTTCCTCCCTTGCACGAAAGTAAATTAAACTAAATATAGCCCACATTACGACCTCTTACGCCTAGCAGTTGTGTTCTAAAATTCATAAACGTTTAATTAGTTGAGGAGTGAATCCTATACATACACCTGTATAAACATAGTGTTAAAGTGTATTACTATGTAATACTGACTTGATTTCAACTCCAAAACGTTCATCAGGCCATTATATATATATATATATATATATATATATATATATATGAAAATGTATTTAAGTAAGCTATTTTTTGAAAATCAACACATGGTGCAATTTAAATGAAAAACATAATTTATTTTTTTTACAAGCTTTCGTTGTAAAATAACTTTGTCAGACGAGACTGTCTTATAGTTTTGTTTTATTTTCTTCTTCTTCCTCATTTTGATGGTATTAACCCCAAGGGGTCGAATTGCGGTAGAGGCAGAAAAGCACGTAAAGTTCTAAAAGACGTTAAGATAAGTAGTCCAGTCGATGTTTGGCGCAGATTGGCACTTTTTGAATAAGGAAATTGACAACATCTTTGAAGCACGCATGAAAATGTATTTAAGTGAAATATTTTTGAAAATCAACACACATACACACACACATACACACACACACACACACACACACACACACACACACACACGCATATATATATATATATATATATATATATATATATATATTAGATCCATGTAACCACTATTGCATGATCAAATCGTGTTCCAAGAATTTAACAAAGCAGCAGTTTGTGTACGATCGTTTCAAAGACCATATGTTTTTATTGACATTAGATTTCATCGTCAGCACAGGGTATTGTCACGAAGTTAAAAGCGAAATCATATAGGTTCCATCGATGGAATGTAGGTGAACGTCTTCAATTATACATCAAATAGAAACAATGAGGGAAGTTGATGTTAAAAAATTAAAATCAAAGTTGACCAGGTTGAAACATTAATCAGGCATGTACATAGGGGCTCAAAGTAGAAAGTAGCTTATGCAAAATTATATGTAGGAAGTCGCACCTCAAAAGGAAAAGGTATATTATCTTATATTCTGATACAATATTTAAGATTTATTCGAAGGGAGAATTAGTAAATATATATAATCAAG
Organism: Sepiola atlantica; assembly: GCA_963556195.1. Taxonomy (NCBI): domain Eukaryota; kingdom Metazoa; phylum Mollusca; class Cephalopoda; order Sepiida; family Sepiolidae; genus Sepiola; species Sepiola atlantica. The sequence goes on from OY744534.1 coordinate 22,832,343, forward strand.
CAATAGTGTATAAGCGATAATATATATATATATATATATATATATATATATATATATATATATATATATATATATATATTTATAATTTATTTTTTGTTACAGAAAAATTAGTACCGTCGGTTTCAAGCTCAGAAGGACTTAACCATCCGGCTCTCTTCAGTTAAGTCCTTCTGAGCTTTAAACCGACGGTACTAATGTTGTACTAATTTTTCTGTACCAAAAAAAAAAAAAAAATATATTACGCTCTTAATTTTAATTCTCAATTAATCGAGCACTCTGCTGCGATTTTTCCTACTATATTACAAAAGAAGTTTTATTATTATATTCACGTAACCGGGTGCTACACACACCGGCATATCAACATTAATCGTCGATAACATCAAGACGAATTTCAACTTGACTGCGATAAATATGTCTCAATCAAGAAGGATTAAACGAAAAAAGAAGAGGAAAAAAATATGCTTGTAGTTTTGAGAAGGATGTATATCACCGAAAGTGCTCAAGTTTTTCAGATAAATGAATAATTTATTTTAAAAAAACATAAGTAAATGCGTTGTCTAGGTTTTCAAAATATTTTTTTTTAAAAAGCCTCTTATAAATTATCGCCTATACACTAATTTTATTCGATATTTTGAAGAAACTGTTTAGGTCGGCGATCTCAAGATTTATCAACATATAAACATATCTAACTTTAGATAGTAAAAACAAACATGCCCGACAGCGATGTTTATCGTGGCCATCGGAAATTCAAATGTGAATTTGAAGAATTAAAAAAAAATGTGAATTGGAAAAAATTTATTTCTTGCTCGAATTATAGTTTATAGGAAGAAACAAGGTTGGGTATTATGGTTCAGTTGTGGTTCTAAAACCAAAAATAAACTATTTTTGAGAGGAGCTACTAATACGTATATAAAAAAAATCAAATATTTATCCTTTTCCGACATTTACTTTAATATAATAAACATTATTAAAAAAGAAAAAAATGACGAATATATCCGAAGATTTCGTTAATCCGATAAACGTGAAAATTCTGAAAAATGTCAACTGTTTTTTGTTTGTAAAAACAAAATTGAAATTTAATGACATTCATTTCCACATAAATTTCATGTCTGCGACAAATGTGCGCACATATAGAGAATATTTTTAAAATAAATTAAGAAAAATAAATGTTAAAAAAATCTAAAAAAAACAAAAAAAAAAACAACCACGGTAAACGTTTCGATTCCCGACCCATGTAATTTTATCGGAAGTCAAGAAGCTAAAAAAATTGTATGTTTAAAAAAAAGATTATGACATGCTGAACGTATTGACGTTAAAATCAATTTAGTATTCCGTATGAAAAAAAAACAAACACTTAGTAAATTAGCCGACACACTGGCATATTTCCAATATGGACGTCTGTAAAGCTAGTCGATATAAAACTTGTAACAAAAATAGTTAAGACGAAAAGAAGTATAGTATTTGATTGAATTATATCCAAATTATTTAAAACAATTAAATTCTTTATAAAATATTTATTTCACAATATAATTCTTTTGTTTTAAATAAATTATTTTTATATATCCCACTAAAAGATTTTACTTCTTTTCGTCTGAAATATTTTTCGTTCCAAATGTTTTTATCGAGTAGCTTTACAGACGTCCATCTTAGAAATATGCCAGTATGTCGGCTAATTTACTAATTTAAAAAGTGTTTTTTTTTTTCTTTTTTCATACGGAATACTAAATTGATTTTAACGTCAATACGTTCAGCATGTCATAATCTTAAAAAAAATCATGATTTTTTAGTTACTGCATATCACTTTTCCGATAAAATTACATGGGTCGGGAAACTACATGTTTACCAGAACGAAACTTTGGTCCAATGATAGAATGGTGTCGCAGTCGAACATACCCTTTTCTATGGTCACACGTAAACCGTAATACTTGACTTTGGTTCATAACCTTGAATTCAAACCAAATCCATTACTTTCTATCACTCGCTAATTTAAAGGTTCCAAAATCACTTTCGAGTGTCTATGTCTACGAAGTAAACCCTTTCATATTCCATCCATTAATATCATACATACAAAAAATGGCTGTCAAATTGATTTCTACGTGGCCTTGCGGAATTGAAAAGTACTTGAATCTCTGGCTGGAATTAAAGTTTATAGGTCAAAGACAAGTATTACGGTTTGTTTGTGTTCTGAAACAAAACAAGAGTCTCCTATTGTAGTAGTGTATCGATTCTTTCATTCTAAGAGATTCGATGGAAAGATTGACGCAAAATGAACGTCTCGCAAAAACAACAAAAAAACGTGAACGGAGTTGTTCTGCGCAGTGTCGTCATACACAGCAACCAAATATTACATGCCCTGTTAGTGTTCAATTGCTGGCACGGTCGAAAATACTGTTTTCTTTTTTGGGGGTGCGGGGGGTTATGAGCACAAATGAACCGGGGCAGGGGGGGGGGGGGTAGAAGCAAAAATGAACCATGATACTTAACTTAAATTTAAAACAGAAATGACTTTCGACAAAAAAAAAAAAAATTAAATAAATGCTTCAAAATCTCATTCGAATTTTTCACTCTGCCACGACCATTTAAATATATATATATATATATATATATATATATATATATATATATATATATAATCCCCTTATTGTGTCCTTTAGTCCTCACATTCCATGAGATGTTTCTGGCAAAGAGGGAAGAATTGCTGTTTTCTGGGTCAGAATCTATTCATCTAACACTTATCGTTGGCTAGTTTTTTACCTTGAAGTATTTTTTTTTTTTAGCTCCTTACATCAAGTGGCTTGATGCCTTGTCTGGAGCGATTTCCATTAATATATATATATATATATATATATATATATATATATATATATTATAAATTGAAAATATAAGCCATTATAAATGCAAGATTAATTTTTTTTTTTTTTTTTTTAAACTCTAATCTTATTAATTTCGGAATAAAATTCAATCATCAGAGTTGACCAGTATTGTGTCATTTTTTTTTTCAGCACAAACACAAAAATAAACAAACTTTTTTCCTTTTGTTTTTCTGATGAAATATCCTTGGCCTTTTGGCTAAGATCCAAAGTGTAGTATCTGTTCCGATTGATACTGCACCCCATAGACTGGTATTGTCTTGTCCTTTGGGGCTTGATTTACGCCGGTCAATGGGTTTGTCCTGTGCAGTTCTAGGAGGTCCACCCTCCCAGGCTTCGCCTCCCCTCTTTGGGGAGGAGTAAGTTTATTGCTTACTGTCTGAGGCGCCCTTACCGGGGAATGCCGACGGGGCTTCCCAGGCAATTTTTAATGGCCAGAGTGCTCACTTCCTTGGGCGCTGGCTTTTCAAACCCCACTTTCCCGACCCGATCTTGGGTCACATCTTACTTGTGGGAGTAAGATAAAACTGGCCTTGTGCCTAACTCCTGGGAAGGAGTAAATAATATCCTTGTTATGATGTATCCACACCAGGATATTTCATCAGAAAAACAAAAGGAAAAAAAGTTTGTGTTTTTTTGATGAAAAAAAAAAAAAAATAAAATAATGACACAGTACTGGTCAACTCTGATGATGGAATTTTATTCCGAAATTAATAAGATTAAAGTAAAAAAATAAAAATAAATTAATCTTGCATTGATAATGGCTTCTATTTTACATTTATAATACTGACCCAGCAATGCTTTAAAACTGAACGACCCATTATATATATATATATATATATATATATGTATATATATATATATATATATATATATGTATACATATATCATTAAAAATAACGGACATCTTGTGTCTGGTTATTTTTTCTAAGATCCTTTCCGTTTTTCTGATTGGGTGCTTAGTTTCAGACGGAAACTGGCTGATAAAATTGCCATAGCTTCCCAAAGCGCCTTCGGACCCTTCCAGGTCCATCGTCAGTGGAGCAATGTTAACCAGGCATAGACCTAGGAGTGAATATATATTCTATTTAGGTGGGAAAATAAAGGACTGTGTTTTATGTAAATTTATATTTATAGGCATTTGAGTATATTAGTACTAATAGTATAGTTAATCTTGTTAATAGCTGGTTTTTCTGTTTTATTGCTCCACTGTCGATGGACCTGGAAGGGTCCGAAAGCGCTTTGGGAAGCTATGGCAATTTTATCAGCCAGTTTCCGTCTGAAACTAAGAACCTAATCAGAAAAACGGAAAGGATCTTAGAAAAAATAACCAGACACAAGATGTCCGTTATTTTTAATGATACATGTATAAAAGAAAAGATGCTGCCAAGATACATATATATATATATATATATATATATATATATATATCGTACATGTATTGTATTAGTTTCTGTAAATGTAAATCCGTAGAAACTCAAGTGTTTATAAAAAGTGCTCAATACCAAGTAGAGCTGTTAATAAGTATAAATTTGTATTTATACAAACATTATTGGTTACATATGTGCATACATGTTTCTGTTGCACATTCCCAAGAAAGTCAACCTCATCAGACCGAGAATCTATCAGGAAAGATTCTCGGTCTGATGAGGTTGACTTTCTGGGTAAAGTGCAACCGAAACATGTATGCACATATGTAACCAATAATGTTTGTATAAATACAAATTTATACTTATATATATATATATATATATTTGAATAAAATCACAGCTGAAACATGTATGCACATATGTAGCCAATAATCTTTATATAAGTCAAACAAATTATACTATAATACAGATCTATCTGTTGTTGTTTATCATTATCGCTGGAGTTTCATTGGATTAACATGTAGGAAACCAAAATACCACATGTACTTATATAGTGAGAGCGGCAATATTAGGTTGCATTCCAGTGACCAAGATTTTATTAATTTTTTTTCTTTGCTTCAAAACAAAAACTTCGGTACATTTTTACGGACCGTTTCGTTCATAAAAGAACATTCGACATTAGTATGTCAATTCCGGATCGTGTGTGTGTGTGTGTAAATGTTAAAAAGACTGACATTTGAAAGTGATTGTAAAACTTTTAAACTGGCTGATATAAGGTGATTTTCCGACTAGAATTAAAGTTTTAAATGGCAAAGTCGAATATTATGGTACGCTTGTGCTACTAAACGAAAGATGAACGATATTTTCTTTCGGCGGGGCCACCATTCTATAATTGAACCGTATCTTTCATTCTAAGAGAGATAGAGAAACTGGAGCCGAGAAGAATGACTCCAAACGGAACGACGCACGGACTCTAGTTAATTAATTCGTATCGAGTAGTGTCAGGGTAGTAAGTACATCGGTACGACGTGTATCGAAAATACTCAAGGTATGGTTCGCCTAATAACAGGGATCCTATTCAAAAAGGCTAAACATAACGTAATCATATGACGTCATCAAAATAAGTACAAACACAAAAACAAGTTTATTGATGAAAAAGATTGATTATATATTTTTTTATATCACTTTCAACAGTAACATGGTGTTGAGTCTCTATTTACTTGGCTCCCCACGAGGGCGGTTAGACACAAGCTCGGTTTGGTGCTGGTGTACTTGTGTAGTCCCCAATTTCTGGGCCACGCTCACACGCCCCTATTCCGAATTCGTGGCCAACGTTACTAAACAACGTTTTAAGTGTAATTTAGACGGTTTATTCAAATTATTTCATGGTTTTCAGTCATCAATTTAGAATTCCATTTTTACTTGATATTTAATTTTCATTTTAAAAATTATTTCAGCAGATTGTAATACATTTTAATTATAATTTTTTTCAATTGAACCGTTCTACATGTAATCAATACTAAAGGTTATTAAAAGCTGATGTCAAGGTTCAAATTTGATAATAGCTAAAAAAGGAAACTAAAGATGTCCATAATATGTTCATTTGCCTCGTTGTGTGTTTATCTCGAAAGGGAACAAGTCAGCCCTGGAAAAAAGGATCGCTCGACCACATGCATTCCGGACGGACATTTATGTTACCTTTCCTTCCGATGGAATAGATGTAGAATGCCCATATTATCAGTGGCTTGGAATGGTAACTTGTGAACAGTGTTTGGACTGTTTGGTTTTTGTTTGGGGGGGAGGGGATATTTTTTCATCTTAGTGCTGCCCGACGAGAAGGTGTATTCTCACACATTGTTCCTGTTTTTTTTATTAATGCATTTGGGACTAATTATTTGCTGGTTGGCTTAGTAGCAACAATACTGCGAAAATCTTACGAGCTACTTTTCTAAGACATTTTCTATTTTTTCCTTTTTATCTTTTTAATTTTTTATTATTTTTTTTCTTTTCTTAAGTGACCTCAATTAAGGCAACGCCACATTGTGTATTGTCGGTTGTTGAAACCCTTATTCCAGATACTTAATTTCCCTGATGATCTGCCAAGCAAGTACCTGCTTGGTAGTGAAACACGTGTAGGAAAAAACTCTTTAATTTAAATATATATGATAAATAAATAATCTTTGAAAGAAAAAGTCTTTTGTGGTGATGATTGGTCTCCTGAACGGAATGCTTTGGTAAGCCTTCAAAAAATCACACACATATATATATATATATATATATATATATAATTAATCACTTTTGTTTCATTTTACTTCAGTTGAAGTTCTCAGAAATCAAGGGGCCCTTCTTGAGGCTAACACTTGATCTCTATATGAGATACATAGATATTCGAATATTCTATTACATGTTAAACGTTTAGTTAGGAAAGAAGTCAAGAACATTCATTTTCCTTTCCCCAATTGACCAGTTAAGTATAATTTTTGAACTTCTTGACCTTTTGGCCAGGATCAAAATGTGGTATCTGTTCCGATGGATACTAACCCATAGACCGGTATCGTCTTGGCCTTCGGGGCTTGATTTACGCCGGTCTATGGATTTGCCCTGTGCAGTTCTAAGAGGTCCACTCTCCCAGGCTTAGTGAACGAATTGCTGTTATGATACACAGAATGGAAAAATACTTGTAAGTAAAGTTCGAGTGGATAATTTTTTCTACTTTTTTGTACAGTGAGTAAGAATATAACGCTGAATAAGTATATAATATTGTTTTTATAAAAAAATAATTTTTTAATATGGCCGCTGAACACCACAAGCACCCAACTTCCTTATCGGTTAAGTAAAAAAAAAAATTTTGTTTTTTAATTTACATTATGTAAACGACTTTTGCATTGCTTATTTGTACAAAAAACGGTTTACTTATTTTTTATTCAAAAGTTTAACAAACATGTTTTAGTAAAAACAAAATAATCATGAAGCCATGTTCACACTAGAAACTTGTTATAACTGAGTCTAATAAACATGATTTTTAAAAAACATGTTTTAGTAAAAACAAAATAAACATGAAACCATGTTCACACTAGGAACTTGCTATAATTGAGTCTAAAAACATGATTTTAAAAATACATGTTTTAGTAAAAACAAAATAAACATGAAGCCATGTTTACACTAGAAACTTGTTATAACCGAGTCTAAAAACATGTTTTTTTAAAAAACATGTTTTAGTAAACACAAAATAAACATGAATCCATGTTTACACTAGAAACTTGTTATAATTGAGTCTACGTAATGTTTGGTTTCTTTATAAGTAAAACGTTTTTTTAAGTAAGAATAAGTTGTTCGAGAGTAATGGCGAAACTCATTTTACCCAGAATAATTCACGTGACTGAAATAGGAATTCCCTTCAAAATAGTATGAAAATCAGCAAAGGAGATGAACAGGTTTTAAACATTTATTTTTGGCAACTGTTTCAATTTAAAACTTTATTTAGAGTCGGCAGATATTTAGTGGCTAGTACTAGCATGGCTACATGGTGTCGCTCAGGATTATAATTTCTATAAATAACATTGATTACAGAAAAATAAAAAAAAATAAATAAACAAGCTGCTTAATATTATAATTTTAAATGTCAAAGTTGATTTTGGGACAAAATTAAAGTAAAAATAGTTCTACCCCGAGTGACGTTCGAACTCACAACCTCTGTCTCTACGTATTGCATGCTACTCAATTGATCCATGTCAGCAAGTACAAAATGGTGATGCTATTAGATACATAAACCAAACTGTCCTTTCTGTTTCCTCTCTCTCTCTCTCTCTCTCTCTTTCTTTCTCTTTTTTCTCTCTCTCTCTTTCTTTCTCTTTTTTCTCTCTCTCTCTCTCTTTCTTTCTCTTTTTTCTCTCTCTCTCTCTCTTTTTTCTCTCTCTCTCTCTCTTTCTCTTTTTTTTCTCTCTCTCTTTCTCTCTCTCTCTCTTTCTCTCTCTCTCTCTTTCTCTCTCTTTCTCTCTCTCTCTCTCTTTCTCTCTCTCTCTCTTTCTCTCTCTCTCTCTTTCTCTCTCTCTCTCTTTCTCTCTCTTTCTCTCCCTCTCCCTCCCTCTCCCTCCCTCTCCCTCTCCCTCTCCCTCTCTCTCTCTTTAGAGTCGAATGTAGGTCAGTCACTTATCAAAAAAGAAGGGAGAAGAGGACATAATAACGAATGAAATGGTGAATATCGAAAAAATGTATCTTAAATATTTTCCCAATGTCCATGAGGACAGTGAGAGGGTAAAAACTTTTTTTTATTATTATTATTTATCTCTCGTCCACAGCGGAAAGATTTGACTCAAGGTTGGGAAAGTGGGATTGAAAAGCCAGCACCCTAGATGAAGAGCATTTGGACCTAGAAACATGCCTGGGCAGCCCCGTCGACATTCCTTAGTAGGGCGCCTCAGGCGATTAGCAATAAACTAACCTTTTCTCAAAGGGTGAGATGGCAAAGCCTGGGAGGATGCACCTCATAAAACTGCACAGGACAATCCCTCAAATCAGAGTAATCAAGTCCCAAAGGCCAAGACAGTACCGATCTACAGAGTGTAGCATCCATTGGTACAGATACTACACTCTGATCTTAGCCAAAAGGCCAAGGAGGCTATTAAAAGCGTTTCTCACTTCCTTTATGACTAATAAAAAAATTAAATATTGATAAGAGTTAAGTATTAAAATCAGTGGAATCGGTTGAAAATAAAAATGTGTAACCAATATTCTGATAAAAACATGTTTTATTCAATTATTATAACATTCTCTCTTAGCCGGTCTCACCGAGTTAACAAAAGCTAGAGAAGCAGCCCTGCTCTATCTAGGATGTTGAGCACTTTTTGATTACTATATGCTACTTTCCAAATGTAATACTTCAATCTTACATTTATTGCTGCCCCGTTTTTTTTAAAGTGAGATAGAAAAAATAAAACTTAGGATGCTTCCACAGCACTATTAAAACCACCTTTTCCGATTTTCTTGCCCACTCTCACTTTGAAGAGTTTTTTTTCCAAATTATTACATAATTACATTGAAAAACTTGACCCCCCCCCCCCTCCCTCGAAGAAATCTGCTCCATAGCTTTCTTACAGTTTCACTTAGAGATTCGGAAACATTTCTATTATCTTTCCCAGTTAATTTTACATAAGAATACACTTATAGATTCTCTAACCTTTCTTTCTATAGGGAACACATGCACACAGACATTGAGTTTTATATATATATATATATATATATAACAATATTCGTGAATAAATTTTAAATTATTTTATACCTACATACGACGTTGTTTCAAGCTTACACTCTCATCAGTGTAGGGAAGAGATAATTTCAGGTGGTCACAAGGTGCAAACCCGGTTCACAGTCAACTCGGACTCGGTATGCTTTCGCTCTATCCTCTAGGCCATAGGAAATAGGTGATACGAGAGAAATTAGGTTATATTTATGCCAAATACAGCGGACCGTAAACATCCAGACATTCTGAAGGGTTCAATGAACTTAATTGGAGTCTTTCTTTGAAGCTGAAGTGAATGTCTGTTTTTTAATATCTCCTAATGTGTGTCTATGTATCATCACGACAGTTAAGCAGGCATGTCTGGGACAGGCACGTTCTAAACTTACAGAGGTCTGCGGGTATGGTGCCAACTTTCTGAACAAGCCGCTGCACTTTTTGTGCAGCTGTAAATAAACTGCATTTAAAAAATTTTTTAAAAAATTAAAAAAAAAAAAAATTTGTACTTCTTTTCACCCAAACAATCAAGGCATATTGTCACTGAAGCGTAAGAGGCTACTGTGATAAAGGCCAGATTTATAGGGAGCAACCTGGGTGGGGAGTAAGGCAGCAAGATATTTGATCACATCACATTACATTTAAATTTCTGCATGTTGGTACAGTTGGGGGGAAACAGGGAGCCAGAAGGAAATTCCAAAAGCTAGCAGTCCAAGGCAAAACGCTATTAGAGTAGAAAATCTTGTGGCGTCTGGGGACCTACACCGTGAAGGGGTGGGATTTTGTTGCTAGTCTCGTAGGTCGGGGATATTTACGTTAAGGGAGTACAAATACAGAAAGTTCATCGGAGCACATCGCATGGAAGTACTTGTAAAATCAGCACAGGAATGTAACACTGCTGAGATGCGACAGGGGCAGACAGTGCATGACCTTTCAGGTTTGAAATTCTTTTCTGCACCTTGTTCAAGAGGGGGGAGCGGCTACTGATTGGTATACTAGCCCAGATGTGGCAACAATACTCCATGCACGGGCGAATAGTGGCTTTGAACCCGGGGTTGGTATCTGTTCCGATGGATACTACACCCCATAGACCAGTATTGTCTTGGCCTTCGGGTCTTAGTTTACGCCGGTCTGTCCTGTGCAGTTCTAGGAGGTCTGCCCTCCCAGGCTTTGCCTCCCCTCTTTGGGAAGGAGTAAGTTTATTGCTTACTGCTTGAGGCGCGCCTACCGGGGAATACCGACGGGGCTGCCCAGGCAATTTTTAATGGCCAGAGCGCTCAAATTCTCGGGCGCTGGTTTTTCAAATCTCACTTTCCCGACCTTGTCACATCTTACCTTGTGGGAGGAAGATAAATAAAAGTGGCTTTGTAGAGATATAGGATGCTGGCTGGTTAGAGAAGCTTTCTAACCTGGTACTTATTCCACTTCATGTTGTCTGAGAATGTCAGGCCGAGGAGTTTAAATATTCGTCTCTTGGGGAGGGTGCTTGGAAAGGTTTCCTATAGGTGTTCAAGGAAATGAGCTTTGTCTTGGTAGCATTAAATGTGACCATCCATTTTTGAAAAGGAGGTTTGTCTCCGTAGCATTAAATGTGACCATCCATTGTTGAAAAGGAGGTTTGTCTTGGTAGCATTAAATGTGACTATCCATTGTTGAAAAGGAGGTTTGTCTTGGTAGCATTAAATGTGACCATCCATTTTTGAAAATGAGGTTTGTCTTGGTAGCATTAAATGTGACAATCCATTTTTGAAAAAGAGGGTTGTTTCGGTAGCATTAAATGTGACCATCCATTTTTGAAAAGGTTTGTCTTGGTAGCATTAAATGTGACCATCCATTTTTGAAAAGGAGGTTTGTCTCGGTAACATTAAATGTGACCATCCAATTTTGAAAAGGAGGTTTGTCTCGGTAACATTAAATGTGACCATCCATTTTTGAAAAGGTTTGTCTTGGTAGCATTAAATGTGACCATCCATTTTTGAAAAGGTTTGTCTTGGTAGCATTAAATGTGGCCATCTAATTTTGAAAAGGAGGTTTGTCTTGGTAGCATTAAATGTGACCATCCGATTTTTAAAAGGAGGTTTGTCATCCATTTTGGGCACAATTCTATTACAGACTGGAGGTCATTTTCCAAGGATTCAGCTGTTGCCTTGCTTATGTTGGCATTCGATTTCCCCTTATGCCAGGAATAATTTGATGTCATTAGCAAATACACCCATCTCAAACGTGATTGCATCAGGGAGGTTGTTATGAAGATCAGGAATAATATAGGTCAAGTATAGACCGCATTGATATAGTGTTGTTTGGATATACGACCATGGAGAACGACCTGGATCTTTTAGTTAAGAAAAATTTGATTATATTAAATAATCATTCATATTTGTATGACATTGGATCCCATTCTTTTCCTGCATATAGATAAAATATGTGAGGAAATGATAAGGATGGACTTGAGAAAGAGTGATAAATAAAAACCTGGCAGAGATAGGATAGTTTGAAAGTCAATTTTTAAAAGCCTTCCAACACATGCCAGAATGTAAAACGGCCGTTACAGCGATGGGTGTATGTATGTCTTGCGTCGAAACCGTTATTTCTATTAACTGTACTATTTGTGATCTCCATCCCCTTGTTTTGCTGTGAAAACTGCAATGAAGAAAAAAATTGAAATAAATATAAGGACAAAAGTACATCGAAATAACAGGAGTATAATACTTTACAAATAACACATAAAAATGTGACAAAGAAAAATAGACAGCAACACCAGACACATCATGTGAAGACCACGTGGAATAAAGAATGCGACTGCCAAAATATACAAGTACAAACTTAATAGGTCCCTCACTATCCACCAAGCTCCAGCCCCCATCCCACCGCCGCAATGTTGCTTCCTTGTGCCTGTTTTACAAGTACTTCAATGGATTGTGCTCTGATGAACTTGCTGCTCTGGTGCCCCAACGACGTAAATTCACTAGACCAACCCGATAATCTGCCAAATCCCATCCATTCACTGTGGAGGTCCCCAGATGCCGAAGAGCTATCTACTCCAAAAGCTTCTTTCCTCGTCCTGCTGGCCTCTGGAACTCCCTCCCTGCTTCCTGTTTTCCCGACGGTACTGACATGCAGAAATTTAAAACTAATGTAAACAGACATCTCGCTGCACAGCTCCCAATTTAGGTTGACCCCCCCCCCCAAAAAAAAAACAAACTCTCACCCTTTTTCTCAGTAGTCCCTTACGTCTACAGTGGCGGCCTGTCTTGTTTGGGGTTAACTATGTTAAAAAAAAAAATATATATATATATATAATATATATAAGTACAAATATCTAGAAATATCGAATATATTTTCTATCAAAAACAAAACTATCAGTTACTTTGTTTAAATCTTGCATTTAATCTAAATATATAAAAAGGTTTTACATTCTAACCTCGTTGACACTTTTAAGGGCGAAAGAAAAACTTCTACGAAATTTAACTGACTAACCAGGAGGGGGGAGCAAACGAAGCAACGCGACCTGTTCTCTTCAAAGGCAAATCTTAAAAAGGGCTTGACATCTCGGCCTTTTGGCCAAGATCAAAGTGTAGTATCTGTTCCGATGGATACTACACCCCATAGACCGGTATTGTCTTGCCCTTCGGGGCTTGATTTACGCCAGTCTATGGGTCTGTCCTGTGCAGTTCTAGGAGGTCCACCGTCCCAGGCTTTGCCTCCCCTCTTTGGAGAGGAGTAAGTTTATTGCTTACTGCCTGAGGCGCCCCTACCGGGGAATGCCAACGGGGCTGCCCAGGCAAATTTTAATGGTCAGAGTGCTCACCTTCTTGGGCGCTGGCTTTTCAAATCCCACTTTCCGACCTTGTCATATACTCCTATTGTGGGTAGGGGTTGAATAACCCTTCACCGGTTATCGCTATGCCTAAGGAGACTGGCCGAATCACCACTCGAGTGTAGGGGCTTCTACCTTATTTTAATTTTCAATCTATGTAGAACCAAGAACAAGTAGTTATTTATTTTATTTGTATCTATATTATCAGTACGTTTTTATTCTATCTGGAACAGTCTTTTCTCTACCTTTTTGACTTTATATTTTGGATCTATTTTGTGGTCAGGAATTTAAACGAGGGGCTATTAGGTTTTGATATTTCGGCATTGTGATTCATACAGAGAGAGAAAAACGTACAAATTCCATGTAGCCTATCAAAGATGAATCTGACGACAGTCTCACGATTATACTATATTTTAATGCTCAATTCAGTTTATTATTTCAGAGTAGACTTCGCTAGTATGACCACGTTGAAAGAATGGATAAGAGTTCTTGGGTCAGTAGATGTAGAACAGTTAAGGTAACAGGTCCAGTTCACAGGGGAAGACCAAGGAAAACATGGGAGGAAGTGATAGAAATGTACTTGAGAGAAAGAGGGATAGATAAAAACCTGGCCAGAGATTGGATAGTTTGGAAGTCAATTTCTTAAAAGCCGTCCAACACATGCCAGCATGTAAAATCGACATTAAACCGAATATGATGAGATATTGACCAGAATCTTTTGGCTGTTGTAGATTTGAACCCTTGTTTTCGAAAAGAAATTGGAGAGAAATGATATGAGAATGATATGATAGATGTGTAATGTTAGTGTTAAGGGCAGGTTTACATCTGGAAGATAAAATCTGGAAAGTATAGGGAGATGTGTGCAGAACAGGAGACTTCAGTGGTATGACCACGTTGAAAGAATGGATGAGAGTTCTTGGATTAGTAGATGTAGAACAGTTGAAGTAGCAAGGTCAGTTCACATGGGAAGGCTAATAAAAACATGAAAGGAAGTGGTAAAAATGGACCTGAGGGAAAGAAGGATAAGTAAAAACTTGTGCAGAGATAGTTTAGTTTGAAAGTTAATTTCTTAAAGCCGTCCAACATATGCCAGCAAACTAAATATGATGATGATGCAGCTTTTTTTTTCTTTTTTTTTCTTTTTTTTTTTTTTTTTACTAAAGATTCACCACTTATCAAGGCCCAAAGTCCACTCAAGGATAAGGGTTATTGAGTGTCAGGTGGACAGTGAGACAACACCGTGATGATTGGTAATGCTGGTGGAAGTTTAGCAGAATTTGATTATTTAAGAGGACGGCTTAACAAGAATTTGTTTACATTGGACTTGAAAACGATAATGTTGTAATCTGCTGCGAAGCAGCTCTGCGGTATCGTGTTCTGCAGACGAGTAGTTCTAGTTCTAGGAAAGAAACTTTGCTCATGGAAGTTTTGTTTAGTTTTAGGCACAGAGGGAGAAGGGGGAAATACAGCTAGACAAGTTTTTCTTGTAAATGTTTTACAGGGGCGGGGGGGGGGGAAGGGCATAGATTGAAGCTCAGTCGAGCACCGGCCATGAAAATCACGATAGAGTAGAGAAAGACTAGCAACGTCTCTTTTGTGAGAAAAAGGCTGTAGGGTTGAGAAGAGGACATCGGCCACTAGATTTCAGAGTCGGTTTTGTACTCTGTCAAGGCAGAACAGGGTGTTCTGAGTGTCACCTCCCCAGATGTGGCAACAGTACCTCCCCATCTTAGGACGTATTTGACTCTTATACAGGGAGAGGATTGCATTAGGGGTAACGTACCTTCTGGAGCGGTAGAATGATCCAACCATTTTTCCAGTCACCTTGGCAACGGATTTGATATAAGTCTTCCATTTCAGGTCAGGAGTGATGGTCAGTCCCAGAAGCTTGTCAAAGCAGGGGGCTTCTTCAAGACGAGAACCATTCATTTCAATTTGGGTCCTGGTGGGGATCAGAGCGTTGGTGGTGAAAAGAGAGAAGCTTCGTTTTGGACGCATTAGAAGTAACTAGCCACCTTACCTTGTCTCGTTGAAGAAACTGTCATGATGGAAATCTCCTAGTTTCCATTTATAAGGAATGAATAAAAATAGGTAGAAATTTCTTGGGGAAGTGAGGTATTATGGGAAGGAGGATAGAGACTATAAAACCCAAAGAGACGAGTGAGATTGGTTGTTTTTTTTTTAAATTTTATTTATTACTTGTTGCGTTTATCAAGGTACTTGCGATAGTTAAGAGCAGGAAAAAGCTTGGGGGCAAGATAGAGTATAGACAATGCACAAAATATAACTTACAATATTTTGCTTTTTAAGATAACAGTGGTATTGTCTTTTAGGCCTTTCGTTGTGGAGTCCAGTTGAGGCTGCTTATACAGTTAACCAAAATAGCTTTGTATTTTCATTGTTACTTTCACACCGTTCTATTCTTTAAGTTGGCTAAGGCAGCTTCAACTGTGGCTTTGCTACAAGACACTTGTAGCCTACTTTTACGATTAAATAATTGGCGTTTCACTTGTTCCTATTTTCCTGTCTCCCCATGAGGGGAGAGTTAGACACAAGGTCAATTTTTAATGTGAGGAAAATCCAGCTCCCCAAAAAGGGCACTGGATTGGAACAAAAATAAAAATTGCCACAGTCTAGAAAGATTTCTCCTTCACTGACCGAGGACAGAAAAGATGAAGTGTAGTATCAAAACAGATACTACTCCTTGGTGTTTCACTTGTTACTTTTTTGCTTGGGTAAGTTAAAAAAAAAAAATTTATTTACCATAAAATTTGCATAAAAAAATGTTCATAAATTAAGCACAAGGCCAATAAATTCCACGGGGTCGGGGGTCGTGAAAATAGGTACTGTTTTTACAAACCACTGTAGCAGTTATATAATTACGATCTATTTTCTTTTACGCTAGCTTGTTCTTGCTCTCGGAGTGATTGATACGTTGTCCGGTAAGAAGACTGTTGCGTGGGAGGTATTTCCGCCAAACTTTTCCCCACACTTCTTGAATGGTCAGTGTATAATCGTCAAGGTGACAAGACGGTATATTCCTGTCTTGCCCTGAGGCGAGATGAAAAACCCAGACTAAACCACACGTTTATAGTGCATGCACATCTATTCGCTCAACATATTTTTGTATTCTTGTCTACATAACTCCTCTCGACAATGCCTGTTATGTTGATGAAACTGTATGAAACGTTTATAGCGCATTTACTGAATCAACAGATTTTTATATTCTTGTCTACGTAACACTTTCCTGACCATGCCTGCTATATTGATGAAACTGTATGAATAAAATTGATTTAATAAATTGTAAATGAAGAAGTTTATCCTTATAACCAAATTATGGCAACCAGTTTTTCTTCCTACCCAGAAAAGCGATGGATGTTTATGCAGCAACCCTTTCCTCATACAATTCACGACTATTCTTTATTTTTCTACAAATTTGATACCACAGATGTCATTCTCACGTTTCGGCCGATGTAACTTCCAATCTTTTTAGGCGCATCTTTTTTCACGATTTATGAACAGTCTGATTTTAAACGTCTATGTGACCAGATGTCATATTTCCTTCCTCACTTCTAGTCATGACTTGGGTTAGAGACTAGATGAACTACCAGGACTCAACCTTTCTTGTATAGTAAATACATGTCTACGGACTCAACCAATTTGGTATTCCTGTTTTCTTAAATCTTTCCAGACCATTCGTTGTGTTGATGAAACTTTTTTGAATAAAATTGATTTAAATTGTAAATGAAGAAGTTTGTCCTTATAACCAAACTATGGTAACCCGTTTTGCTTCATACCTAGCAAAGCCAGAAGGATGGATATCTATGCAACAACCCTTTCCTCATACCATTCACAACTCTTCATTTTTCCTACGAATTGGCTGGTGCTACCAGATCAAGCTGTCTGAAGATACTGGCTTCCTAACCAAAAATACACCAAACATTGATGTTATTGTTTTTTTTTCCTTTCCCTTTGCAAAACTCAATCATGTTCTGCAAAGCCCAAAATAAAAACAATTTTCTTTTACAGAACAACCAAACCAAACACCATGAATAAATATTTGAAGCATAAAAACTTTTACCAAAATGACCGTATTCGGCATTAAATAACCCGAAAAGGGTTGATATGCTGCAAACCAAAACAACCAAACCTACAAATTGGATTTTCTACACTACCAACTTGAACGAAGGGCAATATTTTTGATGGTATTATTTTTGATGCTTCTCCATCGTTACACCCATACGAAATATTGCAGTTAAAAAGAAAATAACAAGAAACCTTATGAGGTACTTACTTGTGATGGAGAAAAATGCTGTTCACCAAAATTTACGGAAGTTAATCTAGTAGTTTTGCTTTTATTTACGAAATTCTACTTTTATTGGTAGCCGGAATTTCGCCGCCATTATCGTCGTCATTATGAATTTCGTCACTGCTTAACTCCCCTTAATATACCTCTTCATGAATAGTGATTTAAAACGGTGTCAAACCAGAAAAAAATATGCTAATATTTTTGGAATTTATTTAAGCCCCCCTCACGGATTGGCTGTCAGGCATTGCAACCCCTATTCCCTTAGGTGTCACGTGAGCCAGCCCTTAAAAACCCTTGCACACGGCTTCCCGACGCCTTTTCGACGACTCTGCTCAAGTCAGGAACACATCGGCTGGCATCCTCAGTGACAACAGCCCACGATGGCAGTCACAGAGAATGACCTCCCGCATATACCCGAACTCTATACAGATAAGTTCTCGCGAACCACGTTTTCGCAAACCCCCTCTCAAATTCCCTATGCCTAACTGGACTTTGAAAACTCTGTTTGTAAATATTCTATGACTGCATCTTTCTCTTTCTTAGTAAAATTGCTGTGAAACTACATTCTGGTGTTTTGTGTTCCTTCTCTCAGGCTTTCGTCCTATATCTCTCTTTTGATGATTTATCTGTACATTGTTACCCCATTCTCACGTGCGAGAATTAAACTTTATTTACAGGATTATTTTAATCCCAACAATATTCATAAGTAATTCCTTTTTTATTATTAAACATCTACTGGATAATTTTCCGTAAATTTTGGTGTACACTATTTTTCAAAAGTAAGTATTTCATAAAATTATCCTGCTTATTTATTTACAAGTGCAATATTTCATATGGGTGTAACCACGAAGAAGCACCATATATTTTTCTACGAGTATTATAATGTATTCACGTTAAAATGTTCGGATCGAAAGTTAAGTCTTGTATTGCGACAACGCTAATTTCTTCTGTTCTCAAAAAGATATTAATGGCAGACATTTTTTTTTTAAAAATGCTTAGAATAATTTTTCTTTGTCTCATAATTATCGACGTTATTTTTTTGTGTCTCTGTTGTTTGCGACTGAATCATTTAACGAAGCAAATAAGCTGTACAATGTTGGGAGAAAGTGGCGCGGAAGTCGGAAGAAACATCGTTGAAATTCATGTTATTTGCGTTTGCAAAATAAGAAACTAGAAAAAAAAAAAAAAGCTAAAATTGCAGCAAAAAAATGCAAATGCTAAAATAATTTTTATTTTTTTCTGTTCTTGAAAGACTAATAATGGCAGACATTTTTTTTCATTTTTTTTTTTTCAATTACTTTTGCTAGGCTGGGAGGATTATATCATTGTGAAAGAACTATATACAATACGTAGTTAAAGCAAAATAAATTGGGTACTGATATCGATCCTGAACCAGTTTTCGTGAGGTTCGACTCGGAAGCGTTCGGCTGTCCTACGCAAACGCCCGAGTGTTGACGAGCCGAATGGTACCAGACGACAATTTTGATACGGTGCTGCGTCCTGTGATTGTAAGTTATATTTTCAAGAAATTTTCTAAAAGAAACAACAAAACAAGCAAAACATAGCGAAGTTACTTTTATCAAATAAATTTTTTAAATTTTATTTTGATACGTTGCTGCGTCCTATAATTTTTAGTTATAGTTGCAAGAAATTTTTTAAACAACAAAACAAATAAAACAAGCAAAACAGAGCGAAATTGCTGTTATCAAATAAATATTTTTAACCCTAAACCCTAAACCTAGCAACAAAAAAAAAAACAAAACAAGCAAAAGATTATTATCATAGGACGCAGCACCGTATCAAAATTGTCGTCTGATACAAATCAGCTCGTCAACTCTCGGGCGTTTGCGTAGGACAGCCGAACGCTTTCGAGTCAAACCTCACGAAAACTGGTTCAGGATCGATATCAGTACCATAAATTGTTCTAGACTATTAACATAATTTCCAAAACTATTGATAATGTTTACCCATTCATTTATTTATTTTTTATAATCTCTTCTGTTTGAATTCATTTTTTTTAAACACGACGTAAGTCATAAATCTATAAGGTAACACCAAAGCTATAATTGTTTTGTTACGGTAACGCGTTTTGAACTCTTATTATAAGAAAGTTCAAATAAGTCAGTTGGTAGGACCTGAGACTTAAGATCTCAAGGTTTCAGTTTCGATTTGTGGTAATGTCATTCGTTTTATTTGTTGGGAATTTATTATTTATTATTAATGCAATATTCTCATTTCTAAAAGTAGTTAAGATTGCTGATATTCTGACAAATTCTGCAATGTTTTATTACGTTAAAAAAAAATTGTCACTGACGGACAGACGGACAAAATCTCTATTTATATTAGATAATTATTTATTTTTCTTTTCTATTTCTCTATTTTGTAATTGAATATCACCTATCGAAAGTTCTCTACATTTGGTAAGGCTTGATAAACAGACATAATACAGACCCCCCCCCCCAAATACCACCCGTGGAATCGTTCAAAAAACAAGAGATAAAGAGAGACGAGGGTCTATACATGTTCAAAAAAACAAAAGAATCTTATGAATGTGGCATTGATGGAAAGAATTCATAGAGAAAAATGGTGACTATTGACCATTAATTCCTCTCCTCGAGGAATTCCCTTATTTTGATAAGCTCCTGAGTCTGACGTTCACCCCAAATCTAAAATGGAAGATGTATATCTAGTCCGTGGTTGGAAAAATGGTCAGATTATTCTACCGTTCCAGAAAGTCTCTGGCACCTGATGCGATCCTCTACCTATATGAAAGTCAGACACGTCCACAGATGAAATAGTGCTGCCACATGTGGGGAGGATCTTCAGAGGATATGGGGAGGAGCTCCACAGAGGATATGGGGAGGAGCTCCACAGAGGATATGGGGAGGAGCTCCACAGAGGATTTGGGGAATAGCTCCACAGAGGATTTGGGGAGGAGCTCCACAGAGCACACTGTCCTGCCTTGGCAGAGTGCAAAATCGATTTCAAAATCTGGCAAAGAGCGCTCTTTTTTTCTTTCTTCCAACCCCTTTCTCACGGAAAATACAGATACTTACTTGCACTTGTTTCGGCTGGCTCCTTTCAGGTTGAGCCGCCCCTTTAAATCGCACAGTCATGGATAAATCCTGCCCATTGCATCCGGCTGAGCATCAAGTCCACAGATAAGCGAGCCGCTCCTTCTTCCATCGACGTAGACTTGAGGGCCAATGAGGGAAGTAAGATCGGTCTCGACCGTGTCTAACCAAGTCTTCAGCTGCTCACCATGGCAGCTGCACCAATGCTGAAGGGATTGGGGATTGAGAGCATAGTTGTGTTAGAACGTCTGCAAAGTGTCCGAACCATCGCAGGCGGTTTCGTTTCAGAACCCCTTCAATAGGTTGAATGTTTCACCACGAATGGATGACAGCATTGGGAACTCGTCCACAGATGGAATACTGCTGTCGCATATGGGGAGGAGCTCCACATAGGATATGCGGAGGAGCTCCACAGAGCACTCTGTCCTGCCTTGGCAGAGTGCCAAATCGATTTAAAAATTTGGTGAAGCGTGATCTTTCTTCTTCCTTGCAACCCCTTTATCATGGAAAATACGTTGCTAGTCTCTCTCTGCTGTATCGTTATTTCTACGGAAGGTGCCTGACTGAGCTCCGATCTCTGGTTCCTCCTTATAAGGCATTCACAGCAAGAACTTGTCTTCCTACCACATCGATAAAAAAAGACTTTCCTGTCTCCCTCCAGTTGAATATCATCAAGCGGAATTTTCATAGAAAGAACTTTTTTGCAAAGACTTTCCGCCTGTGGAACATGTTGCCACAGGATTGCTTCCCTGCTGATTACAACTCGGTCTTCTTCAAGTCCAATGTTAACAGATACGTGTTAAAAACTGACCCATAAATAACACGTTCATACAAATGGATCAATGTCGGTACTCCCATAGTTTTCCTCATCTTTCAACTGACAAACATTTCAGTCTCATTAACCTTTATCCTCATGTGGCTCCTGGTCTTGATAAGTGGTGACCCAATAGAAAAAAAAACAAATTACATCCTATACAAAATTACCCTTCCCCCACCCCCCAATCTCACCTATGGAATAATTAATAAAATTCACAATCCTTTCTGCAATCCTATCCATGGAAATTCTGCCTGATGCTAGGCACATGGAAGAAAAAAAAAGTCTTTTTCTTTTGTGATGAGAAGACGAGTTCTTGCCATAGATCGGGGGCGGGCCATATCCGGCCCGCAAAGGCTTAGCGTCCAGCCCGCCACCCTGCTATGCTTTTTTATTGCAATCCGGCCCGCAGACCTCCCAGTAAAACTCATATCATTTTCTGACGTAAAAGTAGGTTTCAATTAAGATTTACGGTGGGATAAAAATGTATGAATATCAGCGAGCGATGATGCATGTATATTTCATTTTTCTTTAACTATTAATTTCAAATCCTTGGCCTGAGATAAAAATAGAAAAATAGAAAAAGAGAGGCAAAGAGAAAACGTGAGACGAGGAAAGGGCATGAAACATAGAACCTATGTGAGGTGTGTCAAAACGAATGCTGGATCAACTTGCTACTTCCCCCGTCATTATTTTTTATGATTCCACAATGGCTCTTTGTCGGCGCCTTTTATAACATCACATACAGAAGTCTCTTGAGAAAAAAAAAATCAGATTTGTAGAGTGTTCAATGCAATTTTTGTACAATTTATTCATGTAAACAAAATATAGTAATTCTGAGATTTCGTTTCTCACTCCGGTCCGCGATCTCCTTCCAAAAGTCTCATCTGGCCCTCACTCTGAAAAGGTTGGCCGCCCCTGCCATAGAGGAACCAAAGATTGGAGTTCAGGCGATCACTTTTCATGGAGTAGAAAGAGACTAGCAACGGTTATGTTAGCTAGTTTTAGATGATCGTTAGTTTCCATTTGGTTGTACTTTCAATCGTTCAAGAACATGCTGTCTAGCTGGTTTAAAGGTCAGATCACCCATAAATATGGGAAAATGGATAAATGAAAAGACAACCAGATAAAGAATGACTTCAGCAGGGAAGAAAGAAACGGTTGCAAACGTTAAGTAAACGACTGGAAGCAAGTCAGTTAGCATGCATGAAAATGAGTTTGTAAACCAGAACAGCTAAGAGTCTCTCGTTCTACCCCCTCGCTGTGTCTACTATATATAAAACTCCAAATAAAGAAGATACTGCCAAGTCTGCTGCAAATAAGGTAGGCTCCCCTCTACTGGCTAGAAAACTTCTCACACCTACCAGTATCCTATATCTCTATAAGACTACCATTCGTCCATGCATGGAGTACGTTTTTGACATCTGGGCTGGTGCACCAACCACTAGTCTCTCTCTCTCTCTCTCTCTCTCTCTCTCTCTCTCTCTCTCTCTTGGACAGGGTGCAAAATAGTCTCTAACCTAATAGGTTCCACACTGTTTACCAAGCTCCAACTTATTCCCCAGTGCCTCAATGTTGCATCCTTGTGCCTGTTGTACAAGTACTTAAACGGAAGGTGCTCTGACGAACTTATTGCACTTGTGTCCCTTCAAAGTAAATAACCCCGACCAACCCAACAAGCAGCAAAATCACACCCCTTCACTGTAGAGGTCCACAGATTCTGGAAACCTTTCATAATCTAATAGCTTCTTTCCTCGAATTGCTTGCCTTTGGAATTCCCTCCCTGCTCCTTGTTTTCTCGACTGTACCAACATGCACAAATTTAAATGTAATGTGAACAAATCAAATTTATTGGTAAAAAAGTATAAAGTGCAACAAGCCATGTAAATAGATATTACAAATTATTATAATTATTTGGAAATCGCACCAGACAAGGCATGTAACCACTTGATGCAAGGAGCTAAAAAAATACTACTTCAAGGTCAAAAACTAGCCAACGATAAGTGTTATATGGATAGATTCCGACCCAGAAAACAGCACTTCTTCCCCCTTTGTCAGAAACATCGCTCAGGTAATGTGAGGACTAAAGGACAAAATAAGGGAAGCGAGAAGTTACGAGACTGTCGAAAGTAAACCCAAAGTTAGTCACTTTCTACTCTCCTTATTTTATTGCTTGAACTCACAACCTTCAGATTATGAGACGCTTGTGTAGATCGACACACTTTGACAACAAAGTGAACTGTGTCCAGTTATACAAATGATTTGTCTTGCTGACCAATCAATAACGTTTTGGGTTAGATACAAGTAGGCGTGTTTCGCCTATTCAAGCAGTTAGTCCGACGATTAGCCTGGTTTCAAATACTTCCTCTCTTAGGGGAGGCCTAATATATTGTGAGTCACAATCAAACAAAATACATGTTTATTATTGAATGCAAATAACAAATCAGGACAGCTCCATTAAATCTTATCTTGTGTCGCTGCTCCTCCCCTGACCGAGGCATTTCATCCAAAATGATCCACGGGGGGGTATTCTCGCCTAGAATTATAAAGTCCCACAACAATCAAAGATTTAGCTGTTGATGTCACCTTCTCTTCTGCTAGTGTGTGTGTGTGTGTGTGTGTGTGTGTGTGTGTGTGTGTGTGTGTGTGTGTGTGTGTGTGTGTGTGTGTGTGTGTGTGTGTGTGTGTGTGTGTGTGTGATAGATAGATTCATAGATAGATAGATTCATAGATAGATAGATTCATAGATAGATAGATAGATTCATAGATAGATAGATAGATTCATAGATAGATAGATAGATTCATAGATAGATAGATTCATAGATAGATAGATAGATTCATAGATAGATAGATAGATTCATAGATAGATAGATAGATTCATAGATAGATAGATAGATTCATTGATTGATTGATAGATTCATTGATTGATTGATAGATAGATAGATTCATAGATTGATTGATAGATAGATTCATTCATTCCAGGGCTACGGACATCTAGGGCCTTAGCTCCTTAATTTATCATTGATTCTTAAATCATTTCTTTACATGTTATGTTCGCTCAAAGATGTCGCCACTTCTCTCGCTCCCTCTCTCTTTGTGCCATGTGATGTCACATCCGCTTCTAGCTACACCGCGTTGAGATGACATCTAAGTGCACATGCCGACCCCATTACCCCGGTTTTCATGTGTACGCATTAACGTTGGCTTGTGAACCCAAGTTATCAGATGTATACTAGCGAACGTACACTTCACTATTTAACGTTCTGTCACTGAGTTTTAGTCTATTTCCGTTGTAAGATCGCTCCCCGTTACGATAACCGGCGTTCATTGAAGGCGGTGTTCGTTGAAGACTTATAGTCCTATGAACATGCATGACTGCGTTTACTGCACTGACCGTGATCGTCCTGCTCGTTGTGCATGGTGCAAGTTTGCCATTTGACGCAGTCAGTGTTGCAACAAGGAATTTTCATTCCAAACAAAACCACAAAGTCCAGTTTATAAACAATTAACAGCTCTTTATTGTTTAGGAAGTTACAAATGATACTCGTTGTCTTAGGTTGAATAGTAGACTGGCAAAATGAGATCTTTTATCCCGGCCAAATAAAAATATAAGTCCAATCAACAATCCTTTAACTAAAGCCCTAAGGGCTCACCTTGCCCGGAGGGGCACACCGGCCCAACTGACCGCCAGCCCTAAGAAAAAACAAATCTTGTCATGCATGGAGGGTCGGATCTAACTGCTTCCCTTCCCTTCCCATCTCCTGACTGGAAATCTTGAATTCCGGACTTTCTCAGTGAACACCATTCGACCACACAGAAGCTGACCACTGGAGATAACAGCCAGACAGTGTCCACTAAAAAGGGTTTATCTGGAGCCCGTCTAGGAACATTACTTTTCTCAAGTAGGTCGGTCTCAGCATGATTCCCTGTTTAATGACGCACTTATTTTATTTCAAACAAAAGACAGTCAAGGATATTTTCAGTTTGGTCCGTGTCACTCCCCCCCCCCCCCGCTCGTCTTTTATTTGGCTAAACATCTATCACCTGCAACGTTTGCATTTCAACTTGCACGCACCACCAAAACATAGATCTCTAGGTCCCTTCATCCGTCAAAATTTAAATCGGTTAAAGGCTGGTTGCCCTTTGGTTTTCTGTAGGTCCCGTGAGAATCGGGGTACAAGCAGCACTACCCGTATCAAATTTTATTTACGACAGGATGTTTTCTTTCTTTTTGATAGCGGATTGGCTTCAAATGAGAAATGGTCGATATAGCATTTTTCCACTTTTATCTAGCATTCAGAAGAGAATAATGGATAAATTGAATAACGTCTGTAATTTTGCTCGAGTGGAACACTCGAGCAAAATCCTGTGGACGTGGGGGGGGGGAGAACTCCCAAGGGGGGGGGGAGAACTCCCACCCCCTTCCCATCCACAGAATAACAATTGAGGACCATTTTCCAAAAAGTGGCGGCGGCGGCGTTTCTCACAGTGTCTTTTTT
>OY744534.1:22860828-22863328 GCA_963556195.1 Sepiola atlantica
TCCTCTCTCTCTCTTCCTCTCTCTCTCTTCCTCTCTCTCTCTTCCTCTCTCTCTCTTTCTCTTTCTCTCTTCCTCTTTCTCTCTTCCTCTTTCTCTCTTCCTCTTTCTCTCTTCCTCTCTCTCTCTCTTCCTCTCTCTCTCTCTTCCTCTCTCTCTCTCTTCCTCTCTCTCTCTCTTCCTCTCTCTCTCTCTTCCTCTCTCTCTCTTCCTCTCTCTCTGCCTCTCTCTCTCTGCCTCTCTCTCTCTGCCTCTCTCTCTGCCTCTCTTTCTCTCTCTGCCTCTCTTTCTCTCTCTGCCTCTCTCTCTCTCTCTCTGCCTCTCTCTCTCTCTCTCTGCCTCTCTCTCTCTCTCTCTGCCTCTCTCTCTCTCTGCCTCTCTCTCTCTCTGCCTCTCTCTCTCTGCCTCTCTCTCTCTCTGCCTCTCTCTCTCTCTCTGCCTCTCTCTCTCTCTCTCTCTGCCTCTCTCTCTCTCTCTCTCTGCCTCTCTCTCTCTCTGCCTCTCTCTCTCTCTGCCTCTCTCTCTCTCTGCCTCTCTCTCTCTCTGCCTCTCTCTCTCTGCCTCTCTCTGCCTCTCTCTCTCTCTCTGCCTCTCTCTCTCTCTCTCTCTCTCTCTCTGCCTCTCTCTCTCTTTCTCTGCCTCTCTCTCTCTCTGTCTCTCTCTCTCTCTGCCTCTTTAATTATAGCTGATTTTTACATTTTTCTTATCGATATCCCCCCCCCCCCTATGTGTGTGTATATGTGTGTGTGTTTTTAATTTAAAAATCTACCTTATTACATGATGCGATTAAGGTTTAACCATCTTGGCTGCCTTTGCATTGAACTATGGCAACAGTGAATGCTCACGATGTTGCTGCCTAAGTGCTTTGTGAACCTTGTTTTCAATGTTTTGTGCACCTGAACATCAAATATAGTAAACCTTTTGTGCTGCCGTAGTTTCATACCAAACAGACGACACTTGCAAACTATTATAGAAGTAAAGTTTTAAATGTACAAAAATAAATAAAACAAACTTCATTCTCGAAATGCACTCGGATTGGCATTTATATCTCTATAGAAAGGTAGGTATGCGTATATATGTCTATATTTATATATTTCTAATTAGTGGATTAACTCCTAAACTAATTAACCGATCATTATGAATGTTGGAACAAAGCCGCTGTGGACTGTAGTTCAGTTTTAGTGAAGGGGTAAAAAATGGAGTGAAAGTCTTTCATGAAAATTCAGATACCTATAAATTTTGAAATTTTAACAATAGGTATTAGACATTAATCAATAAGTATTCCCCAAATTTAAATTTTTTTGGAGAATTTGAAAGCGTTTTTAGAGGACATAATATGGGCACAACCTCCTATTTAAAAATTCAAATATTAAAATTGCATTTGATTCATAGCCATCAGATGCCAATTAAGATTTTATTAAGACTCCTTAAGCATAAAATTTTGGACATTTTTAGAGTCGGAATTATGTAATTGATTTGATCCAAATTGGAATAAGGATTCTAGAAATGAGTTTTATTAGCATTATATCTTGATTTTACTCTTCATAAAGGTATAGAAAAAGGGGGTAGACAACTGTTCTGTTCATGGAATTAATTTTACCCTTGGATGAGTATTCTTCTAGTTAATTATAGATTAAAGTTAAAAAGAACAAATCCGAACGTATTTATGCGATTTAAATTTAAACAATTAATGGATAGATTTAAAATTGATAAAAATCTTGGTTTCCCCAATTTTCCTGGGTACCACCATGACACAGATTCCACTAGTACATATGTATATATGTATGTATGTGTGTATATGTATATATAGATATAATAATATTTATAAATAAATATTAAATATTTATTACCTACAGACATCGATGTTTCATGCTTACGCAATCTTCAGTGCAGTAAGCTAATTGTCGACAGGCGCGAACTCCGATCACAAATCGCCAGATTCGCAGTCAAGAGAGGTATGAAAATTATGGAAATAATATTCCATGATGGAAAAGGAAAAACCAAAATTATTGATATATTCATCAATGTTTCGTCTTTATTTCAAGAATCGAAGATGATTGATTTGAAGAAAGAACATACAAGTACAATATCTGAAAATAATTTTTGGTGTATTTGTGACGTGAAAATAATTTTTTTTTTTTTTTTTTTTCAAACGAAACATAGTCGTTAGAATTCAATTTATCTCCTTTAATCAGCTAACTTATTCTATCCGAACAGAACTTTAATTTAGATCCAGACTAGCTATTTTACACAACATTCCCGACAAAGCATCGATATTAAAAACAAATCAAAACAAACAACAAAAACACTCATTCCATTTCATAAACGCATCACACGTTTTGAATTCTAACGGTCATGATTCGTTTGAAAAAAGAACAAAAACATTCTTTTCACATCATGAACAGACGACATTTTTTATAATTCTGACTGTTTCGTTTGAAAAAAAATTCTTTCCACATCACAAACGCATCAAATATTTTCAAATATTGTACTCTTATGTTAT
>OY744534.1:22865828-22918328 GCA_963556195.1 Sepiola atlantica
ACTCTCCTCCTCCCCTCTGGGGAGGATTTACTCCCCAGAAATTTTGGATCTAAATATGACTTTTTTATTTTGAGTAAATTTGAAAAATAATTAATATCTTGAGGAAAGTGTCTTCCTTTGACGTGCCGTTTAGCAATGTTTTACTATAGCTATTCTCTTTCCAATTACATCAGGGGCGGACAACCTTTTCAAAGTGAGGGCCAGATGAGACTTTTGGAAGGAGATCGCGAGCCGGACTAAAAAAACGAACTCTCAGAATTACTATATTTTGTTTACATGAATAAATTGTACAAACATTGCATTGAACACTCTACAAATCTGATTTTTTTTCTCTAGAGACTTCTGTATGTGATGTTATAAAAGGTGCCGACGAAGAGCCATTTTGGAATCATGAAAAATAATGACGGGGGAAGTAGCAAGTTGATCCAGCATTCGTTTTGACACACCTCACATAAGTTCTCTGTTTCATGCCCTTTCCTCGTCTCTCGTTCTCTCATTGCCTCTCTCTTTCTCTTTTTCTATTTTTATCTCAGGCCAAAGATTTGAAATTAATAGTTAAAGAAAAATGAAATATACATGCATCATCGCCTGCTGATATTTATACATTTTTATCCCAATGTAAATCTTAATCGAAACCTACTTTTACATCTGTCACAAAATAATATGAGTTTTACTGGGAGATCTGCGGGCCGGATTGCAATAATAAAGCATAACAGGGTGACGGGCCGGACGCTAAGCTTTTGCGGGCCGGATGTGGCCCGCAGGCCGGAGGTTGCCCGCCCCTGAATTACATCAATTGTGTATCTTATGGACTTATTCTCTTCTCATTTCGGTACCTAAATATACAATGGAAATTGTAAATAAAAATGTATTAAGATATTTCAAATTGAAGTGGTTTCATGTATATTGTTTTGGCAACCGCTATAATATTTTCCATACATGTGGCTAGGCCTCATTGAAAGGCATTGGACATTTTAACTTTTCAATGTTTCATATTATCTTTTAAAAATATGTTGTGTAGACCCCTTTCTAATAATTGGTGACATCATAGTGGAAAAACAATACCAACAAGACCTGTATGAGAACACTTCTTCCCTGCGAGGGTTTCCTCCCTAGAAATTTTGGATCCAAACATAATTTTTTTTATTTTGGGTAAATTTGAAAATCAATTAATATCTAGATAGGTGTCTTCCCTGGTGTAATTATCACAGCCGTGGCCTTTGGCAATGTGGTACTATCAAAAATACAAAAGTTCTTCCTTCAACTTCTTCGTCCTTGATAAATTGCCCAACAAATCCAAATGAAATCTGTGATCTTCTGTCATTTAAGTCCATTTTATCAGTTTCCTTTGCTTCTATCTGCAATAACATATTAGTTTCTCTGTGCACTGTACGTTGGTTTCCCTTGATTCTATCTGCATATAATTCTGTTTGTCCATTTCGCTTTCTCCACGTCGCTGGAATGGTCATTGGAAAGAAAAGCGCCGATGCACGTAGTTCCAGTGCTATCATAGGAGTTGCCAGAATGTTGCTGTGTACGGTATCGGACAACCTTGTGGACTCTGACTCCGGATCTTTACTTTGTGGTTAACTCCGGAATCCTTTCCTATGAGTGGGTATCGCAGCAATTTGAGATCAGAGTTTTCCTTTTGTTAGATGAGTTGTCTTTCCAGATTAATGAGCCCCCATCTACCTAACGCACTGGTCTTAAACAGGGTTGCGGAGTTGGAGGGACTCAGCAGTTTTGGAAGGGGTCAAAGTCGGACGCTTAAAAATACTAGGAGTCTGATTCGGAGCTTTTAATCCTACTCCGATTATTATTGAAAATTAGAAGACTTAAAAATAAGAAGTCGCAGTCGGATATTTTAAAATCCAGAGTCAGTCGGACCTTATATCTTCCAACTCTTTTAAGGCGCAATCTAACCCATCTTCACCCCTTCTATAAATATGCAGGTGTGCGTCCAATTATGTACAGTAAAAAGCTTAGCCGAAAGATTATAAACTATTCTTATTCTTCCAGGAATGGACAAATTCAGGATAAATTCTTTTCTATTTAATTTCTTTACTAATTATTAAAATAAATATTTTGCATGTATTAGATTCAAAATAGCATCAGTAACAGTATTGCAGTCAGAAAGGTTTAATTGCCCTAGGATTCCAAGAGTTCCGGCTCTGACCCTCTAGGATTCGCAAATGGTTCCGGCTCGGAGCCCCTAGGATTCGCAAATGGTTCCGGCTCGGAGCCCCTAGGATTCGCAAATGGTTCCGGCTCGGAGCCCCTAGGATTCGCAAATGGTTCCGGCTCGGAGCCCCTAGGATTCGCAAATGGTCCCGGCTCGGAGCCCCTAGGATTCGCAAATGGTCCCGGCACGGAGCCCCTAGGATTCGCAAATGGTTCCGGCTCGGAGCCCCTAGGATTCGCAAATGGTTCCGGCTCGGAGCCCCTAGGATTCGCAAATGGTTCCGGCTCGGAGCCCCTAGGATGGAAAAAAGTTCTGATTTAAAAAATTTTTTATTTTAAAGTCTTCCAATATTCAGACTGTTCCTATTAACCGAGGACAGAGTTAGATACAAGGTCTGTTTTTAATTTGGGAAAAATCCAGTTCCTTAAAACAGGGGCATTCTGGATTTCAGCAAATATAAAAATTGCTTCTTTCTAGAAGGATTTATCCGTTCACTGACCGAAGAAAGAAAGGTGTAAGTTTAGCATCAGAATAGATACTACCCTTTTCTCCTAGCCAAAAGACTAAGGAGTTTGTTGATTCTTCAAAGATTCAAAAATCAGACTCTGACTCTGACTCTTTTTAATGTTACCTTGATCATAGACAAATTTAAATAAAATATTTTCTTTTTTGTCTACCGTAACTTTTGTAAAACTGAAATGATACTGCCGCCATGTTATTTTGTTTATTCTAATATCTGCTCTAACTTGGGCGCTGGAGAGCGTCATCAGCGTGCGCTGTGCTCGACTTATCAGGCAGTTTCAGATCTTTAAACATCATACTCTCCTCGTCAAGCCAACCCTATCAGAAATGATCTGTCTCTAATACATTCTTTTTTTGGTAAGCTAAAAGACACTGGTTTTTATGTATTCTGAATGAGCGTAGACCACGCTGATTTGCATCTGAGCTGATATCACAAAATAACTAGTCACATGTGATGCATTATTTTTTTTAAGAGGTCCTCAGGGAATTTATTTCACGTTTTTCTTTTATTAACAAATTGGCAGGATACTCCGGTGAAAGGTAATTTTGAAATTATGTTTGAGAATTTTTTAGATGAGGACCGTAACGGATATGAGTTATATAAGTAATAATTAATTCTAGCCAGGTCTTTATTTATCCCTCTTTCTCTCAAGTTCATTCTTATCGCTTCTTCCTATGTTTTCTTTGGCCTTCCCCTGTGAACGGAATCTGCTAGCTCAACTGTTCTATATCTACTAACTACTAACCCAAGAACTCTCATCCATTCTTTCAACATGGCCATACCATCAAATTTTCTTGTTCTGCACACATCTTCCTATACTGTCCAAAATTAATGTTTCTCTGAGCTCATCAGATCCAAGTCTGCCTTTAAGACTCACATTACACATCCATCGTATAATTTTCATCTTATTTGTCTCCATGCAATGTATGTCCTCAACCCTCAGTGGCCAGGTTTCACTTCCATACATCATTACCCTGCATACACGTGCCAGATAAACTCTTCCCTTGGTCAATAGTGGTAAGACCCTTAAATAAAAACAATATTCAATCACAGAAAGAATACAGCCTTATAAATCCGTGTGTTTATGATAATAAATCGATTGTTATTTTTTGATAGGTAGCTATGTTTGTCTTCCTCCCTCTCTCTCTCCCAGGAAAATTTCATATCAAATCATCCAGAAATATTTTTAAATGTCACCCATTAATCGTGGATTTTCTTCAAATCTTTCCTAGTTGTTGGTATCATAAAAACTAGACAATCCTGAAAATTTGAGCTTGTAACTCCAAGCAGTTTCAAAAAAATTGCATTTTTAAGAGTTAAGGTATGTCGTGAAAGGTAGCAAAATCGCGACATAAGAAAATTACATTTTTTTGTGTATAAAAGGAATTCTAGACTAGCTAGAACGTTAAAAATTGGTACATACAAGTTTTTGTTTTTTTTGCACAATGAATCTCAAAATAAGACTTAAAACCTCTAAAAATCAACTGTTTTTTAGTTATCATACATGTTTGCTTACATTTGGGTGTGGAACTACCAAGCCTCAAAAAGTATGTGGCACTGTTGAAAAATGATTAATTTCTTTTTCTGTGTGTTCTACACAGTTTGTACTTTCTCCCATCCAAAAATGAAGTCTTGTTCTTTCTTCATTAGCTCACAATTTAACTTGAAAAACCGACATTTTTTTTCGTGTTGAGACGCATCGTGACCACACGGTCTTGCATTTTCCACTAAGTAAATTATCACATTTGTAAATTTAATGGATAAACAAAAAATTAGTAGTTATTTATGAGGTACATCATAGCATGTTTTGAAAACATCAAATGACAAATTAAATTAGAAGTTATTTATGAGGTACATCATAGCATGTTTTGAAAACATCAAATGACAAATTAAATTAGAAGTTATTTATGAGGTACATCATAGCATGTTTTGAAAACATCAAATGACAAATTAAATTAGAAGTTATTTATGAGGTACATCATAGCATGTTTTGAAAACATCAAATGACAAATTAAATTAGAAGTTATTTATGAGGTACATCATAGCATGTTTTCAAAACATCAAATGACAAATTAAATTAGAAGTTATTTATGAGGTACATCATAGCATGTTTTGAAAACATCAAATTAAATTAGAAGTTATTTATGAGGTACATCATAGCATGTTTTGAAAACATCAAATGACAAATTAAATTAGAAGTTATTTATGAGGTACATCATAGCATGTTTTGAAAACATCAAATGACAAATTAAATTAGAAGTTATTTATGAGGTACATCATAGCATGTTTTGAAAACATCAAATGACAAATTAAATTAGAAGTTATTTATGAGGTACATCATAGCATGTTTTGAAAACATCAAATGACAAATTAAATTAGAAGTTATTTATGAGGTACATCATAGCATGTTTTGAAAACATCAAATGACAAATTAAATTAGAAGTTATTTATGAGGTACATCATAGCATGTTTTGAAAACATCAAATGACAAATTAAATTAGAAGTTATTTATGAGGTACATCATAGCATGTTTTGAAAACATCAAATGACAAATTAAATTAGAAGTTATTTATGAGGTACATCATAGCATGTTTTGAAAACATCAAATGACAAATTAAATTAAAAGTTATTTATGAGGTACATCATAGCATGTTTTGAAAACATCAAATGACAAATTAAATTAGAAGTTATTTATGAGGTACATCATAGCATGTTTTGAAAACATCAAATGACAAATTAAATTAGAAGTTATTTATGAGGTACATCATAGCATGTTTTGAAAACATCAAATGACAAATTAAATTAGAAGTTATTTATGAGGTACATCATAGCATGTTTTGAAAACATCAAATGACAAATTAAATTAGAAGTTATTTATGAGGTACATCATAGCATGTTTTGAAAACATCAAATGACAAATTAAATTAGAAGTTATTTATGAGGTACATCATAGCATGTTTTGAAAACATCAAATGACAAATTAAATTAAAAGTTATTTATGAGGTACATCATAGCATGTTTTGAAAACATCAAATGACAAATTAAATTAGAAGTTATTTATGAGGTACATCATAGCATGTTTTCAAAACATCAAATCACAAATTAAATTAGAAGTTATTTATGAGGTACATCATAGCATGTTTTCAAAACATCAAATGACAAATTAAATTAGAAGTTATTTATGAGGTGCATCATAGCATGTTTTGAAAACATCAAATGACAAATTAAATTAGAAGTTATTTATGAGGTACAGCATAGCATGTTTTCAAAACATCAAATGACAAATTAAATTAGAAGTTATTTATGAGGTACATCATAGCATGTTTTGAAAACATCAAATGACAAATTAAATTAGAAGTTATTTTTGAGGTACATCATAGCATGTTTTGAAAACATCAAATGACAAATTAAATTAGAAGTTATTTATGAGGTACAGCATAGCATGTTTTGAAAACATCAAATGACAAATTAAATTAGAAGTTATTTATGAGGTACAGCATAGCATGTTTTGAAAACATCAAATGACAAATTAAATTAGAAGTTATTTATGAGGTACAGCATAGCATGTTTTGAAAACATCAAATGACAAATTAAATTAGAAGTTATTTATGAGGTACAGCATAGCATGTTTTCAAAACATCAAATGACAAATTAAATTAGAAGTTATTTATGAGGTACATCATAGCATGTTTTCAAAACATCAAATGACAAATTAAATTAGAAGTTATTTATGAGGTACAGCATAGCATGTTTTCAAAACATCAAATGACAAATTAAATTAGAAGTTATTTATGAGGTACAGCATAGCATGTTTTCAAAACATCAAATGACAAATTAAATTAGAAGTTATTTATGAGGTACAGCATAGCATGTTTTCAAAACATCAAATGACAAATTAAATTAGAAGTTATTTATGAGGTACATCATAGCATGTTTTGAAAACATCAAATGACAAATTAAATTAGAAGTTATTTATGAGGTACATCATAGCATGTTTTCAAAACATCAAATGACAAATTAAATTAGAAGTTATTTATGAGGTACATCATAGCATGTTTTCAAAACATCAAATGAAAAATTAAATTAGAAGTTATTTATGAGGTACAGCATAGCATGTTTTCAAAACATCAAATGACAAATTAAATTAGAAGTTATTTATGAGGTACATCATAGCATGTTTTGAAAACATCAAATGACAAATTAAATTAGAAGTTATTTATGAGGTACATCATAGCATGTTTTGAAAACATCAAATGACAAATTAAATTAGAAGTTATTTATGAGGTACATCATAGCATGTTTTCAAAACATCAAATGACAAATTAAATTAGAAGTTATTTATGAGGTACAGCATAGCATGTTTTCAAAACATCAAATGACAAATTAAATTAGAAGTTATTTATGAGGTACAGCATAGCATGTTTTCAAAACATCAAATGACAAATTAAATTAGAAGTTATTTATGAGGTACAGCATAGCATGTTTTCAAAACATCAAATGACAAATTAAATTAGAAGTTATTTATGAGGTACAGCATAGCATGTTTTGAAAACATCAAATGACAAATTAAATTAGAAGTAATTTATGATGTACATCATAGCATGTTTTGAAAACATCAAATGACAAATTAAATTAGAAGTTATCTATGAGGTACATCATAGCATGTTTTGAAAACATCAAATGACAAATTAAATTAGAAGTTATCTATGAGGTACATCATAGCATGTTTTGAAAACATCAAATGACAAATTAAATTAGAAGTTATCTATGAGGTACATCATAGCATGTTTTGAAAACATCAAATGACAAATTAAATTAGAAGTTATTTATGAGGTACATCATAGCATGTTTTGAAAACATCAAATGACAAATTAAATTAGAAGTTATTTATGAGGTACATCATAGCATGTTTTCAAAACATCAAATGACAAATTAAATTAGAAGTTATTTATGAGGTACAGCATAGCATGTTTTCAAAACATCAAATGACAAATTAAATTAGAAGTTATTTATGAGGTACAGCATAGCATGTTTTCAAAACATCAAATGACAAATTAAATTAGAAGTTATTTATGAGGTACAGCATAGCATGTTTTCAAAACATCAAATGACAAATTAAATTAGAAGTTATTTATGAGGTACAGCATAGCATGTTTTGAAAACATCAAATGACAAATTAAATTAGAAGTAATTTATGATGTACATCATAGCATGTTTTGAAAACATCAAATGACAAATTAAATTAGAAGTTATCTATGAGGTACATCATAGCATGTTTTGAAAACATCAAATGACAAATTAAATTAGAAGTTATCTATGAGGTACATCATAGCATGTTTTGAAAACATCAAATGACAAATTAAATTAGAAGTTATCTATGAGGTACATCATAGCATGTTTTGAAAACATCAAATGACAAATTAAATTAGAAGTTATTTATGAGGTACATCATAGCATGTTTTGAAAACATCAAATGACAAATTAAATTAGAAGTTATTTATGAGGTACATCATAGCATGTTTTGAAAACATCAAATGACAAATTAAATTAGAAGTTATTTATGAGGTACATCATAGCATGTTTTCAAAACATCAAATGACAAATTAAATTAGAAGTTATTTATGAGGTACATCATAGCATGTTTTGAAAACATCAAATTAAATTAGAAGTTATTTATGATGTACATCATAGCATGTTTTGAAAACATCAAATGACAAATTAAATTAGAAGTTATTTATGAGGTACATCATAGCATGTTTTGAAAACATCAAATGACAAATTAAATTAGAAGTTATTTATGAGGTACATCATAGCATGTTTTGAAAACATCAAATGACAAATTAAATTAGAAGTTATTTATGAGGTACATCATAGCATGTTTTGAAAACATCAAATGACAAATTAAATTAGAAGTTATTTATGAGGTACATCATAGCATGTTTTGAAAACATCAAATGACAAATTAAATTAGAAGTTATTTATGAGGTACATCATAGCATGTTTTGAAAACATCAAATGACAAATTAAATTAGAAGTTATTTATGAGGTACATCATAGCATGTTTTGAAAACATCAAATGACAAATTAAATTAGAAGTTATTTATGAGGTACATCATAGCATGTTTTGAAAACATCAAATGACAAATTAAATTAGAAGTTATTTATGAGGTACATCATAGCATGTTTTGAAAACATCAAATGACAAATTAAATTAGAAGTTATTTATGAGGTACATCATAGCATGTTTTGAAAACATCAAATGACAAATTAAATTAGAAGTTATTTATGAGGTACATCATAGCATGTTTTCAAAACATCAAATGACAAATTAAATTAGAAGTTATTTATGAGGTACATCATAGCATGTTTTGAAAACATCAAATTAAATTAGAAGTTATTTATGATGTACATCATAGCATGTTTTGAAAACATCAAATGACAAATTAAATTAGAAGTTATTTATGAGGTACATCATAGCATGTTTTGAAAACATCAAATGACAAATTAAATTAGAAGTTATTTATGAGGTACATCATAGCATGTTTTGAAAACATCAAATGACAAATTAAATTAGAAGTTATTTATGAGGTACATCATAGCATGTTTTGAAAACATCAAATGACAAATTAAATTAGAAGTTATTTATGAGGTACATCATAGCATGTTTTGAAAACATCAAATGACAAATTAAATTAGAAGTTATTTATGAGGTACATCATAGCATGTTTTGAAAACATCAAATGACAAATTAAATTAGAAGTTATTTATGAGGTACATCATAGCATGTTTTGAAAACATCAAATGACAAATTAAATTAGAAGTTATTTATGAGGTACATCATAGCATGTTTTGAAAACATCAAATGACAAATTAAATTAGAAGTTATTTATGAGGTACATCATAGCATGTTTTGAAAACATCAAATGACAAATTAAATTAAAAGTTATTTATGAGGTACATCATAGCATGTTTTGAAAACATCAAATGACAAATTAAATTAGAAGTTATTTATGAGGTACATCATAGCATGTTTTGAAAACATCAAATGACAAATTAAATTAGAAGTTATTTATGAGGTACATCATAGCATGTTTTGAAAACATCAAATGACAAATTAAATTAGAAGTTATTTATGAGGTACATCATAGCATGTTTTGAAAACATCAAATGACAAATTAAATTAGAAGTTATTTATGAGGTACATCATAGCATGTTTTGAAAACATCAAATGACAAATTAAATTAGAAGTTATTTATGAGGTACATCATAGCATGTTTTGAAAACATCAAATGACAAATTAAATTAAAAGTTATTTATGAGGTACATCATAGCATGTTTTGAAAACATCAAATGACAAATTAAATTAGAAGTTATTTATGAGGTACATCATAGCATGTTTTGAAAACATCAAATGACAAATTAAATTAGAAGTTATTTATGAGGTACATCATAGCATGTTTTCAAAACATCAAATGACAAATTAAATTAGAAGTTATTTATGAGGTGCATCATAGCATGTTTTGAAAACATCAAATGACAAATTAAATTAGAAGTTATTTATGAGGTACAGCATAGCATGTTTTCAAAACATCAAATGACAAATTAAATTAGAAGTTATTTATGAGGTACATCATAGCATGTTTTGAAAACATCAAATGACAAATTAAATTAGAAGTTATTTTTGAGGTACATCATAGCATGTTTTGAAAACATCAAATGACAAATTAAATTAGAAGTTATTTATGAGGTACAGCATAGCATGTTTTGAAAACATCAAATGACAAATTAAATTAGAAGTTATTTATGAGGTACAGCATAGCATGTTTTGAAAACATCAAATGACAAATTAAATTAGAAGTTATTTATGAGGTACAGCATAGCATGTTTTGAAAACATCAAATGACAAATTAAATTAGAAGTTATTTATGAGGTACAGCATAGCATGTTTTCAAAACATCAAATGACAAATTAAATTAGAAGTTATTTATGAGGTACATCATAGCATGTTTTCAAAACATCAAATGACAAATTAAATTAGAAGTTATTTATGAGGTACAGCATAGCATGTTTTCAAAACATCAAATGACAAATTAAATTAGAAGTTATTTATGAGGTACAGCATAGCATGTTTTCAAAACATCAAATGACAAATTAAATTAGAAGTTATTTATGAGGTACAGCATAGCATGTTTTCAAAACATCAAATGACAAATTAAATTAGAAGTTATTTATGAGGTACATCATAGCATGTTTTCAAAACATCAAATGACAAATTAAATTAGAAGTTATTTATGAGGTACATCATAGCATGTTTTCAAAACATCAAATGACAAATTAAATTAGAAGTTATTTATGAGGTACATCATAGCATGTTTTCAAAACATCAAATGAAAAATTAAATTAGAAGTTATTTATGAGGTACAGCATAGCATGTTTTCAAAACATCAAATGACAAATTAAATTAGAAGTTATTTATGAGGTACATCATAGCATGTTTTGAAAACATCAAATGACAAATTAAATTAGAAGTTATTTATGATGTACATCATAGCATGTTTTGAAAACATCAAATGACAAATTAAATTAGAAGTTATTTATGAGGTACATCATAGCATGTTTTGAAAACATCAAATGACAAATTAAATTAGAAGTTATTTATGAGGTACAGCATAGCATGTTTTCAAAACATCAAATGACAAATTAAATTAGAAGTTATTTATGAGGTACAGCATAGCATGTTTTCAAAACATCAAATGACAAATTAAATTAGAAGTTATTTATGAGGTACAGCATAGCATGTTTTCAAAACATCAAATGACAAATTAAATTAGAAGTTATTTATGAGGTACAGCATAGCATGTTTTCAAAACATCAAATGACAAATTAAATTAGAAGTAATTTATGATGTACATCATAGCATGTTTTGAAAACATCAAATGACAAATTAAATTAGAAGTTATCTATGAGGTACATCATAGCATGTTTTGAAAACATCAAATGACAAATTAAATTAGAAGTTATGAGGTACATCATAGCATGTTTTGAAAACATCAAATGACAAATTAAATTAGAAGTTATCTATGAGGTACATCATAGCATGTTTTGAAAACATCAAATGACAAATTAAATTAGAAGTTATCTATGAGGTACATCATAGCATGTTTTGAAAACATCAAATGACAAATTAAATTAGAAGTTATCTATGAGGTACATCATAGCATGTTTTGAAAACATCAAATGACAAATTAAATTAGAAGTTATCTATGAGGTACATCATAGCATGTTTTGAAAACATCAAATGACAAATTAAATTAGAAGTTATCTATGAGGTACATCATAGCATTTTTTGAAAACATCAAATGACAAATTAAATTAGAAGTTATTTATGATGTACATCATAGCATGTTTTGAAAACATCAAATGACAAATTAAATTAGAAGTTATCTATGAGGTACATCATAGCATGTTTTGAAAACATCAAATGACAAATTAAATTAGAAGTTATCTATGAGGTACATCATAGCATGTTTTGAAAACATCAAATGACAAATTAAATTAGAAGTTATTTATGAGGTACATCATAGCATGTTTTGAAAACATCAAATGACAAATTAAATTAGAAGTTATTTATGAGGTACATCATAGCATGTTTTGAAAACATCAAATGACAAATTAAATTAGAAGTTATTTATGAGGTACATCATAGCATGTTTTCAAAACATCAAATGACAAATTAAATTAGAAGTTATTTATGAGGTACATCATAGCATGTTTTCAAAACATCAAATGACAAATTAAATTAGAAGTTATTTATGAGGTACATCATAGCATGTTTTGAAAACATCAAATGACAAATTAAATTAGAAGTTATTTATGAGGTACATCATATCATGTTTTGAAAACATCAAATGACAAATTAAATTAGAAGTTATTTATGAGGTACATCATAGCATGTTTTGAAAACATCAAATGACAAAGTAAATTAGAAGTTATTTATGAGGTACATCATAGCATGTTTTGAAAACATCAAATGACAAATTAAATTAGAAGTTATTTATGAGGTACATCATAGCATGTTTTGAAAACATCAAATGACAAAGTAAATTAGAAGTTATTTATGAGGTACATCATAGCATGTTTTGAAAACATCAAATGACAAATTAAATTAGAAGTTATTTATGAGGTACATCATAGCATGTTTTGAAAACATCAAATGACAAATTAAATTAGAAGTTATTTATGAGGTACATCATAGCATGTTTTCAAAACATCAAATGACAAATTAAATTAGAAGTTATTTATGAGGTACAGCATAG
Organism: Sepiola atlantica; assembly: GCA_963556195.1. Lineage (NCBI taxonomy): Eukaryota > Metazoa > Mollusca > Cephalopoda > Sepiida > Sepiolidae > Sepiola > Sepiola atlantica. Next base: position 22,878,850 of record OY744534.1, read on the forward strand.
CATGTTTTCAAAACATCAAATGACAAATTAAATTAGAAGTTATTTATGAGGTACAGCATAGCATGTTTTCAAAACATCAAATGACAAATTAAATTAGAAGTTATTTATGAGGTACATCATAGCATGTTTTCAAAACATCAAATGACAAATTAAATTAGAAGTTATTTATGAGGTACATCATAGCATGTTTTGAAAACATCAAATGACAAATAAAATTAGAAGTTATTTATGAGGTACAGCATAGCATGTTTTGAAAACATCAAATGACAAATTAAATTAGAAGTTATTTATGAGGTACAGCATAGCATGTTTTGAAAACATCAAATGACAAATTAAATTAGAAGTAATTTATGATGTACATCATAGCATGTTTTGAAAACATCAAATGACAAATTAAATTAGAAGTTATCTATGAGGTACATCATAGCATGTTTTGAAAACATCAAATGACAAATTAAATTAGAAGTTATCTATGAGGTACATCATAGCATGTTTTGAAAACATCAAATGACAAATTAAATTAGAAGTTATCTATGAGGTACATCATAGCATGTTTTGAAAACATCAAATGACAAATTAAATTAGAAGTTATTTATGAGGTACATCATAGCATGTTTTGAAAACATCAAATGACAAATTAAATTAGAAGTTATTTATGAGGTACATCATAGCATGTTTTCAAAACATCAAATGACAAATTAAATTAGAAGTTATTTATGAGGTACAGCATAGCATGTTTTCAAAACATCAAATGACAAATTAAATTAGAAGTTATTTATGAGGTACAGCATAGCATGTTTTCAAAACATCAAATGACAAATTAAATTAGAAGTTATTTATGAGGTACAGCATAGCATGTTTTCAAAACATCAAATGACAAATTAAATTAGAAGTTATTTATGAGGTACAGCATAGCATGTTTTGAAAACATCAAATGACAAATTAAATTAGAAGTAATTTATGATGTACATCATAGCATGTTTTGAAAACATCAAATGACAAATTAAATTAGAAGTTATCTATGAGGTACATCATAGCATGTTTTGAAAACATCAAATGACAAATTAAATTAGAAGTTATCTATGAGGTACATCATAGCATGTTTTGAAAACATCAAATGACAAATTAAATTAGAAGTTATCTATGAGGTACATCATAGCATGTTTTGAAAACATCAAATGACAAATTAAATTAGAAGTTATTTATGAGGTACATCATAGCATGTTTTGAAAACATCAAATGACAAATTAAATTAGAAGTTATTTATGAGGTACATCATAGCATGTTTTGAAAACATCAAATGACAAATTAAATTAGAAGTTATTTATGAGGTACATCATAGCATGTTTTCAAAACATCAAATGACAAATTAAATTAGAAGTTATTTATGAGGTACATCATAGCATGTTTTGAAAACATCAAATTAAATTAGAAGTTATTTATGATGTACATCATAGCATGTTTTGAAAACATCAAATGACAAATTAAATTAGAAGTTATTTATGAGGTACATCATAGCATGTTTTGAAAACATCAAATGACAAATTAAATTAGAAGTTATTTATGAGGTACATCATAGCATGTTTTGAAAACATCAAATGACAAATTAAATTAGAAGTTATTTATGAGGTACATCATAGCATGTTTTGAAAACATCAAATGACAAATTAAATTAGAAGTTATTTATGAGGTACATCATAGCATGTTTTGAAAACATCAAATGACAAATTAAATTAGAAGTTATTTATGAGGTACATCATAGCATGTTTTGAAAACATCAAATGACAAATTAAATTAGAAGTTATTTATGAGGTACATCATAGCATGTTTTGAAAACATCAAATGACAAATTAAATTAGAAGTTATTTATGAGGTACATCATAGCATGTTTTGAAAACATCAAATGACAAATTAAATTAGAAGTTATTTATGAGGTACATCATAGCATGTTTTGAAAACATCAAATGACAAATTAAATTAGAAGTTATTTATGAGGTACATCATAGCATGTTTTGAAAACATCAAATGACAAATTAAATTAGAAGTTATTTATGAGGTACATCATAGCATGTTTTCAAAACATCAAATGACAAATTAAATTAGAAGTTATTTATGAGGTACATCATAGCATGTTTTGAAAACATCAAATTAAATTAGAAGTTATTTATGATGTACATCATAGCATGTTTTGAAAACATCAAATGACAAATTAAATTAGAAGTTATTTATGAGGTACATCATAGCATGTTTTGAAAACATCAAATGACAAATTAAATTAGAAGTTATTTATGAGGTACATCATAGCATGTTTTGAAAACATCAAATGACAAATTAAATTAGAAGTTATTTATGAGGTACATCATAGCATGTTTTGAAAACATCAAATGACAAATTAAATTAGAAGTTATTTATGAGGTACATCATAGCATGTTTTGAAAACATCAAATGACAAATTAAATTAGAAGTTATTTATGAGGTACATCATAGCATGTTTTGAAAACATCAAATGACAAATTAAATTAGAAGTTATTTATGAGGTACATCATAGCATGTTTTGAAAACATCAAATGACAAATTAAATTAGAAGTTATTTATGAGGTACATCATAGCATGTTTTGAAAACATCAAATGACAAATTAAATTAGAAGTTATTTATGAGGTACATCATAGCATGTTTTGAAAACATCAAATGACAAATTAAATTAAAAGTTATTTATGAGGTACATCATAGCATGTTTTGAAAACATCAAATGACAAATTAAATTAGAAGTTATTTATGAGGTACATCATAGCATGTTTTGAAAACATCAAATGACAAATTAAATTAGAAGTTATTTATGAGGTACATCATAGCATGTTTTGAAAACATCAAATGACAAATTAAATTAGAAGTTATTTATGAGGTACATCATAGCATGTTTTGAAAACATCAAATGACAAATTAAATTAGAAGTTATTTATGAGGTACATCATAGCATGTTTTGAAAACATCAAATGACAAATTAAATTAGAAGTTATTTATGAGGTACATCATAGCATGTTTTGAAAACATCAAATGACAAATTAAATTAAAAGTTATTTATGAGGTACATCATAGCATGTTTTGAAAACATCAAATGACAAATTAAATTAGAAGTTATTTATGAGGTACATCATAGCATGTTTTCAAAACATCAAATCACAAATTAAATTAGAAGTTATTTATGAGGTACATCATAGCATGTTTTCAAAACATCAAATGACAAATTAAATTAGAAGTTATTTATGAGGTGCATCATAGCATGTTTTGAAAACATCAAATGACAAATTAAATTAGAAGTTATTTATGAGGTACAGCATAGCATGTTTTCAAAACATCAAATGACAAATTAAATTAGAAGTTATTTATGAGGTACATCATAGCATGTTTTGAAAACATCAAATGACAAATTAAATTAGAAGTTATTTTTGAGGTACATCATAGCATGTTTTGAAAACATCAAATGACAAATTAAATTAGAAGTTATTTATGAGGTACAGCATAGCATGTTTTGAAAACATCAAATGACAAATTAAATTAGAAGTTATTTATGAGGTACAGCATAGCATGTTTTGAAAACATCAAATGACAAATTAAATTAGAAGTTATTTATGAGGTACAGCATAGCATGTTTTGAAAACATCAAATGACAAATTAAATTAGAAGTTATTTATGAGGTACAGCATAGCATGTTTTCAAAACATCAAATGACAAATTAAATTAGAAGTTATTTATGAGGTACATCATAGCATGTTTTCAAAACATCAAATGACAAATTAAATTAGAAGTTATTTATGAGGTACAGCATAGCATGTTTTCAAAACATCAAATGACAAATTAAATTAGAAGTTATTTATGAGGTACAGCATAGCATGTTTTCAAAACATCAAATGACAAATTAAATTAGAAGTTATTTATGAGGTACAGCATAGCATGTTTTCAAAACATCAAATGACAAATTAAATTAGAAGTTATTTATGAGGTACATCATAGCATGTTTTCAAAACATCAAATGACAAATTAAATTAGAAGTTATTTATGAGGTACATCATAGCATGTTTTCAAAACATCAAATGACAAATTAAATTAGAAGTTATTTATGAGGTACATCATAGCATGTTTTCAAAACATCAAATGAAAAATTAAATTAGAAGTTATTTATGAGGTACAGCATAGCATGTTTTCAAAACATCAAATGACAAATTAAATTAGAAGTTATTTATGAGGTACATCATAGCATGTTTTGAAAACATCAAATGACAAATTAAATTAGAAGTTATTTATGATGTACATCATAGCATGTTTTGAAAACATCAAATGACAAATTAAATTAGAAGTTATTTATGAGGTACATCATAGCATGTTTTGAAAACATCAAATGACAAATTAAATTAGAAGTTATTTATGAGGTACAGCATAGCATGTTTTCAAAACATCAAATGACAAATTAAATTAGAAGTTATTTATGAGGTACAGCATAGCATGTTTTCAAAACATCAAATGACAAATTAAATTAGAAGTTATTTATGAGGTACAGCATAGCATGTTTTCAAAACATCAAATGACAAATTAAATTAGAAGTTATTTATGAGGTACAGCATAGCATGTTTTCAAAACATCAAATGACAAATTAAATTAGAAGTAATTTATGATGTACATCATAGCATGTTTTGAAAACATCAAATGACAAATTAAATTAGAAGTTATCTATGAGGTACATCATAGCATGTTTTGAAAACATCAAATGACAAATTAAATTAGAAGTTATGAGGTACATCATAGCATGTTTTGAAAACATCAAATGACAAATTAAATTAGAAGTTATCTATGAGGTACATCATAGCATGTTTTGAAAACATCAAATGACAAATTAAATTAGAAGTTATCTATGAGGTACATCATAGCATGTTTTGAAAACATCAAATGACAAATTAAATTAGAAGTTATCTATGAGGTACATCATAGCATGTTTTGAAAACATCAAATGACAAATTAAATTAGAAGTTATCTATGAGGTACATCATAGCATGTTTTGAAAACATCAAATGACAAATTAAATTAGAAGTTATCTATGAGGTACATCATAGCATTTTTTGAAAACATCAAATGACAAATTAAATTAGAAGTTATTTATGATGTACATCATAGCATGTTTTGAAAACATCAAATGACAAATTAAATTAGAAGTTATCTATGAGGTACATCATAGCATGTTTTGAAAACATCAAATGACAAATTAAATTAGAAGTTATCTATGAGGTACATCATAGCATGTTTTGAAAACATCAAATGACAAATTAAATTAGAAGTTATTTATGAGGTACATCATAGCATGTTTTGAAAACATCAAATGACAAATTAAATTAGAAGTTATTTATGAGGTACATCATAGCATGTTTTGAAAACATCAAATGACAAATTAAATTAGAAGTTATTTATGAGGTACATCATAGCATGTTTTCAAAACATCAAATGACAAATTAAATTAGAAGTTATTTATGAGGTACATCATAGCATGTTTTCAAAACATCAAATGACAAATTAAATTAGAAGTTATTTATGAGGTACATCATAGCATGTTTTGAAAACATCAAATGACAAATTAAATTAGAAGTTATTTATGAGGTACATCATATCATGTTTTGAAAACATCAAATGACAAATTAAATTAGAAGTTATTTATGAGGTACATCATAGCATGTTTTGAAAACATCAAATGACAAAGTAAATTAGAAGTTATTTATGAGGTACATCATAGCATGTTTTGAAAACATCAAATGACAAATTAAATTAGAAGTTATTTATGAGGTACATCATAGCATGTTTTGAAAACATCAAATGACAAAGTAAATTAGAAGTTATTTATGAGGTACATCATAGCATGTTTTGAAAACATCAAATGACAAATTAAATTAGAAGTTATTTATGAGGTACATCATAGCATGTTTTGAAAACATCAAATGACAAATTAAATTAGAAGTTATTTATGAGGTACATCATAGCATGTTTTCAAAACATCAAATGACAAATTAAATTAGAAGTTATTTATGAGGTACAGCATAGCATGTTTTCAAAACATCAAATGACAAATTAAATTAGAAGTTATTTATGAGGTACAGCATAGCATGTTTTCAAAACATCAAATGACAAATTAAATTAGAAGTTATTTATGAGGTACATCATAGCATGTTTTCAAAACATCAAATGACAAATTAAATTAGAAGTTATTTATGAGGTACATCATAGCATGTTTTGAAAACATCAAATGACAAATAAAATTAGAAGTTATTTATGAGGTACAGCATAGCATGTTTTGAAAACATCAAATGACAAATTAAATTAGAAGTTATTTATGAGGTACAGCATAGCATGTTTTGAAAACATCAAATGACAAATTAAATTAGAAGTAATTTATGATGTACATCATAGCATGTTTTGAAAACATCAAATGACAAATTAAATTAGAAGTTATCTATGAGGTACATCATAGCATGTTTTGAAAACATCAAATGACAAATTAAATTAGAAGTTATGAGGTACATCATAGCATGTTTTGAAAACATCAAATGACAAATTAAATTAGAAGTTATCTATGAGGTACATCATAGCATGTTTTGAAAACATCAAATGACAAATTAAATTAGAAGTTATCTATGAGGTACATCATAGCATGTTTTGAAAACATCAAATGACAAATTAAATTAGAAGTTATTTATGAGGTACAGCATAGCATGTTTTCAAAACATCAAATGACAAATTAAATTAGAAGTTATTTATGAGGTACAGCATAGCATGTTTTCAAAACATCAAATGACAAATTAAATTAGAAGTTATTTATGAGGTAAAGCATAGCATGTTTTCAAAACATCAAATGACAAATTAAATTAGAAGTTATTTATGAGGTACATCATAGCATGTTTTGAAAACATCAAATGACAAATTAAATTAGAAGTTATTTATGAGGTACATCATAGCATGTTTTCAAAACATCAAATGACAAATTAAATTAGAAGTTATTTATGAGGTACATCATAGCATGTTTTGAAAACATCAAATGACAAATTAAATTAGAAGTTATTTATGAGGTACATCATAGCATGCTTTGAAAACATCAAATGACAAATTAAATTAGAAGTTATTTATGAGGTACATCATAGCATGTTTTGAAAACATCAAATGACAAATTAAATTAGAAGTTATTTATGAGGTACAGCATAGCATGTTTTGAAAACATCAAATGACAAATTAAATTAGAAGTTATTTATGAGGTACAGCATAGCATGTTTTCAAAACATCAAATGACAAATTAAATTAGAAGTTATTTATGAGGTACAGCATAGCATGTTTTCAAAACATCAAATGACAAATTAAATTAGAAGTTATTTATGAGGTACAGCATAGCATGTTTTGAAAACATCAAATGACAAATTAAATTAGAAGTAATTTATGATGTACATCATAGCATGTTTTGAAAACATCAAATGACAAATTAAATTAGAAGTTATCTATGAGGTACATCATAGCATGTTTTGAAAACATCAAATGACAAATTAAATTAGAAGTTATGAGGTACATCATAGCATGTTTTGAAAACATCAAATGACAAATTAAATTAGAAGTTATCTATGAGGTACATCATAGCATGTTTTGAAAACATCAAATGACAAATTAAATTAGAAGTTATTTATGAGGTACATCATAGCATGTTTTGAAAACATCAAATGACAAAGTAAATTAGAAGTTATTTATGAGGTACATCATAGCATGTTTTTAAAACATCAAATGACAAATTAAATTAGAAGTTATTTATGAGGTACATCATAGCATGTTTTCAAAACATCAAATGACAAATTAAATTAGAAGTTATTTATGAGGTACATCATAGCATGTTTTGAAAACATCAAATGACAAATTAAATTAGAAGTTATTTATGAGGTACATCATAGCATGTTTTCAAAACATCAAATGACAAATTAAATTAGAAGTTATTTATGAGGTACATCATAGCATGTTTTGAAAACATCAAATGACAAATTAAATTAGAAGTTATTTATGAGGTACATCATAGCATGTTTTGAAAACATCAAATGACAAATTAAATTAGAAGTTATTTATGAGGTACATCATAGCATGTTTTGAAAACATCAAATGACAAATTAAATTAGAAGTTATTTATGAGGTACATCATAGCATGTTTTGAAAACATCAAATGACAAAGTAAATTAGAAGTTATTTATGAGGTACATCATAGCATGTTTTGAAAACATCAAATGACAAATTAAATTAGAAGTTATTTATGAGGTACATCATAGCATGTTTTCAAAACATCAAATGACAAATTAAATTAGAAGTTATTTATGAGGTACATCATAGCATGTTTTGAAAACATCAAATGACAAATTAAATTAGAAGTTATTTATGAGGTACATCATAGCATGTTTTGAAAACATCAAATGACAAATTAAATTAGAAGTTATTTATGAGGTACATCATAGCATGTTTTGAAAACATCAAATGACAAATTAAATTAGAAGTTATTTATGAGGTACATCATAGCATGTTTTCAAAACATCAAATGACAAATTAACTTAGAAGTTATTTATGAGGTACAGCATAGCATGTTTTCAAAACATCAAATGACAAATTAAATTAGAAGTTATTTATGAGGTACAGCATAGCATGTTTTCAAAACATCAAATGACAAATTAAATTAGAAGTTATTTATGAGGTACATCATAGCATGTTTTCAAAACATCAAATGACAAATTAAATTAGAAGTTATTTATGAGGTACATCATAGCATGTTTTGAAAACATCAAATGACAAATTAAATTAGAAGTTATTTATGAGGTACAGCATAGCATGTTTTCAAAACATCAAATGACAAATTAAATTAGAATTTATTTATGAGGTACATCATAGCATGTTTTGAAAACATCAAATGACAAAGTAAATTAGAAGTTATTTATGAGGTACATCATAGCATGTTTTGAAAACATCAAATGACAAATTAAATTAGAAGTTATTTATGAGGTACATCATAGCATGTTTTGAAAACATCAAATGACAAAGTAAATTAGAAGTTATTTATGAGGTACATCATAGCATGTTTTGAAAACATCAAATGACAAATTAAATTAGAAGTTATTTATGAGGTACATCATAGCATGTTTTCAAAACATCAAATGACAAATTAAATTAGAAGTTATTTATGAGGTACATCATAGCATGTTTTGAAAACATCAAATGACAAATTAAATTAGAAGTTATTTATGAGGTACATCATAGCATGTTTTGAAAACATCAAATGACAAATTAAATTAGAAGTTATTTATGAGGTACATCATAGCATTTTTTGAAAACATCAAATGACAAATTAAATTAGAAGTTATTTATGAGGTACATCATAGCATGTTTTCAAAACATCAAATGACATTAAATTTTATCAAAGGAAGCAATCGTTTTATCATAATCGTCATCACAGATTCTGTAAATTCTTCCAGTGATTACAGTAGGTATTTATATAGCACATAATGTTTTTTTTATAGGGACATAGCAGTTATCACCACGTTCTTGCCAGCTGAATGTTTTCCGCGGTTCATGGGGGTGCATGAATTGGACATCTTCATCACCTTGCTCTCCATCAACTTTGTTCACCAAACTGACCCACCGCAATTTATTGCACACACAAAAGATGTAAGATGATGGCGCAATGTCGCCAATATCAACTTGAGTTTAATTTTTTGAAGTCATAGATGTCCACAAACGAGTCGTCCTCGCCGTACAGTTTTTGTCCAATTTGTGATGCTGACCGGGGAACGAAATGATGACTGCTTCTCATCTCCTCATCTTCTTTCTCAACTCGACCATGTTTTTTTTTCAATGCCACATAGAACATAATTTATTTCATTTCTTCTTGGCATACTTGCAGCATCACACGATAGTCCAGAATTTGGTTGAGTGGTCTCTGCAAACTTTGTTTTGCAGCATGGCGTTTCACCGCACCACGGATTCCATCACACAGTGATTTCCCATGACTGCTTCGATGGAAATGTCCTCTTCATGGGAACATAAATTAAGGAAGTGTGATTTAAGAAACAAATGGAATTTATGTTGCTTACGGTAAAAATGGAATGAAAAATGAAAAGTTACCTGCTTTGAAGTGTGTGTGTGTGGACCATTTTGCATGAAGGGCACTCGAAATTCAGAGAAAAAAATAACTTGTGTTCATGATAGATGTTTTTTTTTTTGTATAGGTGGCATTCATTTGCGTATGAGGAGAGCGACTTTAAGAAGGAGCGTATTGGGAAGACAGCAGTTCGGTGAGCGAGAGCAGAGAGTGAACAGTGATATTGATGTGTAGATTGAGAAGTTGCTTTCAATTTATTACCGGATTACAGGAAGTTCTTGAAATGTTTGTACCGCACACCACAACGATCAGAAACGCAATAGATGTTTAATGTTTGAGGGCCTTTGTTTCAAGTATTCCACCAGCTGTGTCTGAATCTTGTGAACAAAACTGGTGTCGTGTGGGAATAATGTAACACAGGACCCCACACGCTTCTTTCACCGGTGGGTATCGTTGCCGGCCACTCACGCACAGGTGTTTGATATCCCGGTCGCGGTGCCGAGTAGAACAGATACCTCACTCTGCTCCGGTGTCACTGAACCACTTGTAACATAGGTGGTCCACTCGTGTCTCTATCTCTGTGCTCACACGTCTGGTTCTCTGCGCAGAAATCCTTTCAGACTGTGAACACCCTCTTTGGGCCGATGAGCGTCAATAGTGGCTGTAAAAAAAGAGATGTGTCGAATCTCCTCCAGGTCGGATGATGATGATTTTGTGATTCTGTGAAGGCAAAGTTACACAGCAGAACAATTCGACAATAGGAATAATTTAAACAACTCAGCGGTTTCTTTTTGTATCAATTAATTATTAACAAGATAAACAACTGTTTTTAAAACGTCGAATTAAGTCTACCCTTCGATAATGTCTTTGTTTACTAAACTAGTTCGTCGTCTCTCTCTCTGCGCGAGAGCCCATTTACGATTGCAAGTCCTTAAGTTGTAACTTGTCTACTGAACGGTGGGAGGGGAATCCTATGGGCAACATCATCCAAACGGGAAGCCTTTTGCGCGACATTCCCGCTTGGTGGCCAGTCGAGTCTGAGTTCTGGCTAACACGACCGTCCAGGCTGCGAACCCAAATCTAACTGTTTGTCTACTCAAAACAAAAACCTATTCTCTTCCCAAAAGGGCATATTGTAACACCCCTTCTTCCTCCCTGGGTCCCTCCTCCTCTCTTGGGAGGGGGTGGTGTTGGATATCCTGATCTACTCTCTCTCTCTCCCACATCCCTTTCTCTGTGTCTTTCCTCCTCTTTCGGGGTTGGTAGGGGTCGAGTGGTACGCCAATTGAAATTCTTCGCTTAGGCTTTTGGATATTATCTACACTAAAGAAAACCATTATCCTCTCTCTCAGGTCTCTGCCCTAATTAATGGTGACAGCTTCTAGATGGCTATCTCTGGCCATCCTTTTTGTTGATGTCTTTTTTTTTAGAATTTGACGATTAAGCTGTTATCAATATTCCACTCACCCATATGGTAAATGTCTTCCCATTGAGTGGTGATAATTGCAATGACAACCTAAGAAACCTTCTCAGACTTTTCGGCGCTCACGCTGGCCAATGTTTGGACAGTCGAAGATATGTACTAGTCTCAGATCTCTACTTATTTCTACGTAGGGCCCCACCATCACCAAGATGCATACTAGTGCACCCTAAAAGTGCACGATCTCTGTCGGTTCTATTGGTCCTGTCACAATAATGTTGGGGGTTTCCATCAGCATCTTTTTTTCTAAATTACTAGGGGATGCAATGTACAGTACTCTTTGCTCCAGTGGAAGCTTTGTATCTCATCCTGGATCAGATACTGGTAGTTCTCTGCAAAGTCCCCTAACCCTCACCCTAACCTAGCACCCAAACCTCATTCACACTGAAAGATCCCTTCATCAATTTTATTTAATGCTATTGCGTTTTTTATAAATATAAAGTAAAAAATATATATTACTCTAATTCTCGTAGTCGCTAGAAAAACAGATACGCGTGAAATTGTCTTAATTTTATTAACAGACACACCAGTAAAAGGAGACAAAAAAAAATCAGTTTCTCCAAATGTAGATAAAATGGAAAAAAATATAGTCGAAAATAAAACACTAAAATAAATAGACGTTAATTACATGTTTGTTGAATTTCGTCTCAAAGAAATCAGAATGAAACCTTTACATATAAAGTAAAAATATATCATACATCGATCGAACTTGTGTATTTTCACATTATTTAAACAAACGGAAGAATGGTTTAATTTATTCACTCTTTTTAAATGAGTTTAAGTTTAGCACAGGATTTAGAGTTGAATTTGAATGTTGTCGTAAGTGTAGCCAGCGCAGCACGATCTGTTGTTTGCGACTGACAATAATGGAATTCAGAGTCCATGTCTAGATGACTGAGTTCATCATCCAGAAACCTTTTCAAAGCAGAATTTCGTGGACATGAATCACAGCGATGCATCATACACACTTTGTTATCTGGGTCACAGACAACTTTCTTGAATAGGTCTTTGTATATATATACATACTCCCAGCCAATCGCATCAACCAGCAATACTGCATTCTAATGAGTGCTACATATGTAAGCAGAATCGGTGCCTGATTATCCAGCAAAAACACACCATTTTGGTCTTAGAGTGCAAAACTTGGAAAATCCAATTTGTATGCTTATTTTTATTTCAATTTTTTTTTTTTTAAACTTTAGTTCACCCCAAACAAGACAAGTTGTCACTGTAGACATAAGGGTTACTGAGAATTAGGATGAAAGTTTTTAGGGGGTCATACTAAATTGAGAGCTGTGCAGCGAGATGCTTGTTCACATTAGTTTTGAATCTCTGCATGTCAAATTAAGGAATTTATTATTTACTAGTAATGCAATATTTTCTATTTCTAAAAGTAGTTAAGATCTCTGATATTTCGAAATTAGACAAATTCCGCAATGTATTTAATACGTTTAAAAACAATTGTAACTTGCGGACAGACAGACGGGCAAAATTTCTATTTATATAAGATATAGCTGTTAAAAGCAGGGCTGCGGAGTCGAACGTTTGGAAGAAGTCAGACTCGTAAGAATACCTGAATTTCTAAAGCAGACACTTAGACAGCCGAAAACATTATAGGTAAAATACGCGAAAGGCGTATAAGCTATAAAGTGAATAGAAAATGGTTTAAGAACTTTTTAGTAGCGTTTCGACATTTCGGAAAAAGTTACATATATTAATTTAGTAACAATATTTTAAAAAGACTATGTAACATGTGTGCATGCATCTTTATATATACTTTGTTATATGATGAACAGAATTTGAATTTAATACGACCTTTTCTTTTTGTAAACCCTATATTTGATGTTGCCAGGATACTGGTTACCTATTCATATAGGGTAAATTCACTTATATATTTTTCTTAGTTTTCCTATATATGCCTATTATTTTATTTTTATATTTTTGGTCCCCCGATTTATAAAATCGAGGGACTTACGTTTTGAGGCATGTCCGTCTGTCTGTCCGGATTTTTCTCCGCAACCATCCATTGAATTTCTCTGAAATTTTGCATGAAGTTGTAACTTTGGTCAGGTTAGAAAGTGACATTCTCCAACTTTTGAAAAAAAATCTGGTTAGCCCCCCAGGGGGTCAAAAGGCCCTGAAATTGCAAAATAAATGACATTTTTTGCCCCATAACTTTTTATCCATCCATTCAATTTCTCTGAAACTTGGCCGAAATGTGGAGGCAATTATTCCTAATAGAAAATAAGTATCGCTGACCGTGGAAAAAATCTGGTTCGCGCCTCCAGGGGGTCAAAAGCCCCCAAAATGGCAAAAAATGACCCTTTTCTCCCATAACGTTTGATCCATCCATTCAATTTTTCTGAAACTTGGCCAAAATGTAGAAGTAATTGTTCTGGATATAAAATGAGCATCCTTGACCTCAGAAAAATTCTGGTTCAAAGGGGGGGGGGGTCAAAAATGCCCCAAATTGCCCAAATTTATTGCATTTTGCACTCGTCACATACAGAGGGGGACCACGCACGCGTGGCTTGTTATTATTATTATTACGATCATTATTGATTATTGTTTTTTATTTGATCTTTTGAAGGAAAAAAATAAAATAAAAATCTAAGTTTACTTGCTTTATTTGTGTTTATACATTTCTTGCAGCATTAGTTTTTGTTAAGTGAAATTTTACTTTCAAATAAAATAATTTACATTCATTAGAAAAATAAATCTTTTTTTCTCAGTATCTGTTTCAATTTGAAATTTTGAACACAATACTGAGATAATGTGCTCCAAGCACAAAAAAAAATGAACTTTCCTTTTTTCTTCCATGTGCTTAGCATCAGGCGAGATTTCCATAGAGCTTTTACCCAAGAGCTTCCCGCTGTGGAACACATTGGTGGGGGACCGCTTCCCTGTAGATTACAACATGGGTCGTCTTCAAATCCAAATCAAATCGAACGTCAATAGATTCCTGTAATAAACCGTCCCCACAAGTAACCAAACATAGTTCATCATTTCATTCATTATTTTCAATCCTCTCATAATATTCTTCATCATTCAATTGACAATTTATCCATCTTGTTAAACTTTATCTTAGAGTGGATTTTAGCTTTGATTCATTAGTAAAAAAACAAACTAATATAACTTGGTAAGTAGTTATAAATAACAAAATAACCCAGAGTGTAAGAGTCTTAAAATAGTATTGTTTATTCTAATGTATATATATTGTACAAACAATAGTAACTTCAACAGAATACAATCGAATCCCCCATACTAATGTCCGTAGTCGTATTTATTGTCCAGACTAGTTCACTAATTTAGTGACTGAGGGGAGTCTGGTATCCCATCACAGCAGTTGATAATTTATTATTTTGATTATTCGAACTACTATTCGAGAACCTGGACTGAATTTCAAACTAAACCTTCTATTTAATCGAAGGGGTTAGATTGTTCTCATTCCGTCAGTCATGACTGAATATACATATTAATTTATTTTATTCTCACTCATTATCGCGTGTAGTAAGGATTGAATTTTCAATCTCAGAAGACTGTCACTTATAAACTGATTGTTAACCAACGTTTACATGTTGACAAAATGAATTTTGAGAGCCTTGGACAGAATTGTGTCTAGATGTGGCGAAATTCCGTCTATGTTCCCAAGTTCGGCATAAAGATTCCCAAATTCGACGAGAAAGTTCCAAAGTTCCAAGAGATACACCAGAAGAAAGTCGGAGGTTACATCTAACGAAAGATTTTGAAGATGACAACCAAGATAAGAATAGTAACAGGGAGCAGTAAGTAGTTATAAATAACAAAATAACCCAGGGTGTAAAGGTCTTAAAATAGTATGGTTCATTCCAACGTACATATCTTGTACAAACAATAGTAACTAACGGTAATGCAATAGGATTTAACAGAATGGAATCGAATCCCCCATACTACTGTTTGTAGTCGTATTTATTGTCAAGACTAGTTCACTTATTTAGTGACTGAGAGGAGTCTGGTATCCCATCACAACAAAAACAAAAACACCAAATTTAGTCTTTGGTGACGTTAACATTAACTTGATAAAAGTTGATTATGACGCTGCAAAACTGGATTTGGTATCGGTACAATTGGTGCCCTTCATTAATCCAGCGACTAACTTAGTTAGACGTTCGATTTGATTTGGATTTGAAGACGACCCATGTTGTAATCTACAGGGAAGTCTGTGTGGCAATACACCACACAAAGGCATCAATTCTACCTATTTCACATCCCATTTTATAGCGGCACAGTAGACCTTTACGATCTTGTACCAACTTAACGTCATTTTTGCTTTTTGACGTATTGCCAAATGCGATTCAATGGTGCAAGGTAAACAAAACGTTAACTCGGCTCAGTGGCCATATGGGAACATTCCTTATTTTCAATCTTCTCATAATATTCTTCATCTTTCAACTGACAATCATTCCATCTCATTACCCCTTATTCTAGAGTGGCTTTTGGCCTTGATAAGTGGTAACCCATTAGTAACCCCATCATCCTCAAAAAATCACCAAAAAATTTTCTCGCAAGTCGAGAGTTCCTCTTTACACTGATATTATTGATCTATTTTTACTCCGGGAGAGATTGAGGTCAATTATTGATTTGTTTTCAATCAAGATACCATCTTACACGATCAATAACGTTGAGGCAAGCGATGAAGCCAACTGCATATTCACTCCAAATTCTTTGCCAAATGGTGTTGTATATCTCCCCCTTGCAATGGGAGGTATGGATGCTGTTCGTCTCTTGGGGGGTCAAGGTTGTTGATGTTCTCTAAATGCTTTTCTCTCTTGAAGGGTAGATAGGATTTATTCATATCGGAAGAAAGAGATGAGAATCATTTTAACTTAAAATATCTATGGTCTGGATGATTTGACATGGAATTACAGCATTTCTATGAAGGTCCAAATAGCTCAGTTGGTAGAACCTAAGACTAAAGATTGGAAGGTTTCAGTTTCGATTTCCGGTCATGGCGTCCGATTTATTTTTTTGGAATTTATTATTCACTATTAATGCAAAATACTTTTCCATTTCTAAAAGTAGTTAAGATTTTATATTTTGAAAGGAGACAAATTCTGCCGTGTATTTATTGCGTTTAAAAACAATTGTCACTGAAGGAAAATTTGTGACTAACGGACGGACGGACAGATGCGCGAAATCTCTTTATGTAAGATTTAACTGTTAAAAGCAGGGTTGCAGGGTCGGACGTTTGAAAGGAGTCTGACTCGTAAGAATGCTTGAAGTCGGACTTTTTAATCTCTGAAGAATTAACATCAATTGGAAAACTTTATAATTTGGAGTTGGATATTTTGGAATTCTAGGAGTCTGGGCTGGACCTTATACCTTTAACTCCACGACCCTGGTTATAATATATTATATACATAAATATTATCTATCAAAAACATTTATATGAATCTCAAATCTATGCCCCCCCCCTCGTAAAACATTCACAACTAGAACCCGCCTAGCTACTACCACTCTAAATGATTCCCCTTTCTTCCTCTGCATGCCTAACACGAAACGAAACTTCCATGGGCAGAGTTTCTTTCCTAGAACTGACCGTCTGTGGAACACAGTGCCGTGAGCCTGATTCCCAGTCGACTACAATATGATCATCTTCAAGTCCAATGTAAACAAGTTCTTGTTGAACCGTCCCCATAAATAATCAATTTCTGCCCTACTGCAACCATTGTACCAGTGATCGCGATGTTGTCCCACCGTCCACCAGTCAAACTCTTTGACCCTTATCCTCGAGGGGCCTTTGGGGCTTGATAAGTGGTGACCTTATTGGAAAAAAATATTAAAAATTAAAAAATTTCCGTAACTGTGATTTGCGTCTGGCTATCTTCAGCGCTCATATTTATTCAGATCTTAACTTAAACGTTTCTTCCACAAACATTAAATCAAAACTGTCTACTGGCCGACCGTGTCCCGACTGCTGGTCTCCGGCAACATTTCAATCTCTGTTATTTTGCTTGATGCAATGACGCGTTCGATGGTTTGGGAATGTATCTCGTCGCCCAGAAGGAGAATTAATTTGCGATGTAATCCTCCTTACCTCTGCCGAGCTGGCCTAAATATATCGGTGGACAGCTGGGGACCTGGACAACAACCATGAAGGAAGACTTGGCTGAACTCTCAGGTCCACAGGTGGTCAGCCTTCGACGGTGGAATCACAATTAGTTAGCCATCTCATGTGACCGTACTCCAGCCGTTTGTGAATTACATCCTTTGAGAATCCGTCAATCCTCCTTCTGGTTTAAAGGAACACAGTGTGGATGGGGGAGTGCTAGACAGTGAACCTGTGAAGACAGCATCTGATATTTTAGCTAATTGCTAATTGCCTGAGGCGCCCTTACCAGGGAAAACTGATAGGCAATTTTTGTTCGGCGAGAGTGCACTACCTGTAGCAGCCATCATGCAGGTCCAGAAGGAAAAAGAGTGAGGGGTTGCACCGTGCATTGTCCATCTGGGATTGAACCCAGAGTGTTCTAGTCACCAAATAGAAACGTGTGCTTTTTGTCACGCGACAAGACTTCACATATGCAAATGAGCCTTGTTTGGCATGGGCTAATTCTCGTCGTGATAAAAAGCTTAGACACTTTGCTCTGGGGAGTGAGCGAGAAAGGTTGACGTTGTGACTACGTCGAGTGCAAAGAGAAAAAAAAAGAAGAAAAAGAAAAGAAAAAAGGAATCAAATTCTGGACGAAAAGTTTGATTGTAAACGTCGCGTCGTTCTCGTGCGTGTTTGAACTGTTGGTAGTGAAAAGACCAAAAAGGACAATTCGGCGGCCTGTTTGAACTCAGTCTTTATTTTATTAACTTTCTGTTTAGCTGATTGCTAATCGCCTGAGGCGCCCTTACCAAGGAATATTGATAGGCAATTTTTGTTCCGCCAGAGTGCATTTCCTCTAGAGCACTGGTTTTCAAATCCCATTTTCCTGACCTTGAATCTAATCTTCCCGTCGTAGAAGGGAGATAAATAAAATCCAGGTATGAACAGTGAGCGGTTTTGCATCCCAGGGTCACTCATGACTGCCGTGCATGGGTCACTATGGTTCAGGATGTAGTGTAGGCCAGTGAAGAAGACGGCTCAACCTGACCAGGGTGAACGCCGTTGCAGCAACAACTGTCTATATATCTTCAAATCATTCTATTCCTAGTCGTCTAGTCACATGATTAAACCAACCAATCAGAGGCTGAGTGTAAAGACATGAAACCGTAGTAGGGTACACCAAGAAAAGTAAAAACATTTTCCTACTTTATGCCGTTGGTCGACAGTGGTAACGCTCTGCTGGTTAGTAATGGCAATGTGAGCTCTTAATAAGAAAAATGTATTTTTTGATAAAAATTGAATGGCTATAAAACCCTTATGCAAAACTGGACTTTTTGAACTTTGTGAACCCTTCATTCTTTGTCTCAGCATATAAATCCCTGCTTCTTTTGTACCAGCTCATTTAACTCTTGGTCTAGTGGTCTCCATCATAAAAGAAATCAGTGTGCACAATGTCTCTCAACCGAATGGAAAGAGAACTGTTATCTTTTTTTTTTAATGTCAACCTATGCGCGTCCGTCTCATAATTACCATGGTAGGTGCTCGACTGAGCTCCAATCCAAGGTTTCCCTTGTAAAACATTCACAACAAAAAACTCCTCGTCTAACTAGAACCACGGTAAATAGTTTTTTTTTTTATTCCTCCTTGTACCAAAAAAAAAATAACGGAACTTTCATGAGCAAAGTTTCTTTCCAAGAACTGCCCGTCTGTAGAACACAATACCACTGGGCTGCTTCCAAGTTGACAACAACATGGCCATTTTTAATAAATTCTTGTTGAGCCGTCCTCTTAAATAATCAAACTCGGCTCAGTTTAAATCATCGTTATCAATCCTCACGGTGATAGAACACCGTCCACCTCACAAACTCATTACCCCTTATCCTTGAGTGGCCTTTTGGCCTTGATAATCATTGGTACATAAAAACAAAAAAATACATAAAGAACAAGCAGTTCCTTCAGTCAACAGTTTCATTTCAAAACGAAACCCTTCTAAGTCTGTACAAAAATTATTAAAAACTTCGACATCTGAGATCAAACTTATTTTCATTGGCAGACTATTCATGGTTTCTGTCAGCTTGATGACAAATGAGCTTCCCATATGAATAAAATGCAAACTGTTTTAATAATAAAAAGGATTTCTGTACATTGGTTAAAAACGGAGAATAGTGTAATGTTTAGTAGGGTTCATAGTTGCAATGCATGGGGACAACAGACCTGCAATAGGAGAAATATTTAGCTAAGAGAAGAGAGACCACCCAAGACATGTTCAATACTACATGTTTAGTAGGGTTCATAGTTGCAATGCATGGGGACGACAGACCCGCAATGGGAGAAATATTTAGCTAAGAGAAAAGAGACCACTCAAAAAATGGGCTAATTGTTGAAATACTAATGTCTTCTTGGATATGCGGTTCCATGCTGTGATTATTCACCACTTGAGTCTTGGAAAAATAAATGCCCCCTCTAAATACGAAACCCCCTGGGCAGTAAGGTTTTTATGTCCAGAGATAAACTGGCCCATGATTTTCAAGTAGGTAGCAAATGACACCAATATCTCTATAGATATTCCAGCAGGATGGTCAAAAAGGGCCAGTTGGGTTTCTGTGGTTCTGAGTCAGATGGACCTTTGGATTTTAAGCTGATGGATTGTTTGTGCTTGGTTGAACTTATGTTTTGATTTGGTCGGGCTCAGAGTTCTGATTACAAGTCTGTCATTAGGCGGAGAAGTATCATTGTAACCTCTAAAAATAAAACATTGTTACTTGTTTTAAACTTAAGTTGTCAATTTGTTTGGCGGAAGCATCCTTTTGTTGCAGCAAGGACAGAGACCACATGATCGACACTGAGACCAATGTCGGAATCAAGCACAGACACCTGTTCACATTAGAAAAAAAAAAAGACTAGGACACAAATAAGCAGCGCATGAAAGAGAACGAAGTAAGGGAAGTAGTGAAAAGTATGTAGCATGTCTGGCTGGGCATAAGTGTGTGAATTTAAAGTTACAAAATCTTGGTTTGAAATGGTCAGCAACTTCAAGCCGTAGTCTTGATTTAGCCGGTACATTGGTATTGGGCCTCGTGAAAGCTAAGAAATGACCAGTGAATCTCTAAAGGGCCCTTAAAGATAATTAATTGGTGTATCTATCTTTGCCTGGGAGATTTCTTATGTTTTTGTTTCGTAAAGGAGAAACAAAAATGAAATTGAAATAAATATGTAATTCCCGGAAATAGGTAATGTAGTTTGCTTGAAGCATTGTGTGTAGTGTCTATATAAAGATAAATTTACAGGAGGCGATTTCAATGCAGATGAACGCTAATTTAAAGCAAATTAAATTAAGACATACAAAAATGAAATGAGTTTTTCAGTTTTCTACCTTTTATTATTAATGTAATTTAAAAAAATAATTTATTCATAATTACAAGCTTACTTGCTATCAGTGCGGTTTAAGGACATAATATTGTGGGCAAAAATTCCCTTCCTCAAATGTGGGTTTCATTTCAGTTTGTACGTGCAAAATCTTAATATCAATGAAAAATATTTTCTGAATTTTTTGAAAATTTTCACTTTCACCCAAAAAGTCAATCCATATCTCTGGCTACGAATCTTGAGGTCAAAGTGTTAAAGATCACCAGCAAATTATGACCTTTGACACTACACTGATATCAAAATGCAAACTTTGGTGTTGGACCATTCTTAATGTGTTTCCCAAGATTATTAGTAGGTATCCCAAACCCAAATTTTATTTTCACTACCTCAAAAAAACACAGATTGTTGCAAAACATAAAAAATGGTACCAAATTTATTTTGGTGGCTCAATAATCCACTGAATTGAAATTTGCCATCTTATGGTCCAGAAGTCAATTTTCAGTGTATAATTAAACATGCAGTCTTCAAACAAGTAAAAAAAAAAAAAAACCTTATAAATGTAATGTTATTTTGTGCTAAATAAAAATTAATCATAATGGAAGCAACAAGCCGCGCATGCGTGGTCCCCCTCTGTATGTGACTCGATGTGGCGAGTGTAAAATGCAATAAATTTGGGCAATTAGGGGCATTTTTGACCCCCCTTTGATCCCCTGGGGGAGCGAACCAGAAGTTTTCTGAGGTCAAGGATGCTCATTTTATATACAGAACAATTGCCTCTACATTTTGGCCAAGTTTCAGAAAAATTGAATGGATGGATCAAACGTTATGGGAGAAAAGGGTCATTTTTTGCCATTTTGGGGGCTTTTGACCCCCTGGAGGCGCGAACCAGATTTTTTCCAAGGTCAGCGATACTTATTTTCTATTAGGAACAATTGCCTCCACATTTTGGCCAAGTTTCAGAGAAATTGAACGGATAGATGAAAAGTTATGGGGCAAAAAATGCCATTTTTTGCCATTTCGGGGCCTTTTGACCCCCTGGGGGGGCTAACCAGATTTTTTTTCAAAAATGGGAGAATGTCACTTTCTAACCTGACCAAAGTTACAACTTGATGCAAAATTTAAGAGAAATTTAATGGATGGTTGCGGAGAAAAATCTGGACGGACAAACGGACGGACGGAAATGCCTCAAAACATTATAAATCGGGGGACCAATAATTATGAGATTAAACTAGGCTGAGCAGTGGGGAAAATCTCATTACTTCTAAAAAAAACGTGCAAAAGTGACAGGGAAGTGCAACTTTGGCTGTTCATATAAGTTTCATAACAGCTAACACATTAAACATTCTTACTATGATTCATAGCACATTAGGGATGAAACTAGATATTTAAAAAAATACTAAATTGATTAAAAAAAAAAAAAACCCTCGGATGGAAATAGTTTGATAAGGCAAAAATCTTGAGTGTTTCATTCACTAAAGTTTTTAACTATGACCTTTTTTATGATAGACAACTTAAAAACCCTATATATTAAACCCAGCATATTGACAAGTATCTCTTTTTTTTTCATATGCATAGACACATAATACTGCGTACACTAAATTAGAAAAACACCTTCACCGCATTGAGATGAACATGAATTTGACAAATCAGATCATAAAAGAGGGACTTGAAGTTGATGGATCAGGTCCTGAAAGTGATTGAGAGAATAGTTGAGCAGCAAATAAGAAGTTTTGTCTTGGACAATGTACCACTGATGCCATATTTATCCTGAGACAAATGCAAGAGAAGTATCTTAACCCTTAAATGCTTTGTCTTTGCAGCATTAAATGTTAACATCCATTTATGACCCCATTCCACGACAGACTGGAGGTCACTTTCTAAAGATTCAGCCATTGTCTCGGATATGTGCGCGCTCGTTTTGCCCTTAGCCCTTAAATGCTTTACTTTTTATATTGGTTTGAAAAAATGTTATCAAGTGAAAAACGTTTCATGGGGGTAATACAAAGTAGTATAAATGATTTTTGTAAAAAGATATGTTTATTGAACAAAAATAAATGATGTTGTAAAATTGTATGAAATTTGTTGCACATTTGCATGTCGAACAAAACACTACAATATATGCATCTAAATAATCATAATACATTAGAGAAGCAAAAAATTTTTTACTTACCATTATAATGACCAGATTTAAAATTTAGGCTTTTGAATTAGGCAGATGACACTGTGGGAAACGTGAAGGGGGCTTACCTGCGAAACGTCCTCGTGTTTGTCTGTCCTGTGCGCTGCGGATGAAGGAAAAGAATTCAACATGGCGTCCGTGAACCTTTATTACGTACGGTTCACGCGGAGTCTTGCGAAGTCACATTACACGCATGCAAATTAGGTGTGCCTCAGCCTAATAAAAGCGGGTCTCTTACCGTCTTCAACGAAACGGTGCGAAGTAAGTGCACGTGTGACGAACGTAGAGATCTGCTTTGGAAGCTGACAGAGGACTTTGTGACCTACGGACAGAGTGATTTGCGTTTCTTTGGACCTTCGTTTTTTTACTCCAGAGTGATTTGCGTTTTGTTGGACCTTCGTTATTACTTCAGACACATCGATGACATTTGCTCGTGACAACAAAGATACTGATTACCTGATGCAACATCATACTAACACCTACTCACACTTGCCAACAGGCTCGTTGCATATGTGAAACAATTTGCAGTTTGACACATTTTCGTTGAATATTATATTAAATAGGCATTTTGTTGGAATGTGTCATATTTGAAACAAAAATGATTTAAGGGTTAGAAGAATCTATATTTTGCTTTTGTGGATCTGGAGAATGCTTTTTATTAGTGCTGAGAGGTGGTCTGGTGGGCTTTGTGTAAACTAGGGGCAGACGAGTGGTTGGTGAAGGTTGTTCATGTGCAGAAATGCTCAAAGTTGTGTTAGAATTAACAGCACATGTAGTTACAGCTTTAATGTTAAAAGTAAGAGTACATCAGGGTTTTGTACTGAGTCCGTTGCTTTTGTTTGTGTTTTAGAAGTATTATCCGGGGAGTTTTGTACAGGTTTTCCAGAAGAGATTCTCTATGCTGATGATTTAGTACTTGCCTGTGACACGATGGATGACCTACTTGTCAAGTTAAGGACTTGAAAGAAATACTATGGTAAGTAAAGGTTTGAGAATGAATGTTACCAAGACCAACGTGATGATCAGTTGTTGTAGTGTTGGAAAGCTCCCAAAAATAGGAAAGTTCCTCTGCTCAGTTTATGGAAAGGGATTTGGGTGCAATTCAATATTTTTTTGGGTATCTTTTACGACGCTCAGCAGAGTAAAAACGCTAAAAAAAACAAATATACAACAAATAAAAGTAACTGTAGGCTGTAAAAGTTATTTTCAAACTTGCCTGTGGCATTTGTTTGTATTTTTAGACTGTTACAACCGCTATTTATTAGAAATCAATAGTTTTGTCACTGGAACTTAAAAAAAAAAATGGCCGATTTTGGGAGGGGGAGGGGCTTTGCTAAATGATGCACCTGAATCGGCCATATTGAATTTTGTGAAAAGTCGTGGAAAAAAAAAAACAAGTAATTTTTTTTTTACATCTAATAAAAACCCATTTATAATACGTAAAAATAAAAACAAATAACATAGGTAAGTAGAAAAATATCTATTCTCGTCGTAGGTCAACTTAACTTGTTGCAAATTTATGTTTTTAAACCCTTTCTCGTTCTTTTTTTGGACCCCATTCGCGACTCTGCTGAGCGTCGTAAAAGATACCCTCTTTTTTTTTTTTACTTGTAAGCTTTGGATAGACAAGAAGGTGCTAGTGTGGTTGCAAAAGTTAGGAATGGATGGAGTAAGTTCAGGAAACGTCTGACGTTAATAACCAGCAGAGCTTTACTACTTTCGACCAAGGGAAGAGTCTATCAGGCGTGTGTACGCAGTGTGAATATGTATGGAAGTGAAATCTGGCCAATGAGAGTTGAGAACATGCATTGCATGAAGAGAAATGATATGAGAATGATATGATGGATGTATAATGTGAGTCTTAAAGATGGGTTTAGATTTGATGACCTGGGAAGATTACATCTGGAGAGTATAGGCAGATGTGTGCAGAAGAGTAGACTTTGATGGTATGGCCACGTTGAAAGAATGGATGAGTTCTTGGGTCAATAGATGTAGAACAGTTAAGGTAGCAGGTTCAGTTCACAGGGGAAGGCTAAAGAAAACATGAGAGGAAGTGATAGAAATGAACTTGAGAGAAAGAGGGATAAATAACGGTCTGGTCAGAGAATGGACTCGAGAAAGGCATAAATTAAGACCTGGTCAGAGATAGGTTAGTTTGGAAGTCAATTTCTTAAAGCCGTATAACACATGCCAGCATGTAAAACTGACGTTAAATTGAATATGATTATGATGATCAACATTTTTTTTTTTTCTTTTTCAGATAAAAAATAAATCCCATATCGCTAAAAATAGTAACTTAACTTGAAGTAATCTAAAAAAAAAAAATAACTATTAATAACACAAGAAAAAATTATACATTTATAAAGAAAAAAGGTTAAAATTTGTTTACATCCAAATTTTATCAAAATGACTCCTCCAAAATAAACGATATCGCAAGTTGAAATCGAAGGGAATTTAACTATATTTACTCATTTTTTTTGCTAAGATCAAAGTGTAGTATCTGTTCTGATGAATACTGCACCCCATAGACTGGTATTGTCTTGGCCTTCGGGGCTTGATTTACGCCGGTCTATGGGTCTGTCCTGTGCAGTTCTAGGAGGTCCACCCTCCCAGGCTTCGCCTCTCTTCTTTGAAGAGGAGTAAGTTTATTGCTTACTGCCTGAGGCGACCCTACCGGGGAATGCCGACGGGGCTGCCCAGGCAATTTTTAAACCCCACTTTCCCGACCCGACCTGTGGTCACATCTTACTTGTGAGAGTAAGATAAAACTGGCCTTGTGCCTAACTCCTGGAGAGGAGTAAATCAATACTCATTTTCGCACTCTAGGCTGGTTTGTGATACCTACTAGAATCGGACCAACTTCTAAGCGAGTGTAGCAAAATGAGATGTTGGGTGTGTAAAAATACGATTAAAATTCCACGTTAGATTAGATGGAATTTTCCATTAGAAGTCTAGTTAGAGCTATGTGTTAAGATATGACGTCATGGACAGGAAGTCAAAATGAGACGTGGTGAAGGAGACAAATATTCCTCGTTAGCTTGTGAGCTGACTGTGTTTAGATTAGTGTTCGGACAATTAATCAGAAAAATCAGAACTTTTGGGGGTATCGGGATCGGAAAAATTTGAACTTAATTTCCAATTCCAAAAACGATTCTTTTAATTTTGTTTTTGTTTCTTTGTTTGTTTGTTTAAAACTTAATTTTCCATTGCTGGTACGAATGATAAATATTGATTTTTAAACTTCCAGTAAATAGAGGGCTGCAGTACTAGGGGTCTATCTTCAAAACCCATTTGCATCTAGCTTAATCTCTTCATTAGGATGATGATAGATAGAAAAAAAAAGAATTTTTGGAAAAAAAGTAATTTTTGAGGTATAGGGGGCATTTTATGTGATTTTTGCCGTTTTTCAGGCTAAAATTTGACGTGAAAATCAATGATTGTCAATAACTTCTGAATAAGTGGGCTAAAAAGGCTTATATTTTCACCAATGCTAACTTTTAGTGTACAGAACAAGTGCATGGATAAATTTCCATCAAATTTTCTGAAAATTGGCCAATAATTGGGGCACATGGGGCAAAAATAGGCCAAAATTAGGCTAAAATTGTTTGTTTTTTGCTACCAAATATCCGATTTTTCTCCAGGAATTTGAAGGAATAAACCTGGTACGAGTCGATAAATAGAAAAGAATGGCACAAGTGAAAAATCTAAATAAAAATCTTATGAGTTTCTCAAATCATTATTCTCAATCAATCATGAGGAAAAGATTAGAGAAAAAATAGTTAGAAAAATAAACTTGTGTAATGGAATTGTCCCATCACTAGTTTGGATGCTTTTTTTTTTTTTTTTTCAAAACTCTGTCTTCGTTCGCTTCTCTCCTCCTCCGAGGCGAGAGCTAGGAGAAGCTCGCGTAAAACATAAAAAAAGTATGACGTCATTGATCAAAAATTTTGTTGTGGTTTTTCCTTTATTTTGTAACATTGTTTCAACTACAAAGAAAGAGAAAGACAGAGAAACATTGGCTGCTACATCAACACTACGACTACCTTTACAACTAGACATCACTATCCAATAAGCCAACTACTTACGTTTCAGAGAGACAAACAGCTGTTTATGTCGACAAAAAAAGGAAACTACGGGGAATATGTGGGGACCGAAGACGATGGATGGTTCCTATTTACTTGTGTCCCCACATGATCAACGTAGGTCACAAGTTCGGTTTTTAACTTGGAGAATCCATCTCTCCGAAAAGGGGCACTCTGAATTGAAAAAAAAAAACATATGTATGTTCCCATTGGGTCTCTCTCCGAACAAAGGAAGTAATGCCTGGGAGGATTGTCACATCAGATTGAACAGATACATGGTCAAAGTAGTATTGACCGATGGTCATAACTTGCTTCTATTTTATCTCATCATCTGGTGTTCAAGTTATTCTTGCAGTCATCGACCGTTTGCAAATAATCTGATTGAAAGTCAATATTTGCTTGTCTCCCCTATCTATCCTACGCCTTTTGGCTAAGATCAAAGTGTAGTATCTGTTCCGATGGATACTGCACCCCATACTGGTGTTGTCTTGGCCTTCGGGTCTTGATTTACGCCGGGCAATGGGTCTGTCCTGTGCAGTTCTAGGAGGTCCACCCTCCCAGGCTTCGCCTCCCCTCTTTGGGGAGGAGTAAGTTTATTGCTTACTGCCTGAGCCGCTCTTACCGGGGAATGCCGACGGGGCTGTCCAGGCAATTTTTAAACCCCACTTTCCCGACCCGACCCGACCTTGGGTCACATCTTACTTGTGGGAGTAAGATAAAAACTGGCCTTGTGCCTAACTCCTGGAGAGGAGTAAATCAATACTCTTAACTCGAATCATCTGTCGACCCCAAGTTTGCTGGAAATTTTATTGTTCATAAATATACATATATACAATGATTTCATTGGAATAAAACGGGGAGTGGGGAAAGAACAAAAAATAAAAAATTGGGTTAGTAAGCCCCTCCCAACAATT
Source organism: Sepiola atlantica (assembly GCA_963556195.1). Lineage (NCBI taxonomy): Eukaryota > Metazoa > Mollusca > Cephalopoda > Sepiida > Sepiolidae > Sepiola > Sepiola atlantica. The sequence goes on from OY744534.1 coordinate 22,907,092, forward strand.
TCTAAATAACAGACTGCCCATTGTTTCCAGTTTATTCAGAACCGAAAACAAGTAGGTCAATCTCTAAATGGAAGTTGAATCTAAGTGGGAGAAAAAAGAAAACAGGTATAGAGTTGGGTGTATGAGTGGTGTCCTTTCAAGAAAAATGCAAATTGGGAGAAGCCTAGGACAAAAAATTTTAAGTGGGGAGTGGACATCTTAGAGGATTTCTATTACCAGGAGGGTGGGGGTAACTCATTCCCTCGACTAGCTCAGAGGTTAAACTTACCCGAAGGGCTGTGATCCAACAGAACCAGGTACCACATACGCTATGCTTAGGCAGGGAACACGTACTCATACTTGACTCCTTTTCGTAAACAAGCTCGCTACTTGTATCCACCTTTTTTTTTCAAAAACCGAGGAATGTAATTTTTTTATATCACATCTGATTTTGACCTTCAGCTGGTTTTTAAAAAAAAACGATCAGATCCTGATCAGCAAAAGATTTAACCCCTTCGTCATCTCTCAGATGCGACGTCCACACCACTATTCGCACTATGGCCAAGATCGTGATAAACACCATTCATCTCTCCCTGTCCCACAGCGGCCAAATGTTGTTCATTATGTAGGATAAATTTAGCAGCAGTGGCTGCTCGGGATCAATACGAGCCGTCACCTCATTGACATACCCCCAGTACCATTGGAGTTTGTGGCAGAAAGCGTGAGCAGGTGTTTATTCTTTGAGCGTGTCACAGTGGGGACACTCTGGTGAGACATCCATTCCGAAACTGTGTTGTATGGCATTGGGGGGTAACTTGTTCCGGGCCATGGCCAGATCAGAGAGAACTGAGTTGTTGAGATAATTCGTCCCTGGCGCCCAACTCCATTCAGAGTGAATTTCCTCTTCTGACCACTCGACGAACGGATCGTCAAATCCTATGTGGGGTTCCTTTCTAGAAAACCGAGAAAGGTCACTAAACCGAGGAAGCTTTTTGAGCACGGCTCTGGACTCTGAAAAACTACAATTCGCCCCTCAGCCTACGATGGCCCTCGACCAAATGGTCAGGGATGAGGTTGGGAAAGGCGTTATCGACTACAGGGGTCCATACAGAGTCCTCTGTCAATGTTCGACTCAGGAAAGCCAGTCTCTTGGCATCTCAGTGACACATCAAATTGTGCATCTCCAAGCCTCCCTCATACGGACGTTTAATACAGACCTGTCTTTTGCGGTCCCAGAGAAGCAAGGACAGAAGGCGCCGGAGGACCTTTAGGCAGTTCCCAGGCAGGAGAAATACGGACAATCGTTAAAGAATAAAAGGAAAGATGTAAGTGACACACACCTCAGCTGTACCTTTTAAGGGGAGTTTCTTTCGAAGCTTATTATTAACTGATGCTTCGACCTTTGATTGTGCCTCCGACCAATTCCTCTCGAGCTGGAGGCCCGGTTCGAATCACATGCCAAAGATTCGAATTGAGCCATCTGTTCAGCCAGAAGAGTGGTGTCACCGCTCCAGGCATCCAACCATAGGCCGGTTGACTTGCTTCAGTTGATTTGCCCCTGTGTGAGTGCCTCTATCACCCTCTCGATGTCTCGAAAGCACAACACAGAAAACGGTGATATCATCGGCAAATGTGAAAACCCTGGCTCACACCCCGTCAGGCAAAGCAATTTCGTGTAGGACCGAACTTGCCTCCCTGTTCTTTCGCTTGCACAGTAGCGGCTCCAGCGCAAGAATGTCGAGCAGGGGTGACAGCGGACAGCCCTTACACACCAACTGATAGATAGCGAAGCATCGCGAATGCTTTCCGTCTACCTGCACCACTGCTGTCGGTGAGCAATACAGAATGAAGATCTATTTGCAGAAGTCCAGTTTGAAACCGGCGGTCTCTTAAACAGATGCCAAGAAGCGATGGCCGACCCTGTCGATAGTCTTGGACTAATCCAAGTTGATCAGCGCGGCTTCCGTGTTGTCTTCTATCCCCTCTAGGATCGTACAAATCAGATGCAGGTTGTTTTGAATCAATCTCCCCTTCACAGCGTAGTTCTACTCGAGTTCAATCAATTCTTTGATAACACCCTGCAACCGGTTCAATAAGATTTTGTCCAAAATCTTTAACTCTGTTTAGCAGAGTTATGGGCCTGTAACCATCTTGTTCCTCACCACCATACCTGCCCCGCTTCTTCAGCAATGTGATCACTCCCTTAGTGACTTCGAAAATATCTGAATTTTCATGCAGCTACCCCCTAAAAGTAAATTAACTAAATATAACCCACATTTGGACCCCTTACACCTAGCAGCTGTATTCTAGAATTCATAATGATTGGTTAATTAGTTTAGGAGTGAATCCTCTACATACAAATGTATAAAGCTACTCACATACCTAACTTATATTAGCCTGATGATTTCCTCCAGGAATGAAAGATAAAAAATTATATAACGGACATTTTATACAATTTTTGTGAAATTTCCATAAGAAAAGTCTCGTTTGGAGCTATCTGAAAAAATTATAACCAACTTGCGTTTTTATTTTTATGTTTTCAAATGTGTGTGTTTTTTCTGATGAGAAGGGAACCTTCTATCTGTTGTTTCGTCTCCATTTTGAAACAACTTCTCTTTGTTTTTCCATGCTTTCTGTCGATTTAATAAAGTACTTTTCTCGAAATGTACGTAAAAAATTGTATGTTTGAAATTTTTACTTTTGAAATCTGATTTAAATGCTATTTTGAATCTTTTAATTTTTATACTTTATAGCTCTATTTATTCATGCAAAAAATATTGAGCTTTCCTTTCTTCATTGCAAGTTGGATATAATTCGTAAAAATAGTTCCAAAACAGATTTCTTCTACTCCCTATCTCTCTATATATAGTTCAGTCCACAATGGCCCGAAGAACCTGCATTTTGAAAAAAATCGCCGCTGAAATATGTATGCACATATGTAGCCAATAATGTTTGTATAGATGAGAAATTATTATTTATTAATTATTGTAATGGTTTTTCCTTATTATAACCTCCACTCAATCTTGTTTGTTTTTATAATTTTGTTAATTTTATTTATTTATTTATCCCCTTTTATTCTATTTTATTTATTTTTGCTCGATTACTTATATTTATTTATCTCCTCCTTTATTTTTTAAAATTTATTTATTATTTATTTATTTTTTATTCTCCTTTAATTTTTCTTTACTCTATTACTTTTTTATTATTATATATATTTTATTTTATATTTTCTATATAATTATTACTTTTTCAATTTACTATAAAATATTTTATTATATATTTTCTATATAATTATTACTTTTTCATTAATTTATAATATATTTTATTATATATTTTATTCTATATAATTATTACTTTTTCATTATTTTATAATATATATTTTATTCTATATAATTACTATTAATTACTTTTTATCATTTTTGTTTCTTCGTTTTATTTCTTCATTTTTATTTTTCGTCTTGGTTCATTGTTCGTCATGGTTTATTGTAAATATTTTAAATTTTAATTTGCTGTTTCTTACATATTTTCGCATGTATTCTCATTGCTATTATCATATTTGAACTTACGGATGGAGTAATTAATATATGCTGGCTCAATGGGGGGGGGGGGTTGTCCTCATTATTGACTGGATATATGTGGTTTTGAAATAATACCGACTTTTGATGCTTTTTTAAAAAATCATTTCTCTATGTGATGCTGTAAAGAGTGCTGATGATGAGACTATTTGGCGTCATCAAAAGCATAACACAAAATAATTTTTCAAATTGTATTGGAAACGATCGTACACCAAATTGTTTAAATTATCAGAAATGATACAAATAATGTTCTAAATTTGTTTATCTCAACTTTATATATATATATTTTTTTTCTTATCTTTCCGTTTTTGCTGGAGATGGGGCATCCTACCAGATGCCATACATTCACCGGCTATTTCAGACACTCCAGCCTAGAGATCGTTTTAAGATTCTAACCGTCCTTTTAAGTGCAATTGTTTGTATTTCTCTTGCACTCGATTCACCGGGTATACTCGCCAGATAGCTTTTGAAATTCTTTTTCATTAGTTTTGTTGCTCCTATAATTACTAGTATGATGGAGATCTTCCTAAGATTCCAGTTTCTTTTCATGTCGTACATAAGACCTTGGTATTTCTTAATCTTTTCCCTTTCTGCTCTGTTTAATCCTGCATCATTATATATATATATATATATATATATATATATATATGTGTGTGTGAAGTGAAAAAATAAAGTCAATGCTCGCTATGCTAGATAGAGCAACAGTATAAGTAGGTAAGTGATTAGAATAAATATTAATTCAAAGATTTAAAATAGCGCGTAAGTCAACTTTACAAAGTTTGAAGTTCCAGCAAACAGGATTTTAAACACAAGGATTCCAGTATACCTATTTTGCTGACCGAACCATTTGGGGCCAAACTATGAACGCATTTCCTTTTTATTTATTTTTTTTTTTTTGCTAAATTATGTGCTTGATACTTGGACGTTTTTCGAATGTGTTTTCAAATGTGTTTTTTTTCTGATGCATTTTCAAACAACTTCCCATTGTCTTTTCATGTTTTTTGACGATCCATTTAATAAACATTTTTCTCGAAACGTACGTAAAAATCAGGTTTGTTGAAAAAAATATTGAATTTCCCTTTTTTCATTGTAAGTTGGACATACTTCGTTGAGATGACTCAAAACTAGATTTTCTCATGCGAACTTCACTACGATTATATGAAAATTATTTTATATTAAATTTTTTTTTTTTTTTAAACATAGCATGCCTTGTTTGGGGGTGAACTGTCACTATAGACGTATGGGGCTACCGAGAATTAGGGTGAAAGTTGGGGGTGCATCCTAAATTGGGAGCTGTGCAGCAAGATGCTTGTTTACATTAGTTTTAAATTTCTGCATCTCAGTACGGTTGGGAAACAAGGAACAGGGAGGAAGTTTCAAAGGTCGGCAGCACGAGAAAAGAAGCTATTGGAGTAGAAGGCTCTCTGGCATCTGGGGACCTCCGCAGTGAATAGATGGGATTTAGCTGATTGTCGAGTTGGTCGAGTGTATTTAAGTCGAGGGGGGGGGGACTAAAGCAGCAAGTTCATCGGAGCACAATCCATTGAAGTAATTGTAAAACAGGCACAAGCATGCAACATTGCGGCAATGGGATAGGGCTGCAGCTTGGTGGATAGTGAGGGACCTATTAGATTAGCGACTCTTTTTTTTGGACCTTGTCTAAGAGGGAGAGACTAGTGGATGGTGCACCAGTCCAGATGTGGCAACAATACTCCATTATTATCATAATTATTTTTTTTCTTCTCTCTCTCTCTCTTTCTCTCCGTCTCCATGCTTTTTGCCGATCCATTTCACATTATTCACCCGGCATTGCCCGTTTGGAGATATATTGTTGGTCGAAAATAATTTAAAATATAATCATGTAGACAATTTTTTTCTTGAAAGAAAAGTTCCAAATAACATTTGCAATATGAGGTCAAGTAATAAAACAAAAAAAAAAGAGCTGTTAGTGCAGGAGTGTTTAAAAACAACTACTTGTTAACGCTGCCTTTCTTACAGAAAAATGAATTTCGTTTCTTTACGTTCGAATATATTTCAGTTATCTTATGGACTTAACCGATAGTTACCCCTAGTGACCCCAGATGGAATCAAAGGAAAATTTCGATGGTGTCTGTAGATTCTGTAGAAACAGAAACTTAAGCCCTTTTTCAATGATATATGGACATTTTTTTTTTCATTGTCTAGATCTAGCGACGTCGCCGCCGTAGACATCCGACTACCCCGATGTTATTTGAGACTGTCTTTAAATGGCTTGATATTTGTAGAGAAAACGTTGGCACGTGTGCAGTTATCAAATTCAATATTGCTACATTTGAAGCAATGGTTAATGAAAATATGAGAAATCAGTTGGAAACCAAATCAAATGCATCGTGATTTGGTTTCTAACTGATTTCTCATATATATATATATATATATATATATATAATTACGTTGAAAAATGTCACACGAAGCGGCCGAAGCCTGAAAATTCTGTCTTTTAAAAGACATTTTGTATTCCTACAACATCAAACGATGTATGTATGTATATATTTCCTTCCTCTTATCTAATTACTTTTCTGGTACCAAAGGTACTTAAGCTTTATTTTTTATTTATTTTTTAATGCAACTTTAATTCCTATATAATTTTATTGCTAGCTACCATATTGCAGAATGGTTCTTGGATGTAGTGTTTAGATAGTATTATTATTTTTATATATTTTTTTATTATTGTTTTAATTAATGTTATTTGATATGCAAATTACTATATCATACGGTAGTCTTAAGGGTAACATATTATTATTATTTTATCATTATTATTTATTTAGTGATATTTTAAGCTGAATTATTCTGACACTTGATTATTGGGGAAATGGTCGTATAATCAGTACCATTGGAGAGCCATGAATATTATAACTGTCCTGTTTTTAAATCTCCGAAACAGTTACATGGCAAACAGCTGATGATCCCCGTGTTAATATTAGACGCTTAAGGTCTCCTGTTTTTGTTTCACTCTTAGATAATTAACCCCCCTTTTTTTTTTCTTTTTTTTTTTTTTTTTCTTTTTTTTTTTTACTTATATTTTTCATTTATTAATTTTCCAACGAATGTTAAGTCTGCAATATCTTGGATTTAGTTAGTTTGTCTGGGGATTTAAACTGCATTTTACATTTTTTTTTTTTTAATTTTTTTTTTTTTTATGACTCAAAGCTTCTTTAGACTATATATATATATGTAAAAATAAAAATGGAATAAAGGATAAACAAATCAACAACTAGCAAAAATAAACTCAAAAACACATATTGAATAGTTCTACCAAAATATTTCAATTGTTAAAATACAATCATCATCAGTTGGTAGCAGAACTTTAATATATATATATATATATATATATATATATATTGTTGAATATAAGAGACAACTCATGTCTAGATATCTTTTGGTAGATCCTTTCAATAGTCCAAATTAGGATCTTAGTTTCGAAGGGGAATTGGCTGATGAATTTGCCAATTCCCCTCCGAAACTAAGATCCTAATTCGGACTATTGAAAGGATCTACCAAAGGATATCTAGACATGAGTTGTCTCTTATATTCAACAATACTTGCCTGCAAGAGAAGATGCTGCCTATATATATATATTCTTTTGTAAGATAATGAGAAAAATCCCAGAAGAGTGCTCGATTGAGAGACTCAAAGTTAAGAGCATACATATTTATTTATTTATTATTTAGTACAGAAATTCAGTACAACATGAGTACCGTCGGTTTCAAGTTTGGAAGGTGCCCAACTTCCCGATTTTCTTCAGGTAACAACAAAGCTGAAAAAAGTTGTAAAGTCGGGCACCTTCCGAACTTGAACCGACGGTACTCATGTTGTACTGAATTTCTGTACTAAATAATAAATATATATACATATATTTATTTATATAATATATATATATATATATATATATATATATGCAGACATTGTTAAAAATAACAATTCGTCTGTTTAATTATACTTTTATTATTTTTTTCAATTTTTCTGATGGTCTTTTTTTGTATTAAAATCAAAAAAATTAATAAATGTTCCATAAGTTTCACAGGTTTCACGAACGTTTTTGATTCTTCATTGAATCATCTTAAGGTGTCAAAAGCAAATGAACAAAAAAGCTGGAGAAAGAAGAGAATTTTAAAAAGACAGCAGAGAAGCGCGCATAGAACGTTTTTCGCATTGTTCCAGGAAGTCGTTGATGATTTAAATTCAGTAATGCTGCATGGCATCACAGAACAAAATCGCATTACGTTAAGCATTTTAAAATGTTACCACTGGTTTCATATGTGATATTGTTAATTTTAGATTGTTGTGTTTTTATGTAGATAGCTTCAAGTATTTTTAATTTTTTTAAATTGGTTTTCGGAATGTATAATTTTAGTGTTATTAACTAGAATTTGTCTGAAATTTTTAAAAAATTCTCTTTCTCCAGCTTTTTTGTTTATTTGCTTTTGACACCTGAGGATGATTCGATGAAGAATCGAAAACGTTCGTGAAACCCATGGAACATTTATTGTTTTTTTTTTATTTTAATACAAAAAAAGACCATAAAAAAATTGAAAAAATTAAAAAAAGTATAATTAAACAAACGAATTCTGTTATTTTTAACAATGTTTGCATAAATGAGAAAATGCTGTCTAAATACACGCACACAAACACGCACGCACAAACACGCACGCACACACACACACACACACACACACACACACATATATATATATTAGAGAGAGAGAGCATAGATTAATGTTAACCCAATTACATGATCAATTTGCGCTCCAAGAAATCAACAAAACAGATTGTGTACGATCGTTTCTGAGCCTACACAATCTTGTTTTGTTGATTTCTTGGAACGCAAATTGATCATGTAATTGGGTTTACATAAATCTATTCTATAAAAGCTCTGATTGATTTTGTAGGTCCACCATAGAGTTGATCCTACAGCTGCAGTATTACTGGGTCTTCGACATAATACCTCTGTTTTCCCCTAATGACATAAGGGATTGCGGGCTATATATATATATATATATATGATAAAGAATGGAAAGTGTTCCGACGTAATGGAAATTGAATTGGTTTTCCTTTTTTCAATTTCCATATATATATTTATATATGTGTGTATGTGTATGTAGAAAAAAATAATATAAAATATATACATAAGTATTTATATATTTTTCACATTTCTTTCTCTCTCTTTTATTTATTTATATATATATATATATATATATATATATATATATATATATACATAATTTTTTTTTTTATTGTTGTCAACCTTCTTCTCTATGCCGTCTTCCCATTTCACAGTGATATTCAGGTATATCCTCATATTTCAACCATCGGAACCCTCCCCACCCAACGTAGGTGGATTATTTGTATGAATCTAATTACCCCACTCCTTCCCTCCCTCCACCCACTCCTACGCAGGTATATGCGAACGCCCACACTGTCCTCCCACTTAGGAACAAGAAAAAACAAGAAAAAATAGAAGTGATTTCATTCTCGGGAATGTACAGGTATCGTTCTGCGACAACTAGACAGCATCGGTGAAGGAGGCTATCGAAGACGACGACGACGCAGGTACGAGGGACAGGTGAGAAATTGATTACCCATAGAAACGATACACTGCCAAACAAAAGCACCGGGGGTGGGGGACAATATCTATCATTCTCATATATATATATATATATATATATATATATATATATATATATATATTTATTTAATCATCCACGAACAGCTGTTTTTTTTTGTTTTTTTTCGTATCACTGCTATTCAGTATTGGCCTTTTGGCTAAGATCAAAGTGTAGTATCTGTTCCGATGGATACTGCACCCCATAGACTGGTATTGTCTTGGCCTTCGGGGCTGGATTTACGCCGGTCTATGGGTCTGTCTTGTGCAGTTCTAGGTCCACCCTCCCAGGCTTCGCCTCCCCTCTTTGGGGAGGAGTAAGTTTATTGCTTATTGCCTGAGGCGCCCCTACCGGGGAATGCCGACGGGGCTGTCCAGGCAATTTTTAAACCCCACTTTCCCGACCCGACCGTGGGTCACATCTTACTTGTGGGAGTAAGACAAAAACTGGCCTTGTGCCTAACTCCTGGAGAGGAGTAAATAAATATTCAATATGCCTCACAACGTGTTGAGTGTTTCAAGTTGAGTTGTGAAACCCGATTGTTTGGTCAGTAGTCAGGACATCTTACGTTATTCTACTCACTACAAAAGTAAGGGAAATTATAATGCTTATGTTTGTTTACATTCCGGCTGTACCGGCTGTCCAGACAGCTCAATTCTTTATGAAAATGTACGCCTAGAGTTCAAATTCTTTTACGAGAAGCAATGCTTTACGCCAAGTGACAACCATTAATTCATATATATCCATCCCTCATTCTATGAATAATGACCAATGTTTAGTTATTTGTAATTCATCCTGTCACAAAAAAAGTTAGTGATAAAAAAATCTGCCGGACGAAACCATTTCAAATGTTTAGGGGAAAAGCAGGAAGCAAATAGCAAGTCGGATCCACCACCACCACCGCCATTTTAAATGAATTTGGAACGAAATACTTCGCTCTATTTCCATAATGAGACGTTTTCTTTTTATTCTTTCTTCTTTCTATACCGATTGATACGTTTTTTGTTTTTTTTAACTTTCCAGTTTGAGACGTTTTCATATTTTTTTTCTTTTAACTTTATTAAGACGTTAATTTATATGTAAATTAGTGCGAACACTGGCGAAGCATAATTTTTTTTTTTTACATTTTTGATACTCGTGTATATATGTAAATATTAAGCAGCATGTTTTCATTAAGGCAACTGTTATTAAATAACAAGTTTTTTGTTTTGTTTTAAGAGGCTTTTTTATTTTTTTTTCAATTTTCCGAGTAGTTCATTTGATGTATCTAAGTTCTGTGGGTTTCTTGTTCCATATCGAATCAAATCGAAAGTACTCGCAAAAATATGGAACTTATATACATCAATTTGACGAGAATACCAAATGAACTATTCGGAAAATTGAAAAAATTAAAATAAAAAAACTCTCATAAAACAAATCTGTGTTATTTAATAACATTTGCCTTAATATGTATGTATATATATATATATATGTATTTTCTTTGTTTCATTTTACTTCAGTAGAAGTTCTCAAAAATCAAGGGGCCCCTTCCTGGGTCTAACACTTGATCTCTGTATGCGATACATAGATGTTTGAATATTCCATAAACGTTCTACTTTACCTGTCAATTGCTGAGTTAGTAAAGAAGTTAAGAATATTAATTTCCCTCCCCCCAATTGACCAGTTAACTATGTTATAGTATATCTTGTGGTCTCTTGGTCTTACCGGATTCCAAGACAATAATTCATCTAGTCTGGTGGAGTATCCAGCTAAGTGCTGTTACTTGAGGTAACATTACTTGGAGTAGGTGCACCCTTCCTCATATGAGCCAGTGTATAGCCGTGTCGAGGAGATCTTATTTGGGCTTAGAATACTATGTTATTTTGAATATTTGGTCAGGGTTTACTTGTAGGGTGAAGTATCCTCATGTCAGGCTACCATGACAAACCCTTTTACAGAGAGACCGAAGACAATCGAGGAGGGTGTGTGGTAGGTAATTCAAACTCTCTCCTCTGCGTGTGTGTGTGTGTGTGTGTGTGTGTGTGTGTGTGTGTGTGTGTGTGTG
>OY744534.1:22928328-22938547 GCA_963556195.1 Sepiola atlantica
TTAAAATCTACTTCTGCTACAGATGTAAATGTGTTCTGAAACAAATAAATTTTCTTGTGTACGGAAGTAGTATAATCTTCAGTCTGATAGATCGGCATGATTTAAAATCTACTTCTGCTACAGATGTAAATGTGTTCTGAAACAAATAAATTTTCTTGTGTACGGAAGTAGTATAATCTTCAGTCTGATAGATCGGCATGATTTAAAATCTATTTCTGCTACAGATGTAAATGTGTTCTGAAACAAATAAATTTTCTTGTGTAAGGAAGTAGTATAATCTTCAGTCTGATAGATCGGCATGATTTAAAATCTACTTCTGCTACAGATGTAAATGTGTTCTGAAACAAATAAATTTTCTTGTGTACGGAAGTAGTATAATCTTCAGTCTGATAGATCGACATGATTTAAAATCTACTTCTGCTACAGATGTAAATGTGTTCTGAAACAAATAAATTTTCTTGTGTAAGGAAGTAGTATAATCTTCAGTCTGATAGATCGGCATGATTTAAAATCTACTTCTGCTACAGATGTAAATGTGTTCTGAAACAAATAAATTTTCTTGTGTAAGGAAGTAGTATAATCTTCAGTCTGATAGATCGGCATGATTTAAAATCTACTTCTGCTACAGATGTAAATGTGTTCTGAAACAAATAAATTTTCTTGTGTACGGAAGTAGTATAATCTTCAGTCTGATAGATCGGCATGATTTAAAATCTACTTCTGCTACAGATGTAAATGTGTTCTGAAACAAATAAATTTTCTTGTGTACGGAAGTAGTATAATCTTCAGTCTGATAGATCGGCATGATTTAAAATCTACTTCTGCTACAGATGTAAATGTGTTCTGAAACAAATAAATTTTCTTGTGTAAGGAAGTAGTATAATCTTCAGTCTGATAGATCGGCATGATTTAAAATCTACTTCTGCTACAGATGTAAATGTGTTCTGAAACAAATAAATTTTCTTGTGTAAGGAAGTAGTATAATCTTCAGTCTGATAGATCGGCATGATTTAAAATCTACTTCTGCTACAGATGTAAATGTGTTCTGAAACAAATAAATTTTCTTGTGTACGGAAGTAGTATAATCTTCAGTCTGATAGATCGGCATGATTTAAAATCTACTTCTGCTACAGATGTAAATGTGTTCTGAAACAAATAAATTTTCTTGTGTAAGGAAGTAGTATAATCTTCAGTCTGATAGATCGGCATGATTTAAAATCTACTTCTGCTACAGATGTAAAATGTGTTCTGAAACAAATAAATTTTCTTGTGTACGGAAGTAGTATAATCTTCAGTCTGATAGATCGGCATGATTTAAAATCTACTTCTGCTACAGATGTAAATGTGTTCTGAAACAAATAAATTTTCTTGTGTACGGAAGTAGTATAATCTTCAGTCTGATAGATCGGCATGATTTAAAATCTACTTCTGCTACAGATGTAAATGTGTTCTGAAACAAATAAATTTTCTTGTGTAAGGAAGTAGTATAATCTTCAGTCTGATAGATCGGCATGATTTAAAATCTACTTCTGCTACAGATGTAAATGTGTTCTGAAACAAATAAATTTTCTTGTGTAAGGAAGTAGTATAATCTTCAGTCTGATAGATCGGCATGATTTAAAATCTACTTCTGCTACAGATGTAAATGTGTTCTGAAACAAATAAATTTTCTTGTGTACGGAAGTAGTATAATCTTCAGTCTGATAGATCGGCATGATTTAAAATCTACTTCTGCTACAGATGTAATGTGTTCTGAAACAAATAAATTTTCTTGTGTACGGAAGTAGTATAATCTTCAGTCTGATAGATCGGCATGATTTAAAATCTACTTCTGCTACAGATGTAAATGTGTTCTGAAACAAATAAATTTTCTTGTGTAAGGAAGTAGTATAATCTTCAGTCTGATAGATCGGCATGATTTAAAATCTACTTCTGCTACAGATGTAAATGTGTTCTGAAACAAATAAATTTTCTTGTGTACGGAAGTAGTATAATCTTCAGTCTGATAGATCGGCATGATTTAAAATCTACTTCTGCTACAGATGTAAATGTGTTCTGAAACAAATAAATTTTCTTGTGTAAGGAAGTAGTATAATCTTCAGTCTGATAGATCGGCATGATTTAAAATCTACTTCTGCTACAGATGTAAATGTGTTCTGAAACAAATAAATTTTCTTGTGTACGGAAGTAGTATAATCTTCAGTCTGATAGATCGGCATGATTTAAAATCTACTTCTGCTACAGATGTAAATGTGTTCTGAAACAAATAAATTTTCTTGTGTAAGGAAGTAGTATAATCTTCAGTCTGATAGATCGGCATGATTTAAAATCTACTTCTGCTACAGATGTAAATGTGTTCTGAAACAAATAAATTTTCTTGTGTAAGGAAGTAGTATAATCTTCAGTCTGATAGATCGGCATGATTTAAAATCTACTTCTGCTACAGATGTAAATGTGTTCTGAAACAAATAAATTTTCTTGTGTACGGAAGTAGTATAATCTTCAGTCTGATAGATCGACATGATTTAAAATCTACTTCTGCTACAGATGTAAATGTGTTCTGAAACAAATAAATTTTCTTGTGTAAGGAAGTAGTATAATCTTCAGTCTGATAGATCGGCATGATTTAAAATCTACTTCTGCTACAGATGTAAATGTGTTCTGAAACAAATAAATTTTCTTGTGTACGGAAGTAGTATAATCTTCAGTCTGATAGATCGGCATGATTTAAAATCTACTTCTGCTACAGATGTAAATGTGTTCTGAAACAAATAAATTTTCTTGTGTACGGAAGTAGTATAATCTTCAGTCTGATAGATCGGCATGATTTAAAATCTACTTCTGCTACAGATGTAAATGTGTTCTGAAACAAATAAATTTTCTTGTGTAAGGAAGTAGTATAATCTTCAGTCTGATAGATCGGCATGATTTAAAATCTACTTCTGCTACAGATGTAAATGTGTTCTGAAACAAATAAATTTTCTTGTGTAAGGAAGTAGTATAATCTTCAGTCTGATAGATCGGCATGATTTAAAATCTACTTCTGCTACAGATGTAAATGTGTTCTGAAACAAATAAATTTTCTTGTGTACGGAAGTAGTATAATCTTCAGTCTGATAGATCGGCATGATTTAAAATCAACTTCTGCTACAGATGTAAATGTGTTCTGAAACAAATAAATTTTCTTGTGTACGGAAGTAGTATAATCTTCAGTCTGATAGATCGGCATGATTTAAAATCTACTTCTGCTACAGATGTAAATGTGTTCTGAAACAAATAAATTTTCTTGTGTAAGGAAGAAGTATAATCTTCAGTCTGATAGATCGGCATGATTTAAAATCTACTTCTGCTACAGATGTAAATGTGTTCTGAAACAAATAAATTTTCTTGTGTAAGGAAGTAGTATAATCTTCAGTCTGATAGATCGGCATGATTTAAAATCTACTTCTGCTACAGATGTAAATGTGTTCTGAAACAAATAAATTTTCTTGTGTACGGAAGTAGTATAATCTTCAGTCTGATAGATTGGCATGATTTAAAATCTACTTCTGCTACAGATGTAAATGTGTTCTGAAACAAATAATTTTCTTGTGTACGGAAGTAGTATAATCTTCAGTCTGATAGATCGGCATGATTTAAAATCTACTTCTGCTACAGATGTAAATGTGTTCTGAAACAAATAAATTTTCTTGTGTAAGGAAGTAGTATAATCTTCAGTCTGATAGATCGGCATGATTTAAAATCTACTTCTGCTACAGATGTAAATGTGTTCTGAAACAAATAAATTTTCTTGTGTAAGGAAGTAGTATAATCTTCAGTCTGATAGATCGGCATGATTTAAAATCTACTTCTGCTACAGATGTAAATGTGTTCTGAAACAAATAAATTTTCTTGTGTACGGAAGTAGTATAATCTTCAGTCTGATAGATCGGCATGATTTAAAATCTACTTCTGCTACAGATGTAAATGTGTTCTGAAACAAATAAATTTTCTTGTGTACGGAAGTAGTATAATCTTCAGTCTGATAGATCGGCATGATTTAAAATCTACTTCTGCTACAGATGTAAATGTGTTCTGAAACAAATAAATTTTCTTGTGTAAGGAAGTAGTATAATCTTCAGTCTGATAGATCGGCATGATTTAAAATCTACTTCTGCTACAGATGTAAATGTGTTCTGAAACAAATAAATTTTCTTGTGTAAGGAAGTAGTATAATCT
The DNA here is from genome assembly GCA_963556195.1 of Sepiola atlantica. Classification (NCBI taxonomy): domain Eukaryota; kingdom Metazoa; phylum Mollusca; class Cephalopoda; order Sepiida; family Sepiolidae; genus Sepiola; species Sepiola atlantica. The sequence goes on from OY744534.1 coordinate 22,932,547, forward strand.
TCAGTCTGATAGATCGGCATGATTTAAAATCTACTTCTGCTACAGATGTAAATGTGTTCTGAAACAAATAAATTTTCTTGTGTACGGAAGTAGTATAATCTTCAGTCTGATAGATCGGCATGATTTAAAGTCTACTTCTGCTACAGATGTAAATGTGTTCTGAAACAAATAAATTTTCTTGTGTACGGAAGTAGTATAATCTTCAGTCTGATAGATCGGCATGATTTAAAATCTACTTCTGCTACAGATGTAAATGTGTTCTGAAACAAATAAATTTTCTTGTGTAAGGAAGTAGTATAATCTTCAGTCTGATAGATCGGCATGATTTTAAATCTACTTCTGCTACAGATGTAAATGTGTTCTGAAACAAATAAATTTTCTTGTGTACGGAAGTAGTATAAACTTCAGTCTGATAGATCGGCATGATTTAAAATCTACTTCTGCTACAGATGTAAATGTGTTCTGAAACAAATAAATTTTCTTGTGTACGGAAGTAGTATAATCTTCAGTCTGATAGATCGGCATGATTTAAAATCTACTTCTGCTACAGATGTAAATGTGTTCTGAAACAAATAAATTTTCTTGTGTACGGAAGTAGTATAATCTTCAGTCTGATAGATCGGCATGATTTAAAATCTACTTCTGCTACAGATGTAAATGTGTTCTGAAACAAATAAATTTTCTTGTGTACGGAAGTAGTATAATCTTCAGTCTGATAGATCGGCATGATTTAAAATCTACTTCTGCTACAGATGTAAATGTGTTCTGAAACAAATAAAATTTTCTTGTGTACGGAAGTAGTATAATCTTCAGTCTGATAGATCGGCATGATTTAAAATCTACTTCTGCTACAGATGTAAATGTGTTCTGAAACAAATAAATTTTCTTGTGTACGGAAGTAGTATAATCTTCCAGTCTGATAGATCGGCATGATTTAAAATCTACTTCTGCTACAGATGTAAATGTGTTCTGAAACAAATAAATTTTCTTGTGTAAGGAAGTAGTATAATCTTCAGTCTGATAGATCGGCATGATTTAAAATCTACTTCTGCTACAGATGTAAATGTGTTCTGAAACAAATAAATTTTCTTGTGTAAGGAAGTAGTATACTCTTCAGTCTGATAGATCGGCATGATTTAAAATCTACTTCTGCTACAGATGTAAATGTGTTCTGAAACAAATAAATTTTCTTGTGTAAGGAAGTAGTATAATCTTCAGTCTGATAGATCGGCATGATTTAAAATCTACTTCTGCTACAGATGTAAATGTGTTCTGAAACAAATAAATTTTCTTGTGTAAGGAAGTAGTATAATCTTCAGTCTGATAGATCGGCATGATTTAAAATCTACTTCTGCTACAGATGTAAATGTGTTCTGAAACAAATAAATTTTCTTGTGTAAGGAAGTAGTATAATCTTCAGTCTGATAGATCGGCATGATTTAAAATCTACTTCTGCTACAGATGTAAATGTGTTCTGAAACAAATAAATTTTCTTGTGTAAGGAAGTAGTATAATCTTCAGTCTGATAGATCGGCATGATTTAAAATCTACTTCTGCTACAGATGTAAATGTGTTCTGAAACAAATAAATTTTCTTGTGTACGGAAGTAGTATAATCTTCAGTCTGATAGATCGGCATGATTTAAAATCTACTTCTGCTACAGATGTAAATGTGTTCTGAAACAAATAAATTTTCTTGTGTAAGGGAAGTAGTATACTCTTCAGTCTGATAGATCGGCATGATTTAAAATCTACTTTGCTACAGATGTAAATGTGTTCTGAAACAAATAAATTTTCTTGTGTACGGAAGTAGTATAATCTTCAGTCTGATAGATCGGCATGATTTAAAATCTACTTCTGCTACAGATGTAAATGTGTTCTGAAACAAATAAATTTTCTTGTGTAAGGAAGTAGTATAATCTTCAGTCTGATAGATCGGCATGATTTAAAATCTACTTGCTACAGATGTAAATGTGTTCTGAAACAAATAAATTTTCTTGTGTACGGAAGTAGTATAATCTTCAGTCTGATAGATCGGCATGATTTAAAATCTACTTCTGCTACAGATGTAAATGTGTTCTGAAACAAATAAATTTTCTTGTGTAAGGAAGTAGTATACTCTTCAGTCTGATAGATCGGCATGATTTAAAATCTACTTCTGCTACAGATGTAAATGTGTTCTGAAACAAATAAATTTTCTTGTGTACGGAAGTAGTATAATCTTCAGTCTGATAGATCGGCATGATTTAAAATCTACTTCTGCTACAGATGTAAATGTGTTCTGAAACAAATAAATTTTCTTGTGTACGGAAGTAGTATACTCTTCAGTCTGATAGATCGGCATGATTTAAAATCTACTTCTGCTACAGATGTAAATGTGTTCTGAAACAAATAAATTTTCTTGTGTACGGAAGTAGTATACTCTTCAGTCTGATAGATCGGCATGATTTAAAATCTACTTCTGCTACAGATGTAAATGTGTTCTGAAACAAATAAATTTTCTTGTGTACGGAAGTAGTATAATCTTCAGTCTGATAGATCGGCATGATTTAAAATCTACTTCTGCTACAGATGTAAATGTGTTCTGAAACAAATAAATTTTCTTGTGTACGGAAGTAGTATACTCTTCAGTCTGATAGATCGGCATGATTTAAAATCTACTTCTGCTACAGATGTAAATGTGTTCTGAAACAAATAAATTTTCTTGTGTACGGAAGTAGTATAATCTTCAGTCTGATAGATCGGCATGATTTAAAATCTACTTCTGCTACAGATGTAAATGTGTTCTGAAACAAATAAATTTTCTTGTGTACGGAAGTAGTATAATCTTCAGTCTGATAGATCGGCATGATTTAAAATCTACTTCTGCTACAGATGTAAATGTGTTCTGAAACAAATAAATTTTCTTGTGTAAGGAAGTAGTATAATCTTCAGTCTGATAGATCGGCATGATTTAAAATCTACTTCTGCTACAGATGTAAATGTGTTCTGAAACAAATAAATTTTCTTGTGTAAGGAAGTAGTATACTCTTCAGTCTGATAGATCGGCATGATTTAAAATCTACTTCTGCTACAGATGTAAATGTGTTCTGAAACAAATAAATTTTCTTGTGTAAGGAAGTAGTATACTCTTCAGTCTGATAGATCGGCATGATTTAAAATCTACTTCTGCTACAGATGTAAATGTGTTCTGAAACAAATAAATTTTCTTGTGTAAGGAAGTAGTATACTCTTCAGTCTGATAGATCGGCATGATTTAAAATCTACTTCTGCTACAGATGTAAATGTGTTCTGAAACAAATAAATTTTCTTGTGTAAGGAAGTAGTATAACTCTTCAGTCTGATAGATCGGCATGATTTAAAATCTACTTCTGCTACAGATGTAAATGTGTTCTGAAACAAATAAATTTTCTTGTGTAAGGAAGTAGTATACTCTTCAGTCTGATAGATCGGCATGATTTAAAATCTACTTCTGCTACAGATGTAAATGTGTTCTGAAACAAATAAATTTTCTTGTGTAAGGAAGTAGTATAATCTTCAGTCTGATAGATCGGCATGATTTAAAATCTACTTCTGCTACAGATGTAAATGTGTTCTGAAACAAATAAATTTTCTTGTGTAAGGAAGTAGTATACTCTTCAGTCTGATAGATCGGCATGATTTAAAATCTACTTCTGCTACAGATGTAAATGTGTTCTGAAACAAATAAATTTTCTTGTGTAAGGAAGTAGTATAATCTTCAGTCTGATAGATCGGCATGATTTAAAATCTACTTCTGCTACAGATGTAAATGTGTTCTGAAACAAATAAATTTTCTTGTGTAAGGAAGTAGTATACTCTTCAGTCTGATAGATCGGCATGATTTAAAATCTACTTCTGCTACAGATGTAAATGTGTTCTGAAACAAATAAATTTTCTTGTGTAAGGAAGTAGTATACTCTTCAGTCTGATAGATCGGCATGATTTAAAATCTACTTCTGCTACAGATGTAAATGTGTTCTGAAACAAATAAATTTTCTTGTGTAAGGAAGTAGTATACTCTTCAGTCTGATAGATCGGCATGATTTAAAATCTACTTCTGCTACAGATGTAAATGTGTTCTGAAACAAATAAATTTTCTTGTGTAAGGAAGTAGTATACTCTTCAGTCTGATAGATCGGCATGATTTTAAATCTACTTCTGCTACAGATGTAAATGTGTTCTGAAACAAATAAATTTTCTTGTGTAAGGAAGTAGTATAATCTTCAGTCTGATAGATCGGCATGATTTAAAATCTACTTCTGCTACAGATGTAAATGTGTTCTGAAACAAATAAATTTTCTTGTGTAAGGAAGTAGTATAATCTTCAGTCTGATAGATCGGCATGATTTAAAATCTACTTCTGCTACAGATGTAAATGTGTTCTGAAACAAATAAATTTTCTTGTGTAAGGAAGTAGTATAATCTTCAGTCTGATAGATCGGCATGATTTAAAATCTACTGCTACAGATGTAAATGTGTTCTGAAACAAATAAATTTTCTTGTGTACGGAAGTAGTATAATCTTCAGTCTGATAGATCGGCATGATTTAAAATCTACTTCTGCTACAGATGTAAATGTGTTCTGAAACAAATAAATTTTCTTGTGTACGGAAGTAGTATACTCTTCAGTCTGATAGATCGGCATGATTTAAAATCTACTTCTGCTACAGATGTAAATGTGTTCTGAAACAAATAAATTTTCTTGTGTACGGAAGTAGTATAATCTTCAGTCTGATAGATCGGCATGATTTAAAATCTACTTCTGCTACAGATGTAAATGTGTTCTGAAACAAATAAATTTTCTTGTGTACGGAAGTAGTATACTCTTCAGTCATATAGATCGGCATGATTTAAAATCTACTTCTGCTACAGATGTAAATGTGTTCTGAAACAAATAAATTTTCTTGTGTACGGAAGTAGTATACTCTTCAGTCTGATAGATCGGCATGATTTAAAATCTACTTCTGCTACAGATGTAAATGTGTTCTGAAACAAATAAATTTTCTTGTGTACGGAAGTAGTATAATCTTCAGTCTGATAGATCGGCATGATTTAAAATCTACTTCTGCTACAGATGTAAATGTGTTCTGAAACAAATAAATTTTCTTGTGTACGGAAGTAGTATAATCTTCAGTCTGATAGATCGGCATGATTTAAAATCTACTTCTGCTACAGATGTAAATGTGTTCTGAAACAAATAAATTTTCTTGTGTACGGAAGTAGTATAATCTTCAGTCTGATAAATCGGCATGATTTAAAATCTACTTCTGCTACAGATGTAAATGTGTTCTGAAACAAATAAATTTTCTTGTGTACGGAAGTAGTATAATCTTCAGTCTGATAGATCGGCATGATTTAAAATCTACTTCTGCTACAGATGTAAATGTGTTCTGAAACAAATAAATTTTCTTGTGTAAGGAAGTAGTATACTCTTCAGTCTGATAGATCGGCATGATTTAAAATCTACTTCTGCTACAGATGTAAATGTGTTCTGAAACAAATAAATTTTCTTGTGTAAGGAAGTAGTATAATCTTCAGTCTGATAGATCGGCATGATTTAAAATCTACTTCTGCTACAGATGTAAATGTGTTCTGAAACAAATAAATTTTCTTGTGTAAGGAAGTAGTATAATCTTCAGTCTGATAGATCGGCATGATTTAAAATCTACTTCTGCTACAGATGTAAATGTGTTCTGAAACAAATAAATTTTCTTGTGTAAGGAAGTAGTATAATCTTCAGTCTGATAGATCGGCATGATTTAAAATCTACTTCTGCTACAGATGTAAATGTGTTCTGAAACAAATAAATTTTCTTGTGTAAGGAAGTAGTATACTCTTCAGTCTGATAGATCGGCATGATTTAAAATCTACTTCTGCTACAGATGTAAATGTGTTCTGAAACAAATAAATTTTCTTGTGTAAGGAAGTAGTATACTCTTCAGTCTGATAGATCGGCATGATTTAAAATCTACTTCTGCTACA
>OY744534.1:22938747-23038747 GCA_963556195.1 Sepiola atlantica
AAATAAATTTTCTTGTGTACGGAAGTAGTATAATCTTCAGTCTGATAGATCGGCATGATTTAAAAATCTACTTCTGCTACAGATGTAAATGTGTTCTGAAACAAATAAATTTTCTTGTGTACGGGAAGTAGTATAATCTTCAGTCTGATAGATCGGCATGATTTAAAATCTACTTCTGCTACAGATGTAAATGTGTTCTGAAACAAATAAATTTTCTTGTGTACGGAAGTAGTATAATCTTCAGTCTGATAGATCGGCATGATTTAAAATCTACTTCTGCTACAGATGTAAATGTGTTCTGAAACAAATAAATTTTCTTGTGTAAGGAAGTAGTATAATCTTCAGTCTGATAGATCGGCATGATTTAAAATCTACTTCTGCTACAGATGTAAATGTGTTCTGAAACAAATAAATTTTCTTGTGTACGGAAGTAGTATAATCTTCAGTCTGATAGATCGGCATGATTTAAAATCTACTTCTGCTACAGATGTAAATGTGTTCTGAAACAAATAAATTTTCTTGTGTACGGAAGTAGTATAATCTTCAGTCTGATAGATCGGCATGATTTAAAATCTACTTCTGCTACAGATGTAAATGTGTTCTGAAACAAATAAATTTTCTTGTGTACGGAAGTAGTATAATCTTCAGTCTGATAGATCGGCATGATTTAAAATCTACTTCTGCTACAGATGTAAATGTGTTCTGAAACAAATAAATTTTCTTGTGTAAGGAAGTAGTATAATCTTCAGTCTGATAGATCGGCATGATTTAAAATCTACTTCTGCTACAGATGTAAATGTGTTCTGAAACAAATAAATTTTCTTGTGTAAGGAAGTAGTATAATCTTCAGTCTGATAGATCGGCATGATTTAAAATCTACTTCTGCTACAGATGTAAATGTGTTCTGAAACAAATAAATTTTCTTGTGTACGGAAGTAGTATAATCTTCAGTCTGATAGATCGGCATGATTTAAAATCTACTTCTGCTACAGATGTAAATGTGTTCTGAAACAAATAAATTTTCTTGTGTACGGAAGTAGTATAATCTTCAGTCTGATAGATCGGCATGATTTAAAATCTACTTCTGCTACAGATGTAAATGTGTTCTGAAACAAATAAATTTTCTTGTGTAAGGAAGTAGTATAATCTTCAGTCTGATAGATCGGCATGATTTAAAATCTACTTCTGCTACAGATGTAAATGTGTTCTGAAACAAATAAATTTTCTTGTGTAAGGAAGTAGTATAATCTTCAGTCTGATAGATCGGCATGATTTAAAATCTACTTCTGCTACAGATGTAAATGTGTTCTGAAACAAATAAATTTTCTTGTGTACGGAAGTAGTATAATCTTCAGTCTGATAGATCGGCATGATTTAAAATCTACTTCTGCTACAGATGTAAATGTGTTCTGAAACAAATAAATTTTCTTGTGTACGGAAGTAGTATAATCTTCAGTCTGATAGATCGGCATGATTTAAAATCTACTTCTGCTACAGATGTAAATGTGTTCTGAAACAAATAAATTTTCTTGTGTAAGGAAGTAGTATAATCTTCAGTCTGATAGATCGGCATGATTTAAAATCTACTTCTGCTACAGATGTAAATGTGTTCTGAAACAAATAAATTTTCTTGTGTAAGGAAGTAGTATAATCTTCAGTCTGATAGATCGGCATGATTTAAAATCTACTTCTGCTACAGATGTAAATGTGTTCTGAAACAAATAAATTTTCTTGTGTACGGAAGTAGTATAATCTTCAGTCTGATAGATCGGCATGATTTAAAATCTACTTCTGCTACAGATGTAAATGTGTTCTGAAACAAATAAATTTTCTTGTGTACGGAAGTAGTATAATCTTCAGTCTGATAGATCGGCATGATTTAAAATCTACTTCTGCTACAGATGTAAATGTGTTCTGAAACAAATAAATTTTCTTGTGTAAGGAAGTAGTATAATCTTCAGTCTGATAGATCGGCATGATTTAAAATCTACTTCTGCTACAGATGTAAATGTGTTCTGAAACAAATAAATTTTCTTGTGTACGGAAGTAGTATAATCTTCAGTCTGATAGATCGGCATGATTTAAAATCTACTTCTGCTACAGATGTAAATGTGTTCTGAAACAAATAAATTTTCTTGTGTACGGAAGTAGTATAATCTTCAGTCTGATAGATCGGCATGATTTAAAATCTACTTCTGCTACAGATGTAAATGTGTTCTGAAACAAATAAATTTTCTTGTGTACGGAAGTAGTATAATCTTCAGTCTGATAGATCGGCATGATTTAAAATCTACTTCTGCTACAGATGTAAATGTGTTCTGAAACAAATAAATTTTCTTGTGTACGGAAGTAGTATAATCTTCAGTCTGATAGATCGGCATGATTTAAAATCTACTTCTGCTACAGATGTAAATGTGTTCTGAAACAAATAAATTTTCTTGTGTACGGAAGTAGTATAATCTTCAGTCTGATAGATCGGCATGATTTAAAATCTACTTCTGCTACAGATGTAAATGTGTTCTGAAACAAATAAATTTTCTTGTGTACGGAAGTAGTATAATCTTCAGTCTGATAGATCGGCATGATTTAAAATCTACTTCTGCTACAGATGTAAATGTGTTCTGAAACAAATAAATTTTCTTGTGTACGGAAGTAGTATAATCTTCAGTCTGATAGATCGGCATGATTTAAAATCTACTTCTGCTACAGATGTAAATGTGTTCTGAAACAAATAAATTTTCTTGTGTAAGGAAGTAGTATAATCTTCAGTCTGATAGATCGGCATGATTTAAAATCTACTTCTGCTACAGATGTAAATGTGTTCTGAAACAAATAAATTTTCTTGTGTACGGAAGTAGTATAATCTTCAGTCTGATAGATCGGCATGATTTAAAATCTACTTCTGCTACAGATGTAAATGTGTTCTGAAACAAATAAATTTTCTTGTGTAAGGAAGTAGTATACTCTTCAGTCTGATAGATCGGCATGATTTAAAATCTACTTCTGCTACAGATGTAAATGTGTTCTGAAACAAATAAATTTTCTTGTGTAAGGAAGTAGTATAATCTTCAGTCTGATAGATCGGCATGATTTAAAATCTACTTCTGCTACAGATGTAAATGTGTTCTGAAACAAATAAATTTTCTTGTGTAAGGAAGTAGTATAATCTTCAGTCTGATAGATCGGCATGATTTAAAATCTACTTCTGCTACAGATGTAAATGTGTTCTGAAACAAATAAATTTTCTTGTGTAAGGAAGTAGTATAATCTTCAGTCTGATAGATCGGCATGATTTAAAATCTACTTCTGCTACAGATGTAAATGTGTTCTGAAACAAATAAATTTTCTTGTGTAAGGAAGTAGTATAATCTTCAGTCTGATAGATCGGCATGATTTAAAATCTACTTCTGCTACAGATGTAAATGTGTTCTGAAACAAATAAATTTTCTTGTGTACGGAAGTAGTATAATCTTCAGTCTGATAGATCGGCATGATTTAAAATCTACTTCTGCTACAGATGTAAATGTGTTCTGAAACAAATAAATTTTCTTGTGTACGGAAGTAGTATACTCTTCAGTCTGATAGATCGGCATGATTTAAAATCTACTTCTGCTACAGATGTAAATGTGTTCTGAAACAAATAAATTTTCTTGTGTACGGAAGTAGTATAATCTTCAGTCTGATAGATCGGCATGATTTAAAATCTACTTCTGCTACAGATGTAAATGTGTTCTGAAACAAATAAATTTTCTTGTGTAAGGAAGTAGTATAATCTTCAGTCTGATAGATCGGCATGATTTAAAATCTACTTCTGCTACAGATGTAAATGTGTTCTGAAACAAATAAATTTTCTTGTGTACGGAAGTAGTATAATCTTCAGTCTGATAGATCGGCATGATTTAAAATCTACTTCTGCTACAGATGTAAATGTGTTCTGAAACAAATAAATTTTCTTGTGTACGGAAGTAGTATAATCTTCAGTCTGATAGATCGGCATGATTTAAAATCTACTTCTGCTACAGATGTAAATGTGTTCTGAAACAAATAAATTTTCTTGTGTACGGAAGTAGTATAATCTTCAGTCTGATAGATCGGCATGATTTAAAATCTACTTCTGCTACAGATGTAAATGTGTTCTGAAACAAATAAATTTTCTTGTGTACGGAAGTAGTATACTCTTCAGTCTGATAGATCGGCATGATTTAAAATCTACTTCTGCTACAGATGTAAATGTGTTCTGAAACAAATAAATTTTCTTGTGTACGGAAGTAGTATAATCTTCAGTCTGATAGATCGGCATGATTTAAAATCTACTTCTGCTACAGATGTAAATGTGTTCTGAAACAAATAAATTTTCTTGTGTACGGAAGTAGTATAATCTTCAGTCTGATAGATCGGCATGATTTAAAATCTACTTCTGCTACAGATGTAAATGTGTTCTGAAACAAATAAATTTTCTTGTGTACGGAAGTAGTATAATCTTCAGTCTGATAGATCGGCATGATTTAAAATCTACTTCTGCTACAGATGTAAATGTGTTCTGAAACAAATAAATTTTCTTGTGTACGGAAGTAGTATAATCTTCAGTCTGATAGATCGGCATGATTTAAAATCTACTTCTGCTACAGATGTAAATGTGTTCTGAAACAAATAAATTTTCTTGTGTACGGAAGTAGTATAATCTTCAGTCTGATAGATCGGCATGATTTAAAATCTACTTCTGCTACAGATGTAAATGTGTTCTGAAACAAATAAATTTTCTTGTGTAAGGAAGTAGTATAATCTTCAGTCTGATAGATCGGCATGATTTAAAATCTACTTCTGCTACAGATGTAAATGTGTTCTGAAACAAATAAATTTTCTTGTGTAAGGAAGTAGTATACTCTTCAGTCTGATAGATCGGCATGATTTAAAATCTACTTCTGCTACAGATGTAAATGTGTTCTGAAACAAATAAATTTTCTTGTGTAAGGAAGTAGTATACTCTTCAGTCTGATAGATCGGCATGATTTAAAATCTACTTCTGCTACAGATGTAAATGTGTTCTGAAACAAATAAATTTTCTTGTGTAAGGAAGTAGTATACTCTTCAGTCTGATAGATCGGCATGATTTAAAATCTACTTCTGCTACAGATGTAAATGTGTTCTGAAACAAATAAATTTTCTTGTGTAAGGAAGTAGTATAATCTTCAGTCTGATAGATCGGCATGATTTAAAATCTACTTCTGCTACAGATGTAAATGTGTTCTGAAACAAATAAATTTTCTTGTGTAAGGAAGTAGTATACTCTTCAGTCTGATAGATCGGCATGATTTAAAATCTACTTCTGCTACAGATGTAAATGTGTTCTGAAACAAATAAATTTTCTTGTGTACGGAAGTAGTATAATCTTCAGTCTGATAGATCGGCATGATTTAAAATCTACTTCTGCTACAGATGTAAATGTGTTCTGAAACAAATAAATTTTCTTGTGTAAGGAAGTAGTATAATCTTCAGTCTGATAGATCGGCATGATTTAAAATCTACTTCTGCTACAGATGTAAATGTGTTCTGAAACAAATAAATTTTCTTGTGTAAGGAAGTAGTATACTCTTCAGTCTGATAGATCGGCATGATTTAAAATCTACTTCTGCTACAGATGTAAATGTGTTCTGAAACAAATAAATTTTCTTGTGTAAGGAAGTAGTATAATCTTCAGTCTGATAGATCGGCATGATTTAAAATCTACTTCTGCTACAGATGTAAATGTGTTCTGAAACAAATAAATTTTCTTGTGTAAGGAAGTAGTATACTCTTCAGTCTGATAGATCGGCATGATTTAAAATCTACTTCTGCTACAGATGTAAATGTGTTCTGAAACAAATAAATTTTCTTGTGTAAGGAAGTAGTATACTCTTCAGTCTGATAGATCGGCATGATTTAAAATCTACTTCTGCTACAGATGTAAATGTGTTCTGAAACAAATAAATTTTCTTGTGTAAGGAAGTAGTATAATCTTCAGTCTGATAGATCGGCATGATTTAAAATCTACTTCTGCTACAGATGTAAATGTGTTCTGAAACAAATAAATTTTCTTGTGTAAGGAAGTAGTATAATCTTCAGTCTGATAGATCGGCATGATTTAAAATCTACTGCTACAGATGTAAATGTGTTCTGAAACAAATAAATTTTCTTGTGTACGGAAGTAGTATAATCTTCAGTCTGATAGATCGGCATGATTTAAAATCTACTTCTGCTACAGATGTAAATGTGTTCTGAAACAAATAAATTTTCTTGTGTACGGAAGTAGTATACTCTTCAGTCTGATAGATCGGCATGATTTAAAATCTACTTCTGCTACAGATGTAAATGTGTTCTGAAACAAATAAATTTTCTTGTGTACGGAAGTAGTATAATCTTCAGTCTGATAGATCGGCATGATTTAAAATCTACTTCTGCTACAGATGTAAATGTGTTCTGAAACAAATAAATTTTCTTGTGTACGGAAGTAGTATACTCTTCAGTCATATAGATCGGCATGATTTAAAATCTACTTCTGCTACAGATGTAAATGTGTTCTGAAACAAATAAATTTTCTTGTGTACGGAAGTAGTATACTCTTCAGTCTGATAGATCGGCATGATTTAAAATCTACTTCTGCTACAGATGTAAATGTGTTCTGAAACAAATAAATTTTCTTGTGTACGGAAGTAGTATAATCTTCAGTCTGATAGATCGGCATGATTTAAAATCTACTTCTGCTACAGATGTAAATGTGTTCTGAAACAAATAAATTTTCTTGTGTACGGAAGTAGTATAATCTTCAGTCTGATAGATCGGCATGATTTAAAATCTACTTCTGCTACAGATGTAAATGTGTTCTGAAACAAATAAATTTTCTTGTGTACGGAAGTAGTATAATCTTCAGTCTGATAGATCGGCATGATTTAAAATCTACTTCTGCTACAGATGTAAATGTGTTCTGAAACAAATAAATTTTCTTGTGTACGGAAGTAGTATAATCTTCAGTCTGATAGATCGGCATGATTTAAAATCTACTTCTGCTACAGATGTAAATGTGTTCTGAAACAAATAAATTTTCTTGTGTAAGGAAGTAGTATACTCTTCAGTCTGATAGATCGGCATGATTTAAAATCTACTTCTGCTACAGATGTAAATGTGTTCTGAAACAAATAAATTTTCTTGTGTAAGGAAGTAGTATAATCTTCAGTCTGATAGATCGGCATGATTTAAAATCTACTTCTGCTACAGATGTAAATGTGTTCTGAAACAAATAAATTTTCTTGTGTAAGGAAGTAGTATAATCTTCAGTCTGATAGATCGGCATGATTTAAAATCTACTTCTGCTACAGATGTAAATGTGTTCTGAAACAAATAAATTTTCTTGTGTAAGGAAGTAGTATAATCTTCAGTCTGATAGATCGGCATGATTTAAAATCTACTTCTGCTACAGATGTAAATGTGTTCTGAAACAAATAAATTTTCTTGTGTAAGGAAGTAGTATACTCTTCAGTCTGATAGATCGGCATGATTTAAAATCTACTTCTGCTACAGATGTAAATGTGTTCTGAAACAAATAAATTTTCTTGTGTAAGGAAGTAGTATACTCTTCAGTCTGATAGATCGGCATGATTTAAAATCTACTTCTGCTACAGATGTAAATGTGTTCTGAAACAAATAAATTTTCTTGTGTACGGAAGTAGTATAATCTTCAGTCTGATAGATCGGCATGATTTAAAATCTACTTCTGCTACAGATGTAAATGTGTTCTGAAACAAATAAATTTTCTTGTGTACGGAAGTAGTATAATCTTCAGTCTGATAAATCGGCATGATTTAAAATCTACTTCTGCTACAGATGTAAATGTGTTCTGAAACAAATAAATTTTCTTGTGTACGGAAGTAGTATAATCTTAAGTCTGATAGATCGGCATGATTTAAAAATCTACTTCTGCTACAGATGTAAATGTGTTCTGAAACAAATAAATTTTCTTGTGTAAGGAAGTAGTATAATCTTCAGTCTGATAGATCGGCATGATTTAAAATCTACTTCTGCTACAGATGTAAATGTGTTCTGAAACAAATAAATTTTCTTGTGTAAGGAAGTAGTATAATCTTCAGTCTGATAGATCGGCATGATTTAAAATCTACTTCTGCTACAGATGTAAATGTGTTCTGAAACAAATAAATTTTCTTGTGTAAGGAAGTAGTATAATCTTCAGTCTGATAGATCGGCATGATTTAAAATCTACTTCTGCTACAGATGTAAATGTGTTCTGAAACAAATAAATTTTCTTGTGTACGGAAGTAGTATAATCTCTTTTATGTTCTGATAGATCGGCATGATTTAAAATCTACTTCTGCTACAGATGTAAATGTGTTCTGAAACAAATAAATTTTCTTGTGTAAGGAAGTAGTATAATCTTCAGTCTGATAGATCGGCATGATTTAAAATCTACTTCTGCTACAGATGTAAATGTGTTCTGAAACAAATAAATTTTCTTGTGTAAGGAAGTAGTATAATCTTCAGTCTGATAGATCGGCATGATTTAAAATCTACTTCTGCTACAGATGTAAATGTGTTCTGAAACAAATAAATTTTCTTGTGTAAGGAAGTAGTATAATCTTCAGTCTGATAGATCGGCATGATTTAAAATCTACTTCTGCTACAGATGTAAATGTGTTCTGAAACAAATAAATTTTCTTGTGTAAGGAAGTAGTATAATCTTCAGTCTGATAGATCGGCATGATTTAAAATCTACTTCTGCTACAGATGTAAATGTGTTCTGAAACAAATAAATTTTCTTGTGTAAGGAAGTAGTATAATCTTTAGTCTGATAGATCGGCATGATTTAAAATCTACTTCTGCTACAGATGTAAATGTGTTCTGAAACAAATAAATTTTCTTGTGTAAGGAAGTAGTATAATCTTCAGTCTGATAGATCGGCATGATTTAAAATCTACTTCTGCTACAGATGTAAATGTGTTCTGAAACAAATAAATTTTCTTGTGTAAGGAAGTAGTATAATCTTCAGTCTGATAGATCGGCATGATTTAAAATCTACTTCTGCTACAGATGTAAATGTGTTCTGAAACAAATAAATTTTCTTGTGTAAGGAAGTAGTATAATCTTCAGTCTGATAGATCGGCATGATTTAAAATCTACTTCTGCTACAGATGTAAATGTGTTCTGAAACAAATAAATTTTCTTGTGTAAGGAAGTAGTATAATCTTCAGTCTGATAGATCGGCATGATTTAAAATCTACTTCTGCTACAGATGTAAATGTGTTCTGAAACAAATAAATTTTCTTGTGTAAGGAAGTAGTATAATCTTCAGTCTGATAGATCGGCATGATTTAAAATCTACTTCTGCTACAGATGTAAATGTGTTCTGAAACAAATAAATTTTCTTGTGTAAGGAAGTAGTATAATCTTCAGTCTGATAGATCGGCATGATTTAAAATCTACTTCTGCTACAGATGTAAATGTGTTCTGAAACAAATAAATTTTCTTGTGTAAGGAAGTAGTATAATCTTTAGTCTGATAGATCGGCATGATTTAAAATCTACTTCTGCTACAGATGTAAATGTGTTAAATTTTCTTGTGTAAGGAAGTAGTATAATCTTTAGTCTGATAGATCGGCATGATTTAAAATCTACTTCTGCTACAGATGTAAATGTGTTCTGAAACAAGTATCGTAGAAATAAATTTTCTTGTGTAAGGAAGTAGTATAATCTTCAGTCTGATAGATCGGCATGATTTAAAATCTACTTCTGCTACAGATGTAAATGTGTTCTGAAACAAATAAATTTTCTTGTGTAAGGAAGTAGTATAATCTTCAGTCTGATAGATCGGCATGATTTAAAATCTACTTCTGCTACAGATGTAAATGTGTTCTGAAACAAATAAATTTTCTTGTGTAAGGAAGTAGTATAATCTTCAGTCTGATAGATCGGCATGATTTAAAATCTACTTCTGCTACAGATGTAAATGTGTTCTGAAACAAATAAATTTTCTTGTGTAAGGAAGTAGTATAATCTTCAGTCTGATAGATCGGCATGATTTAAAATCTACTTCTGCTACAGATGTAAATGTGTTCTGAAACAAATAAATTTTCTTGTGTAAGGAAGTAGTATAATCTTCAGTCTGATAGATCGGCATGATTTAAAATCTACTTCTGCTACAGATGTAAATGTGTTCTGAAACAAATAAATTTTCTTGTGTAAGGAAGTAGTATAATCTTCAGTCTGATAGATCGGCATGATTTAAAATCTACTTCTGCTACAGATGTAAATGTGTTCTGAAACAAATAAATTTTCTTGTGTAAGGAAGTAGTATAATCTTCAGTCTGATAGATCGGCATGATTTAAAATCTACTTCTGCTACAGATGTAAATGTGTTCTGAAACAAATAAATTTTCTTGTGTACGGAAGTAGTATAATCTTCAGTCTGATAGATCGGCATGATTTAAAATCTACTTCTGCTACAGATGTAAATGTGTTCTGAAACAAATAAATTTTCTTGTGTACGGAAGTAGTATAATCTTCAGTCTGATAGATCGGCATGATTTAAAATCTACTTCTGCTACAGATGTAAATGTGTTCTGAAACAAATAAATTTTCTTGTGTACGGAAGTAGTATAATCTTCAGTCTGATAGATCGGCATGATTTAAAATCTACTTCTGCTACAGATGTAAATGTGTTCTGAAACAAATAAATTTTCTTGTGTACGGAAGTAGTATAATCTTCAGTCTGATAGATCGGCATGATTTAAAATCTACTTCTGCTACAGATGTAAATGTGTTCTGAAACAAATAAATTTTCTTGTGTAAGGAAGTAGTATAATCTTCAGTCTGATAGATCGGCATGATTTAAAATCTACTTCTGCTACAGATGTAAATGTGTTCTGAAACAAATAAATTTTCTGTTGTCTGGGATTTTGTGTTACTTTTGTGTAGGCCGACTCTATTAAGTGGTTTGGTGGTGCCTATATAAGTTGTTGCATGTTGTGCATTTTAGTATATAGACCACATTTTTGGCGATGCAGTTTAAGTCTTTTTATTTTGAATGTTTGTCTTGCGTTTTTGAATGTGTAAGTCTCCTATTATGTCACAAACCCCACATCTTTTTTTGTTGTTGTTGTATTTTGTGACCCCTTGTGTTTTTGTTCAGTTTGGATGTGGTTAAAATTTGTTTGAGGTTTTTTGGTTGGCATTTGCTTTTTATTACTGGTCCCCCGATTTATGTTTTGAGGCATGTCCGTCCGTCCAGATTTTTCTCCGCAACCATCCATTGAATTTCTCTGAGATTTTGCATGAAGTAACTCTGGTCAGGTTAGAAAGTGACATTCTCCAATTTTTGAAAAAAAATCTGGTTAGCCCCCCAGGAGGTCAAAAGGCTCCGAAATGGCAAAAAATGACATTTTTTGCCCCATAACTTTTCATCCATCCATTCAATTTCTCTGAAACTTGGCCAAAATGTGGAGGCAATTGTCTCTAATAGAAAATAAGTTTGCTGACCTTGGAAAAAATCTGGTTCGCGCCCCCAGGGGGTCAAAAGCCCCCTAAAATGGCAAAAAAATGACCCTTTTCTTTCATAACGTTTGATCCATCCATTCAATTTTTCTGAAACTTGGCCAAAATGTAGAGGCAATTGTTCTGGATATAAAATGAGCATTCTTGACCTCAGAAAAATTCTGGTTCTTGTCCCCAGGGGGTCAAAGGGGGGTCAAAAATGCCCCAAATTGCCCAAATTTATTGCATTTTACACTCGCCACATCGAGTCGCATACAGAGGGGCTTGTTTTGGTTGTTTTTAGAATGTTGCTTAGCTTGTTGTTTTGGTTGAGTAGGTCCAGGTTTCTTATCTCTGTGAATAGTTCAAGATTGTTTTTGTTGTGTGTAGAGACGCTAAGATCTGTTATTTGTTTCAGTTTTTGGGGTTTCGTAGTTTCTCTAATGTATTTTTTCTGCTAGTTCTGTACCTTTGTGCGTTAGTTGCGAGGGCTATCCTCTTCTCGTTAATGTTTTTCATAGTTCATCCTATCAGACCATTCGGAGGTGTTTTTAAGGTGCCTATAGTGCAGTGATAAAAATTGACTTGAGAGAAAGAGGGATAAATAAAGACCTGGTTAGAGATAGGTTAGTTTGGAAGTCAATTTCTTAAAGCCGTCCAACACATGCCAGCATGTAAAACAGACGTTAAACTGAATATGATTATGATGGTAGATTAATTATGATTCCTCTCTCATTAAAACATTAAGATGTTACTTTTTTCCCCCCTGGTCATTGGTGAATAAGAAAGGGAAAAATGAAAGAAAGCGAAATAATAATAATAATAATAATAATAGTAATAATAATAGTAATGATAATGATAATAGTAATATTATTCATAATAATATTCATAATAATAATATTCATAATAATAATATTCATAATAATAATGATGATAATATTCATAATAATATTCATAATAATATTCATAATATTATTAATAATATTCATAATAATATTCATAATAATATTCATAATAATATTCATAATATTATTAATAATATTCATAATAATATTATTAATAATATTCATAATAATATTCATAATAATATTATTAATAATATTATTAATAATAATATTCATAATAATATTATTAATAATAATATTCATAATAATATTATTATTAATAATATTATTATTAATAATAATAATAATATTCGGTTTAACATCTGTGTTATTTAATATTTAAATTGACTTCCAAACTAACCTATCTCTTCAAGTTCATTCTTATCACTTCTTCCCATGTTTTCCTTGGCCTTTCCCTGTGAACTAGACCTGCTACCTTAACTGACCCAAGAACTCTCATCCATTCTTTCAACATGGCCATACCATCAAAGTCTACCGTTCTGCACACATCTCCTTACACTATCCAAATTTAATCTTCCTCAGAGGTTGTCAGATCTAAGCCTGTCTTTAAGAATCGTGTTACACATCCATCGTATCATTCTCGTATCATTTATTCCATCCTCTGCTAATTCTTGCTATCCAAGTAGTACCTTCTCCACCCTGTGCTCCAATGGTATCGATAACATGACAAAATTTCTGAACAACCTCAATAACTTCGCCATCCACATGTATTTTCTCCACATCTGAGTTCTCATTCGTCTCCCTTGTCTTACACTTCTTGTACACAAACTGGTTATCTTCTCTCAACCTACCAGTACTTCCACTGCACTTGTTCGAAGAAAATATTTTACTATAAGAACTGCATAATAAATTAGTGTTCTTACAACTAAGACATCTGGAGGCAGATATTTAGACATAAATTTGTAAATAAATATTTTATTATAAAAACTGCATAATAAATTAGCGTTGTTACAACTAAGACATCTGGAGGCAGATATTTAGACATAAATTTGTAAAAAAATATTTTATTATAAAAACTGCATAATAAATTAGTGTTCTTACAACTAAGACATCTGGAGGCAGATATTTAGACATAAATTTGTAAATAAATATTTTACTATAAGAACTGCATAATAAATTAGTGTTCTTACAACTAAGACATCTGGAGGCAGATATTTAGACATAAATTTGTAAATAAATATTTTACTATAAGAACTGCATAATAAATTAGCGTTGTTACAACTAAGACAACTGGAGGCAGATATTTAGACATAAATTTGTAAATAAATATTTTATTATAAAAACTGCATAATAAATTAGCGTTGTTACAACTAAGACATCTGGAGGCAGATATTTAGACATAAATTTGTAAATAAATATTTTATTATAAAAACTGCATAATAAATTAGCGTTGTTACAACTAAGACATCTGGAGGCAGATATTTAGACATAAATTTGTAAATAAATATTTTATTATAAAAACTGCATAATAAATTAGCGTTGTTACAACTAAGACATCTGGAGGCAGATATTTAGACATAAATTTGTAAAAAAAAATATTTTACTATAAGAACTGCATAATAAATTAGCGTTCTTACAACTAAGACATCTGGAGGCAGATATTTAGACATAAATTTGTAAAAAATATTTTATTATAAGAACTGCATTATGAATTAGTGTTCTTACAACTAAGACATCTGGAGGCAGATATTTAGACATAAATTTGTAAAAAATATTTTACTATAAGAACTGCATAATAAATTAGCGTTCTTACAACTAAGACATCTGGAGGCAGATATTTAGACATAAATTTGTAAAAAATATTTTACTATAAGAACTGCATAATAAATTAGCGTTCTTACAACTAAGACATCTGGAGGCAGATATTTAGACATAAATTTGTAAAAAATATTTTACTATAAGAACTGCATAATAAATTAGCGTTCTTACAACTAAGACATCTGGAGGCAGATATTTAGACATAAATTTGTAAAAAATATTTTACTATAAGAACTGCATAATAAATTAGCGTTCTTACAACTAAGACATCTGGAGGCAGATATTTAGACATAAATTTGTAAAAAATATTTTATTATAAGAACTGCATTATGAATTAGTGTTCTTACAACTAAGACATCTGGAGGCAGATATTTAGACATAAATTTGTAAAAAATATTTTACTATAAGAACTGCATAATAAATTAGCGTTCTTACAACTAAGACATCTGGAGGCAGATATTTAGACATAAATTTGTAAAAAATATTTTACTATAAGAACTGCATAATAAATTAGCGTTCTTACAACTAAGACATCTGGAGGCAGATATTTAGACATAAATTTGTAAAAAATATTTTACTATAAGAACTGCATTATGAATTAGTGTTCTTACAACTAAGACATCTGGAGGCAGATATTTAGACATAAATTTGTAAAAAATATTTTACTATAAGAACTGCATTATGAATTAGTGTTCTTACAACTAAGACATCTGGAGGCAGATATTTAGACATAAATTTGTAAAAAAATATTTTACTATAAGAACTGCATAATAAATTAGCGTTCTTACAACTAAGACATCTGGAGGCAGATATTTAGACATAAATTTGTAAAAAATATTTTACTATAAGAACTGCATTATGAATTAGTGTTCTTACAACTAAGACATCTGGAGGCAGATATTTAGACATAAATTTGTAAAAAATATTTTACTATAAGAACTGCATTATGAATTAGTGTTCTTACAACTAAGACATCTGGAGGCAGATATTTAGACATAAATTTGTAAAAAATATTTTACTATAAGAACTGCATAATAAATTAGCGTTCTTACAACTAAGACATCTGGAGGCAGATATTTAGACATAAATTTGTAAAAAATATTTTACTATAAGAACTGCATAATAAATTAGCGTTCTTACAACTAAGACATCTGGAGGCAGATATTTAGACATAAATTTGTAAAAAATATTTTACTATAAGAACTGCATTATGAATTAGTGTTCTTACAACTAAGACATCTGGAGGCAGATATTTAGACATAAATTTGTAAAAAATATTTTACTATAAGAACTGCATTATGAATTAGTGTTCTTACAACTAAGACATCTGGAGGCAGATATTTAGACATAAATTTGTAAAAAATATTTTACTATAAGAACTGCATTATGAATTAGTGTTCTTACAACTAAGACATCTGGAGGCAGATATTTAGACATAAATTTGTAAAAAAATATTTTACTATAAGAACTGCATAATAAATTAGCGTTCTTACAACTAAGACATCTGGAGGCAGATATTTAGACATAAATTTGTAAAAAATATTTTACTATAAGAACTGCATTATGAATTAGTGTTCTTACAACTAAGACATCTGGAGGCAGATATTTAGACATAAATTTGTAAAAAATATTTTACTATAAGAACTGCATTATGAATTAGTGTTCTTACAACTAAGACATCTGGAGGCAGATATTTAGACATAAATTTGTAAAAAAATATTTTACTATAAGAACTGCATAATAAATTAGCGTTCTTACAACTAAGACATCTGGAGGCAGATATTTAGACATAAATTTGTAAAAAATATTTTACTATAAGAACTGCATTATGAATTAGTGTTCTTACAACTAAGACATCTGGAGGCAGATATTTAGACATAAATTTGTAAAAAATATTTTACTATAAGAACTGCATTATGAATTAGTGTTCTTACAACTAAGACATCTGGAGGCAGATATTTAGACATAAATTTGTAAAAAATATTTTACTATAAGAACTGCATTATGAATTAGTGTTCTTACAACTAAGACATCTGGAGGCAGATATTTAGACATAAATTTGTAAAAAATATTTTACTATAAGAACTGCATTATGAATTAGTGTTCTTACAACTAAGACATCTGGAGGCAGATATTTAGACATAAATTTGTAAAAAATATTTTACTATAAGAACTGCATTATGAATTAGTGTTCTTACAACTAAGACATCTGGAGGCAGATATTTAGACATAAATTTGTAAAAAATATTTTACTATAAGAACTGCATTATGAATTAGTGTTCTTACAACTAAGACATCTGGAGGCAGATATTTAGACATAAATTTGTAAAAAATATTTTACTATAAGAACTGCATTATGAATTAGTGTTCTTACAACTAAGACATCTGGAGGCAGATATTTAGACATAAATTTGTAAAAAATATTTTACTATAAGAACTGCATTATGAATTAGTGTTCTTACAACTAAGACATCTGGAGGCAGATATTTAGACATAAATTTGTAAAAAATATTTTACTATAAGAACTGCATTATGAATTAGTGTTCTTACAACTAAGACATCTGGAGGCAGATATTTAGACATAAATTTGTAAAAAATATTTTACTATAAGAACTGCATTATGAATTAGTGTTCTTACAACTAAGACATCTGGAGGCAGATATTTAGACATAAATTTGTAAAAAATATTTTACTATAAGAACTGCATTATGAATTAGTGTTCTTACAACTAAGACATCTGGAGGCAGATATTTAGACATAAATTTGTAAAAAATATTTTACTATAAGAACTGCATTATGAATTAGTGTTCTTACAACTAAGACATCTGGAGGCAGATATTTAGACATAAATTTGTAAAAAAATATTTTACTATAAGAACTGCATAATAAATTAGCGTTCTTACAACTAAGACATCTGGAGGCAGATATTTAGACATAAATTTGTAAAAAATATTTTATTATAAGAACTGCATTATGAATTAGTGTTCTTACAACTAAGACATCTGGAGGCAGATATTTAGACATAAATTTGTAAAAAATATTTTACTATAAGAACTGCATTATGAATTAGTGTTCTTACAACTAAGACATCTGGAGGCAGATATTTAGACATAAATTTGTAAAAAATATTTTACTATAAGAACTGCATTATGAATTAGTGTTCTTACAACTAAGACATCTGGAGGCAGATATTTAGACATAAATTTGTAAAAAATATTTTACTATAAGAACTGCATTATGAATTAGTGTTCTTACAACTAAGACATCTGGAGGCAGATATTTAGACATAAATTTGTAAAAAATATTTTACTATAAGAACTGCATTATGAATTAGTGTTCTTACAACTAAGACATCTGGAGGCAGATATTTAGACATAAATTTGTAAACATGCACATGCAACATGTTTAGTGCATAGACACATGCTACAGATGGCAGGCCTGCGAGTGGAAAATATTCAACTAAGAGAAGAAGGACCACCCAAGAAATGGGCTGACCGTTGAATTAGTAATGTCTTCTTGGATACAATGTTCCATGCTGTGATTATGACCCACTTGAGATTTTACAAAAGTAATGTCCATACCATGATGTCAGTCGATTTTATTTCTGTGGGAACTTTTTCTTTTATGCATCAAAATTTTTTTTTTTTCTTATGTGTTTGATATTGATTTATTTTTATAATACAACCCGACAAGCAGCAAAATTCCACCTCTTCACTGTAAAGGATCTCAGATGCCGGAAAAATTTCTACGCTAATAGCTTTTTTCCTGGAACTCCTTGCATTTGAAATTCCCTCCCTGTTTCCCCGACTGTACCAACATGCAGAAATTTAAATGTAATGTGAACAAACAGCTTGCTTCACAACTCCCGACTTAAGATGAATATAAGTAAAAATAAATTTAGATGTTTTGATTTTAACATACAAAAATTATCAACTGAGAGCAGGGTCTCTTAGAAAAAAAAAACGAATATAAAACAATATAAAATTTTGTAATTTGAAACGGTTTTTGAAACCAGTAGAATGCAGAGACTTTTTTTGTGTGTTAAATAAACATTATTTAAATTACAATTTTCGATTCACACCGGAATCTTCATCAGGATAATAGACAATTTTTTTTTTCTATTTTTTTTTAAACGTCGCTTGATCTTGTGCTTCAGTTGTTAACAAAGCTTGTGTAATAATATCCACAAGTGGTGTGTGTGCTCTGGTCGCACGTTATTACTATTAGTAAATTGTTTCCACTGTATACAATGCATTTGATCTTGTGCTTCAGTTGTTAACGAAGCTTGTTGTGTATCTTCTCATTTAGCAAATTATTGTAAAGTTGAATAACTTTCTGATATACATTTAACTGTTGCAAAAATAATACTTTGGTTAAAAAAACATTAAAAAAATGGCAAAACTAAAATGAAAGTAATAGCTCCCTAGCAATACCGGGTAAATACTAGTGAATAAGTTAGCAAGAATTTTTTTATTTAAATAAAGAAATTAAGAAAATGTTCCGTTTTGTTCTTGGATGAGTTTAATCAAAAGCAGATTGCATTCCAACTGTAGAAAATGGAACACAATTTTTAAAATTGTAATACATTTTAATATTTTGATATTTTAAAAATAATACATGAAAATAAATTTAATTACAAAAATAATACATTTATTTTTAATTAACAAAATTATTTTTTTAATGTTAGTAAAAATAATACATTTAAAAATGTTAAAAATATACATTAAAAACAATTGTATTAAAAAATAATACATTTAAAAATGTTAAAAATATACATTAAAAACAATTGTATTAAAAAATAATACATTTAAAAATGTTAAAAATATACATTAAAAACAATTGTATTAAAAAATAATACATTAAAAATATTTTAATTAAAAATAGATAATAAGAATAAAAATAATGTATTTAAAAACAGCTGGAATAAAAAATAAAATAAAAATGTATTTAAAAACAGCTGGAATAAAAAATAAAATAAAAATGTATTTAAAAACAATTTGAATGAAAAATAAAAATAATAAAAAAATTTCAATTAAAAAAAATTATTTAAAAATAAAAATAATTAAAAAAAAAAAATAAATAAAAATAATAAAAAAAAAAAAAAAATAAAAAAAAAAATAAAAATAAAAATAAAAAAAATAATAAAATTTCAATTAAAAAAAAAATAAAAATAAAAATAATAAAAGATAAAAATAATAAAAGATAAAAATAATAAAAAATAAAAAAGTGAATAAATTTGTAAGAACATCATTCAATACTTCCATTGAATATTTGAAGCTTCCAGAGACAATTATTTTTTTAGAATTTTTAATCTCCTAGCTATGACTTTTGTACGGTGGGTATTTCTGATAGTTCCGTTTCTAATTTTCCGTGACCACATCATCGTCCTTATTCTTGGTCTTTATTTTTTTAATCTTTTCAGTTTTCCTGATGACGAGGAAGAAATCCTGACCGAAACGTCTTTTTTTATCTCCTTGTCACTCTCGAAGAGTCCAACAAAGATGGCTGACACAGTAACAATTCTTCATTTCAACGATGTCTACAACATCGAACCACGCTCAGATGAACCGAAAGGAGGAGCAGCACGGTTCGTAGGATACGTCAAGTCCTGCGAACACCTCAATCCACTCGTCTTATTTAGTGGCGACATTTTCAACCCGTCCTTATGTAAGTAAACTAAATTGTACAGTTTTAGCAGCTTATAGACCAACGCGTTGGGTCAGTATTTGTTATAGATATTATTGAATATTTATGAAATACTTTTGGAATTTCGAAATATTTATGTGAATTTTCCCATTTTTCCACAGTTACTTTTTATTTTTACTTATTAGATACTAGCATGGCTACTCGGCGTTGCCCGGGACCATGGACAACAAAATAGAAGAGTTAGTGCGTGTAACAACTTTCTTTTAAAAATTCTTTCTATCCTCTCTCCTCCCCTCTTTCTCTCTCCCCACCTTGCCCCCTCTCTCTCTTTCCCCTCCTTGCTCCTCTCTCTCCTCCTCTCTCTATTTCCCTTCCATCTCTCCCCTCCCTGCCTTCTCTCTCTCCTCCTTGCTCTCCACTTCCCATGTTCTCCTCCTCCCTGTTCTCTTTCTCGCTCTCTCCTCTTTCTCGCTCTCTCCTCTTTCTCGCTCTCTCCTCTTTCTCGCTCTCTCCTCTTTCTCTCTCGCTCTCCCCTCTTTCTCTCTCCCTCCCCTCTTTCTCTCTCCCTCCCCTCTTTCTCTCTTGCTCTCCCCTCTTTCTCTCTCGCTCTCCCCTCTTTCTCTCTCGCTCTCCTCTTTCTCTTTCTCTCTCCCCTCTTTCTCTCTCCCCTCTTTCTCTCTCCCCTCTTTCTCTCTCCCCTCTTTCTTTCTCTCTCTCTTCCTTCTTTCTCTCTCTCTTTCTTCTTTCTCTCTCTCTTTCTTCTTTCTCTCTCTCTCCCTTCTTTCTCTCTCTCTCCCTTCTTTCTCTCTCTCTCCCTTCTTTCTCTCTCTCTCCCTTCTTTCTCTCTCTCTCCCTTCTTTCTCTCTCTCTCCCTTCTTTCTCTCTCTCTCTCCCTTCTTTCTCTCTCTCTCTCCCTTCTCTCTCTCTCTCTCCCTTCTCTCTCTCTCTCTCTCCCTTCTCTCTCTCTCTCCCTTCTTTCTCTCTCTCTCCCTTCTTTCTCTCTCTCTTCCTTCTTTCTCTCTCTCTCCCTTCTTTCTCTCTCTCTCCCTCACCTCTCTCTCTCACCTCTTTCTCTCTCTCTCACCTCTTTCTCTCTCCCTCCCCTCTTTCTCTCTCCCTCCCCTCTTTCTCTCTCCCTCCCCTCTTTCTCTCTCCCTCCCCTCTTTCTCTCTC
The DNA here is from genome assembly GCA_963556195.1 of Sepiola atlantica. Lineage (NCBI taxonomy): Eukaryota > Metazoa > Mollusca > Cephalopoda > Sepiida > Sepiolidae > Sepiola > Sepiola atlantica. Next base: position 22,959,743 of record OY744534.1, read on the forward strand.
CCTCACCTCTTTCTCTCTCCCTCACCTCTTTCTCTCTCCCTCCTCTCTTTCTCTCTCCCTCCTCTCTTTCTCTCTCCCTCCTCTCTTTCTCTCTCTCAACCCTCTTTCTCTCTCTCAACCCTCTTTCTCTCTCTCAACCCTCTTTCTCTCTCTCAACATTCTTTCTCTCTCTCCCCTCTTTCTCTCTCTCCCCTCTTTCTCTCTCTCCCCTCTTTGTCTCTCTCTCTCCCCTCTTTGTCTCTCTCTCTCCCCTCTTTGTCTCTCTCTCTCCACTCTTTGTCTCTCTCTCTCTCTCCCCTCTTTGTCTCTCTCTCTCCCCTCTTTGTCTCTCTCTCTCCCCTCTTTGTCTCTCTCTCTCCCCTCTTTGTCTCTCTCTCTCTCCCCTCTTTGTCTCTCTCTCTCTCCCCTCTTTGTCTCTATCTCTTCGTTTTGTCCTCCTTCTGCCCCTTTACCCCTTTCTTCGTGGCATAAAAGATCACATTTAAATACATTCAAAAATATTACATTTTACAATGTCAGTACAAAAAGCAGTATTTCACACCAAAGGTCGATAGAAAAAAAAAATCGCTCTATATGCACTCCCCCTCCTCTTGTTTCTATTGACTCCCAAAAGAATAAATATTACATATTGAATGTGTCCATATTCTGTCCAAGGCATTGCTGCAATAAGAATATATCAGCTTTGTGTGTGTGTGTGTGTCTTGTGAAGTTTCTGACTTGTAGGTGGATACACACAGAGGGAACTCCCTTTTTTATTGGGGAACCCCTGTTCCAACAACAGCAACCACAGAAAAACGATCTCTGAAATATTCAATGATTTTTTTTAGTTGAAATACATAATACTGATTGGATCAAAATATTCAATCTCGATTGGTTGAAGTCCGATTCAAACAACTTATAGGAAATGATTGCCTCTGGGAGCCGGGCACCTGTTCGCGTTTTCTATATAAGCAAACGCCCACATGCTGTCTTTAGTGAGATACAGTGAGATCCCCCAACTTGCCACATGAACCTATGTCATTCACAACTGCTACACATATTCTTGGCGGGCAAACAAACTTTAGCTGTAGCCCCTGGCTCCTGGCATCTCTGCAAAACAACAGGAGTCACAGTCATGGATTGACTACTAAATATAACGACAGCTTGTTAGTCTCACAAACTCACTTAGGATTTCACGCACATACAGATATAACATCTTCATTTCGAGCTTTGAACATTTCTTAATTCTTTTCTTTTTAACTCTCTACGTTTGGTTGTTCAACAAGTCGTAAAAAAAGTTGATATATTATGTATGAATAGACTGTGTCATTAATTTTGATATTACCTAATTCTACAATAAAATAAATGAGTATTGCATGCTACCTGGTAGGTAATTGGATATTTATATAAATTGAATTCTTAATTCAAATACGATAAGTCAAAAGAAAAATAATAATAAATCTATTATATAAAGGACCCGTGTGTGTGTGTGTGTGTGTCCACTTAAAAGTGAAAAACTACAAAACAAACACCCACAAATTTGGCATATTCTTGATCGGCGTTGCCATGGCTGAATAATATCTAAATTTAAAAAAAAAATATTCATTCTTTCTTTGGGGGTCAACTGGATCAGGTTTTTGTCGGGGAGGGGTCAGCCATTTCCAATGTTATCTGTCATATAAAGGAGAGGTGAATGACTTACATTATTATTTTCAATACATTAAAACTAGAGAGAGGAATGGGCTGGGCGGAGGTGAAAGGGGTGTGCTGGAGAGGGATGTGGAAAACCGGGGAAGAGGGAACGAGAGCAAGATAGACGGATTGAGATTGGTAGAGAGATAGAAGTTTTAATATAAAGATGTTACACACACTTTTTTTTTCTATTTTGTTTTTTTTTATGGCTCCGGGTAACGCAGGATATCCCTGATAGTAATAAATAAATAAATTCTATTGGAGATTTAAAAAAAAAAAAAATCTTTTGCTTGCATTTTTTTTTTTTAACTTTTAAAGGATCGCATTTCTATTGTCCGTATGGAGATGGTCATTTGTCCAGTGTGAAAGGTAAGAAATGGCACAGTTACGAGAGCAGTCCATCACAGAATCCAACCAAAGTTTTTCTATGCAGTTTCCTTGTCTAATTTGCCCAAATCGGCCACTGCCGATTTTGCTTATCCCAAAGCAATGAAGCATACATATGCAAAGAAACCTGTACACTGCACTGACCCCCTTCTGGCGACAAAACACTGACCAGCACGTTTCTCCAGATTGCTCTTCTCTGTCTCCACTAGTAATGTAGACTTACACATCACCAATATCGACTGGACGGACTTGAACGTAGCTGAAGACCAATGGAAGATTTAAAACCATTTTCTCTTTGCTGTATGAACCATTCTTGGGGCGGACAAAATAAAAGCAAGAATGAATCTGTTCTTAAGATGAGTCCATTTGCTATTTTTAACTGAAATGTAAAAGACCAATGCACGACAGACTGATAAAAATGCTATTTTTACGTGTGACAGACCAATGGACAGAAATTTGCACGACAGACCGATAAAAATGCTATTTTTACCTTACGTGTGACAGACCAACGGATAGAAATTTGCACGACAGACCGATAAAAATGCTATTTTTACCTTACGTGTGACAGACCAACGGACAAACATTTGCACGACAGACCGATAAAAATGCTATTTTTACCTTACGTGTGACAGACCAACGGACAGACATTTGCACGACAGACCGATAAAAATGCTATTTTTACCTTACGTGTGACAGACCAACGGACAGAAATTTGCACGACAGACTGATAAAAATGCTATTTTTACCTTACGTGTGACAGACCAACGGACAGACATTTGCACGACAGACCGATATAAATGCTATTTTTACCTTACGTGTGACAGACCAACGGACAGACATTTGCACGACAGACAGATGAAAATGGTTGTTGTTCGTGGATAGACAGAGCTGTAGGATAAAAAGGCAAATGCAAAAATCATAACAAATGAAAATTGTTAAAACCATTAACGAGCGTTCACTGCGCAAGCCGTGATCGTTCGCTCGTTGTGCTGCTCCAAAGTCGGTGCTCGATTCCGACACCACGGGTCGCAGTGTCAATCGTGTGGTCTCGGTCAGTGCTGCAACGGAAGGATTTTCCCTCAGAATAAAATTACAACTCCAATTTAAAACAAGCAACAATGATACCTGTTTTCTTCTACTAAGAAACTTACCTGCAAATGAGGATTCCTAATCAAAACACAAGTCCAGACGATCTGTTTCTGAGAACCACTAAAAACCAACTGCCTCTCTGCTGGAATATATGGTGCTGATATCAAACATGTACCAGTTTCCGGGAACTTCGCGTCGGCAGCGTTCGGGCATGTTACGTAAACACATGCCGAGGTAAATGTTGACAGACGATAACTTTGATGTGTTGCTGAGTTGTATTTGTTCAGTTTTATTTTCAAGAAAGATAACAAATAACAACAAAAAACAAAACATAACGAAATCACTGTTAATAAATAATTTTTATTTTTTAAGAAAACAATGCTAAACAATTATTTTTATTTTTTAACAAAACAATGCTAAACAACTATTTTTATTTTTTCATTTCTTTTTATATTCGGTCAACTGGTTAAAAAGTAGGGTTTTTTTTTGTTAAAACTGAAAAATAATTTTTTTGTGTTTTTGGAGGCTTTTTTGACATCGTCTTTTTTAATCAGTCGGTTAGGGTTAAACAGAGATTCGTCTATCTCAGCCGTATGACCTGGGCCTCCTATCTGACGAAGATTTCATAACAAATGGTCTTTGCAGACCTCTCTCAAAAAATTCTTCCAATCGATTTGTATGTTCGGTGATTTAATGCCGCGTACTTTCCAAGTCGTCTGACAGCTGATTGGCTAATCGCTTCGGCATCTCTTGGGTGTTTACGTAACATGCCCGAACGCTGCCAACGCGAAGTTCCCGGAAACTGGTACATATCTGATATCAATACCATTACTATTTCATGTATCCACATAAAATTTTATAAGGGGATATAATTTTTTATGTATCGATTTTCAGTATTTACTTCAACAGTGCTCGATACGTAAGTAGAGCTAGGTAGTAAGTTATGAAAATATATTTATGGCAATTAAGCTACACAGAGGCTCCCGCGTTTCATCCCCAGGGGGAATCTTCAGGCTAAAAAAACCCTGAAGATTCCCCCCGGGGATGAAACGCAGGAGCCTCTGTGTAGCTTAATTGCCATAAATATATTTTCATAACTTACTATATATGTGTGTATATATATATATCACTGGAACCACGCCAATCTATGGACATAAAAAACTGACTGACCAGAAGGTCCCGTATCTAGACAGCCATAATATTTCGAAAATCTTGAGTGGGTCATAACCACAGCAGGAAACCTTGTATCTGTAGAACCATTACTTTTTTTCAAGTGGATAAATTGAATTCTGGGTGGCCAAATACCAAATCAGAGATATTTCCCATTTTTTTGGATGATTTCTCTTCTTTTAATTAAATATTACTCACTCGCAGAAAGCAGTTATTCACATGCATTGCAACTATGCAGGCCACTAAACATGCAGCATGCGCGTGTTTACATCGATACCTATTTTTCTAATTCTTCCTTTTTTTTTCTTTTACAGTGAGTGTTTTCACTCAAGGAGAACAAATGGTTCCAATATTAAAAGCCTGCCAGGTAAAATGTTCCGTCTTTGGCAATCATGATTTTGGTAAGTCTTTTACGATCCTTTTATTCTAACATTCTGCCATTACTAACCAGCAGAGCATTACCGCTGTTGACCAAAGGGAGAGTCTATCGGGCATGTGCACACAGTCCGATGATGTATGGAAATTAAGGACATGCGTTGCATTGATAGAAATGATATGAGAATGATCCAAGAGTGAGTCTTAAAGACGGGCTTATATCTCCTCACCTCGGAAGGAGATTAAATCGTAACAGTGTAGGGAGATGCGTGCAGAACAGGAGACTTCATGGGTATGTTCACCTAAAAATAAAGGGGTGCGAGTTCTTGGGCTAGTAGATGTAGAACAGTTGAGTTAGCAAGGTCAGTTCACAGGGTCAAGGAAAACATGGGAGAAATTGATAAGGATGGATTTGAGAGAGAAAAATGGATAAAGATCTGGCCAAAGATAGTTTAATTTGATAGTAAATTTCTAAAAACTGTTGAACAGATGCCAACATGTAAAACAGATGTTAAACCAAATATGATAATGAAAGAACAGATGAGAGTTCTTGGGTTAGTAGATGTAGAACAGTTGAAGCAGCAGGGTCAGTTGGTAGGATGACGGCCAAGGAAATCATGACAGGAAGTGATAAAGATGGGTTTGAGAGAAAGAAGGATAAATAAAGACTGTCCAGCACATGCCAGTATGTAAAACCGACGTTAAACTGATGATGAAAATAATGGATTAGAGTGCTTGGGTTAGATGTAGAACAGTTGAGGTGGCAGGGTCAGTTGGCAAGGGAAGGCCAGGAAAAACATGGGTGAAAGTGATAAAGATGGATTTGAGAGAAAGAGGGATAGTTAAAGACCTGGGCAGAGATAAGTTAGATAATTTTGTTGGTTCAGAGATTATCTCTTTTTTTTTTTTTTTTTTATTTAAAATTTTTTTTTAATCCACCCCAAACAAGGCATTACGCCACTGAGATATAAGGGGCTAATGAGAATTAGGGACCAGATTTATGAGGGAGGAACCGGAGTAGAGAGTTGTGCAGCAAGATGTTTGTTCACATTACATTTAAATTTCTGCATGTCGGTATTGTCGGGGAAAACAGGGAGCAAGGAAGAAATTCCAAAAGCTAGCAGTTTGAGGAAAGGAGCTATTAGAGTAGACATCCCTCTGGCATCTGGGTACCTCCACAGTGAATGGATACTATTAAACTGGATATCTTGAACAACTCCACATATTTGTCGAAACATTTTAAAACTTTCTAAAAATCTTAGGACTTTAACTCCACCTCCATATGCAGAATATTTCTGTTTTTTTTTTGTTTTTTTTGTTGGGCCTTCATATATCTCATCATCATCATCATCATCATCATCATATTCAGTTTAAAGTCCGTTTTACATGCTGGCGTGCATTGAATGGTTTTTAGAAATTGACTTCCAAAGTAACCTATCTCTTCCCAGGTCTTTATCCCTCTTTCCGTCAGGTCCATTTTTATCACTTTCTCCCATATTTTCCTTGTCTTTCCCCTGTGAACTGATCCTGCTACCTCAACTGTTCTATATCTACTAACCCAAGAACTCTCATTCATTCTTTCAACATGGCCATACCATCAAAGTCTCCAGTTCTGTACACATCTCCCTATACTGTTCAGATTTAATCTTCCTCTGAGGTCACCAGAACTAAGCCTATCTTTAAGACTCTCATTACGCATCCATTGTACCATTCTCATATCATTTCTCTCCATGCAACGCATGTCCTCAACCCTCTCTGGTCAGGTTTCACTTCCATACATCATCACATATCTAATTCCTTCCGAAGTTTAGATCATCATTGTGACCTTATTTTGGCTTCAGAGGATTTGTTTTTTTACAGAACTGAATCCTTTATTTAATCCACGGGCGTAGATTGTTCTCATTCCGTCAGCCATGACTGGGAGGTTACATTGAACAAAACGTTGTAAATATAACAACAGAGATGAGAATAATAGTCCAAATGATACAAATAACCAATCCTCATCTAAAAAAAATTCTGAAATCGAAACTTTTATTAATTACTGACATCGAAAGGATAATGGCATTCGAGCACAAGTACTATGGGAAAATTCGGCAAACCACTCGACTCAGTCAGCAGCAAACGGTATTCTATCAGATTTAGTTCCTGATATTAAAGACTTCCTGTTTTGGGTCGCTTACTTTTTCGGTTTGTCAAGTTCTGTACTAATTTTTATTTATTCATTTATTTATTTAATTCTTAGGTGAAAGTACAGAATAGTTAACAAAGCCCCTTCCCATGTTAAGAATGGTTTTCGAAATAATCTTCTGCAGTTTACGGATCGTGCTGAAATAATAACGTTATTATTTAGAAAGAGATTCTTAACATGGGGAGTGATGCGCTTTGTTAACTATTCTGTACTTTCACCTAACAATTTAATAAATACATTTTTTTTTTCTAATCTTTTTAAAAAAAATTTTTATGGAAGTCGCTCCAGACAAGGCATGAAGCCACTTGATGTAAGGGACTAAAAAAAAACAAAAAAATACTTCAAGGTAAAAAACTAGCCAACGATAAGTGTTAGATAGACTTCAACCCAGAAAACAGCAATTCTTCCCCCTTTGTCAGAAACATCGCTCGTGGAATGTGAGGACTAAAGGACAAAATAAGGGAAGCGAGAGTTACGAGGCTGCCGAAAGTCCACTTTCTACTCTCTCTTAATAAATTTTGGAAACTGAAACTCTCGGAAGTTGTATTACAGATGAAGTTTAATATCAGGAACTAAATCTGACCAAATACCGTTTGCTGCTGACTTTGAGTCAGGTATTATTCTGGTTGACCAAAAATTCTTACGAGTACCAGCGGGAGATAAATAGACATGTGAGAAGAATTTGATGTATTCGTGGACTGGCTCATCAGCATGGTTAAGCAACTGTTGTTACCTTGACTCGCCAATTATAAATATGGCGCTACCAGATCAGGCTGTCTAAAGTTATTGACTTCCTGACTCAAAATGCACCAAACATTGATGTTTTATTGTTTTTTTTTCCTTTGCAAAACTCAATCATGTTCTGCAAAATCCAAAACAAAAAAACAATTTTTCTCCCTCCCCTCTTCTCCCCTCTTTCTCTCCCCCCCCCTTTCACTCAACCAAATACCATGAATAAATACTTAAACATATAAAGAACTTGAAGCATAAAAACCTTCACCAAAATGACCAGATTCGGCATTAAATAACCCGAAAAGGGTTGATATGCCGTAAAACAACACAACCAAACCAAAAACCATAATTAAACATTTGAAGATATAAAGAACTTGAAGCATAAAAACCTTCACAAAAATGACCAGATTCGACATTAAATAACCTGAAAAGGGTTGATATGCCGTGAAACAACACAACCAAACCAAAAACCATGATTAAACATTTGAAGATATAAAGAACTTGAAGCATAAAAACCTTCACCAAAATGACAACAATTCAAAATCCCAAAGCTCTGAACTAATGACTATAAATGACCCACTGACTTAAAACTCAAATGAAGGATATTTCCTTCTACATTCATGGCATGAAATTACCCAAAAAGGGTTGATGTGCCATTAAGCAATATCTTACCTTACCTTACCAATTATAAATAAGACAACACGGTGGTATATTTACAAGAGTGTGTATTTGCAAGAGTACAGAATAGTGTGTTGCAGAAAGGCTGCTCGTCCTTCGTCGTAGGCTCCTCTTTACATAATGTCTACAGGAGTCCATAAAGTCACAAAATAGGGTAAAAAATGTAATTTAATAAACAGTTTTTAAAAATATTTCATTTTGAATCTTTTTGAAGTCATTTGATAGTTTCAACATAGATCATCATATTACAAGTGATCTTCATTTTTAGTTTGTTATATATGTACTGATTTCACAAAAATATACTTTTGTTATTAAAAATATTGTTTTTCCAATAGGAATTTATGTAAAATTTGAAGCTCCGATATCACCAGAACCCATAAAGTTTCACATAATCACCACTTTAATATTAATACAAAATATTTTCAGAGTTCTTTGAAAATTTTTTTTTGAATTTATGTATGATGAACATAAAAACTATTCCTGTGTTATTCATTGTGATCTGTGCCAACCAGACACTGGCTGTTGATGACAGATCAAATTCAGAATGTATATATTTTCATGTTATGCTTATTGAAATATTAGTTAAATTTAGAATCTGATATTTTGGTTTCATACAACACTTTTACACGAGAGAATCATTATTTGCCGTTTTAGTTTCCTGTGTCTGCAGTGTAGCGGCCTTCTTGTTCGCCGTTTTAGGGTTTCGTAATCAAAACCTTATGCTATTAACAACCAAGACGAGGATATTCGTCTGATTTATAAATAATGTTCGGATTTGTTTAATGTCTTTTATTATAATAGAATGTTCGTTCTTAACAGATTTCGGTGTCGACCGTCTCATGGAATTAGTCGAGAGGACGGACTTCCCTTGGCTAATGAGTAACGTGATTGATAATATTACCAAGAAACCCTTGGCAAATGGTTCCGTGTCATGCATGCTGGAATGGCAAAACAGAAAAGTGAGTGCCACAATAATTTTGTTTTCTCAGCCTGTTTTTTTACTTTTTATTTTTTTTCCTTTTTTTCCTTTTATTTATTTTTTTTTTTTTCCTTTTTTTATTTTTTCCTTTTTTTTTCCTTTTTTTTAGTTTTTCCTTTTTTTCTTCCTTTTTTATTTTTTCCTTTTTTTTTCCTTTTTCTATTTTTCCCTTTTTTTTCCTTTTTTTATTTTTTCCTTTTTTTCCCCTTTTTATATTTTTTCCTTTTTTCCCCCTTTTTTAAAATTTTTTTCTCCTTTTTTTTCCATTTTTCATTTTTTTTTGTCATTTTTTTTCCTTTTTTCATATTTTTCTCCTTTTTTTCCTTTGTTTTTATTTTTCCTTTTTTTATTTTTTATTTTATTTTTTTCCCTATTTTCTTTTTTTTTCCTTTTTCTTTTTTTTTCCTTTTTTCTTTTTTTTCCTTTTTCTTTTTTCCCCTTTTCCTTTATTTTCCTTTTTTTTTCCTTTTTTTTCCTTTTTTCTTGTCTTTTCCTTTTTTTTTCTTTTTTTTCTATTTTTCTTTTTTTCTATTTTTCTTGTCTTTTCCTTTTTTTCTTTTTCTTTTTTTCTATTTTTCTTGTCTTTTTCTTTTTTTTTTCTTTTTATCTATTAATATTCACCAAATTTCAGTTTCTTTAGAGCATTTTAAAGGATTTTAGGTGGCATAATATGGACCCAACATTTTATTTTAAAATTTAAATATTTCAGATTTGCATTGAATTTGATTCAGTCATTAGACACCAATTAAGCAAGATTCCCTGAATTTTAATTTTTGAAGACCCCTTAAGCTTAACCTTTTTTTTTTTATCAACTACAATCCATACATAATAATTCAAAAGATTGAGATCTGAGGTGCTAAGAGACCAAATGTTAAGTCATGTGATCATGAAAATTAAAAAAAATTTTTAGGAGCCTGTTAGCTCTGATTAAGCAATTTTCCTGTATTTAGTGCGATTTTTGAAACACTTTTTTCTTTTCTTTTTTTTTACTGAACTTTCTGTTGACAGACTTATTATTAACACGTAAGCGCAACTAAGCATACGTCTAAACAATCGCTTATGGAATCAGCGTGATATCTGTATCAGTATGAAGATGCGTATCCATCAGGCATCGATTCTCGCATTCTGTTATACGAATGCAAGACCTGGTCTCGCTGAGCCGTGGATATTCGCCAAATAGGTGTTTTTGACCGCTGATGTCTGCGAGGGATCTTGTGACTCACCCTGCTGGACCAAGTTCCCAATGCTGTCATCCATTCGTGGTGCAAATTCAACCTATTGAAGGGGTTCTTAAACAAAACCTCCTGCGATGGTTCGGGCACGTTTGTAGACGTCCTGATGCAACTATGCTCAGGAATGTTCTCAATTCCCAACCCCTTCAGCATTGGCGGCCCCGCCGTGGTGGGCAGTTGAAAACTTGGTTAGACACAGTCGAGGCCGATCTCACTTCCCTCATTGGTTCTCAAGTCTACGGTGTACGTCGATGGAAGAAGGAGTAAATCAGCTTATCTGTAGACCTGATGCTCAACCGGATGCAATGGGCAGGATTTATCCGTGACTGTGCGAATCAAAGGGGCGGCTCAACCTGAAAGGAGCCAGCCGAAACAAGTGCAAGTATCTGTATTTTCCGTGAGAAAGGGGTTGGAAGAAAGAAAAAAGATCGCTCTTTGCCAAATTTTGAAATCGATTTTGCACTCTGCCAAGGCAGGACAGAGTACTCTGTGGATCTCCTCCCCATATCCTCTGTGGATCTCCTCCCCACATCCTCTGTGAAGATCCTCCCCATATCTTCTGTGGAGCTCCTCCCCATATCTTCTGTGGAGCTCCTCCCCATATCTTCTGAGGATCTCCTCCCCATATCCTCTGAGGATCTCCTCCCCATATCTTCTGTGGATCTCCTTCCCCATATCCTCTGTGGATCTCCTTCCCCATATCCTCTGTGGATCTCCTTCCCCACATCCTCTGTGGATCTCCTCCCCATACCCACTGTGGATCTCCTCCCCATACCCACTGTGGAGCTCCTCCCCATACCCACTGTGGAGCTCCTCCCCATACCCTCTGTGGATCTCCTTCCCCATATCCTCTGTGGATCTCCTTCCCCATATCCTCTGTGGATCTCCTTCCCCATATCCTCTGTGGATCTCATCCCCATATCTTCTGTGGATCTCATCCCCATATCCTCTGTGGATCTCCTCCCCATATGTGGCAGCACTATTCCATCTGTGGACGTATCTGACTCTCATATAGGTAGAGGATCGCATCAGGCGCCAGGGACTTTCTGGAACAGTAGAATAATATTTTTTCCAACAACGAACTTGATATACATCTTCCATTTTAGATCTGAAGTGAACGTCAGACTCAGGAGCTTATCAAAATAAGGGAATTCCTCGAGGGGAGGAATTAATGGTCAATAGTCATCATTTTTTTTTATGAATTCTTTCCATCAATGCGACATTCATAAGATTCTTATTTTTTGAACATGTATAGACCCTCGTCTCTCTTTATCTCTTTTGTTTTTTGAACATGTATAGACCCTCGTCTCTCTTTATCTCTTTTGTTTTTTGAACATGTATAGACCCTCGTCTCTCTTTATCTCTTTTGCTGGTGATACCAGATCAGGCTGCCCTGTGGCTCCCTGAGACGAAATTCACCTACATTGACGTTTTTTGTTTTTCTTCTTTTTTTTTTTTTTTTGTAAAACTTAATTATGTTCTACAAAACCAAAAACAAAAACAACAGGCCCTCTCCCTTTCTCCCTCCCCTTTTTTATTTTATTTTTAGAACTTTAAGCATAAATCTTTTACTATAATGACCAGATTCGGCATTAAATAACCCAAAAAGGGTTGATATGCCGTAAAACAAAACTACCAAACCAAAAACGATGATTAAACATTTGAAGATATAAAGAACTTGAAGCATAAATCTTTTACTATAATGACCAGATTCGGCATTAAATAACCCAAAAAGGGTTGATATGCCGTAAAAAAAAACTACCAAACCTTATCTCTTTTGTTTTTTGAACATGTATAGACCCTCGTCTCTCTTTATCTCTTTTGTTTTTTGAACATGTATAGACCCTCGTCTCTCTTTATCTCTTTTGTTTTTTGAACATGTATAGACCCTTGTCGTCTTTCTTTATCTCTTTTGTTTTTTGAACATGTATAGACCCTCGTCTCTCTTTATCTCTTTTGTTTTTTGAACATGTATAGACCCTCGTCTCTCTTTATCTCTTTTGTTTTTTGAACATGTATAGACCCTCGTCTCTCTTTATCTCTTTTGTTTTTTGAACATGTATAGACCCTCGTCTCTCTTTATCTCTTTTGTTTTTTGAACATGTATAGACCCTTGTCGTCTTTCTTTATCTCTTTTGTTTTTTGAACATGTATAGACCCTCGTCTCTCTTTATCTCTTTTGTTTTTTGAACATGTATAGACCCTTGTCGTCTTTCTTTATCTCTTTTGTTTTTTGAACATGTATAGACCCTCGTCGTCTCTCTTTATCTCTTTTGTTTTTTGAACATGTATAGACCCTCGTCTCTCTTTATCTCTTTTGTTTTTTGAACATGTATAGACCCTCGTCGTCTCTCTTTATCTCTTTTGTTTTTTGAACATGTATAGACCCTCGTCGTCTCTCTTTATCTCTTTTGTTTTTTGAACATGTATAGACCCTCGTCTCTCTTTATCTCTTTTGTTTTTTGAACATGTATAGACCCTCGTCGTCTCTCTTTATCTCTTTTGTTTTTTGAACATGTATAGACCCTCGTCGTCTCTCTTTATCTCTTTTGTTTTTTTGAACAAGTATAGACCCTCGTCGTCTCTCTTTATCTCTTTTGTTTTTTGAACATGTATAGACCCTCGTCTCTCTTTATCTCTTTTGTTTTTTTGAACAAGTATAGACCCTCGTCGTCTCTGTTTATCTCTTTTGTTTTTTGAACATGTATAGACCCTCGTCTCTCTTTATCTCTTTTGTTTTTTGAACATGTATAGACCCTCGTCTCTCTTTATCTCTACTGTAAATGTGTTGATTGTAATGTTGTGTACAAAAACTAGTTTGTCTGTTTCAGATAGGTTGCATTGGACTTGTGGAAGAGGAATGGATCGAAACGCTAGGGACCCTCGACCCGGAGGATGTCACGTTCAAAGATTATGTCGAGGTCGGAACGCAGATTGCTAAGGAACTGAAAAAAGATGTAAGTTTTTGGGGGGTTTTTTGTTTGTTGAAATTGAAGATATTCATTTGAATGATAATGGGCTAATTATATTGAGAAATTTCCACGGACCAAAACGTCAAAAGAAGCAAAGAATACAACTGATGAATTGCTCCGAAGCATCTTCACAATCTATTTTTCAATCCTTATTATATATATATATATATATATATATATAAACTTCTTTGTAATATATCAAGAAAAATCTCAGCAGAGTGCTCGATTAATTGAGAATTAAAGTTAAGAATTAAAAATTAAGAGCGTAATATTTATTTATTTTGGTACAGAAAAATTAGTACAACATTCGTACCGTCGGTTTCAAGCACAGAAGGACTTAGCCATCCGGCTCTCTTCAGCTTCTGTTATGTTGAGAAGACAGCAGAAGCTGAAGAGATCCGGATGGCTAAGTCCTTCTGTGCTTGAAACCGACGGTACGAATGTTGTACTAATTTTTCTGTACCAAAATAAATATAATTATATATATATATATATATAAGTGGTGTACTAAAAGCGAACTCAGCGACTTCCTCTGATAAGATTTTGATCTTTGAAAAGCCTGGCTTAAGGAAAATTTAACTTGAATAAATTGCCTTTTTGCGGAATATACCTTGCTCTGAGCAATTGAATTGAATTTTGATTTGGCTTTTGCTTCTCTAATTCCTTTCCATTCTTCTTTATATATATATATATATATATATATATATATAAATTATATTTTAAAGTAAATATTAACTATTTTTACCTACAAACATCGATGTTTCATGCTTACGCAATCTTCAGTGTAGGGGATGTTAATTCACGTCGGTCGGAGGGCATGGACCCGGTTTTACAAATCGCCACTGATTCGTAATCGGGTGTCTTTCCCCTCGGCCGGCGTGAATTTGCATGCCAATTAGGAGGGATTTAAATCTATCAACGCCAAATCAGCAGGCGCGTATATAATTATATATATATATATATATATATATATTGTTACATATCACAGATGACTTGACCAGATATTTTTTCAACTCCCAAGGTTTAGGCCAGATATTTTGTATGAAATTTTAAGACATGAAATGGATCTCTGAATTGTTATTGACAATTTATTGATATTTTTGGGGCAACTTTTTTTTTTTTGTTCAATCCTTAAAAAATAAACTTCATTGGTTTTTTTTCGCCCCAAATTGTACTATAGAAAAAAATGGATGAATCGATTTGTTTGAAAGAACTTGCGCGTTTCTTTGTTATAAATAATAATATACATTATACGATATAGTTACGTTCGTAAAACAAACAAATATTAAACAACAACATGACGAGTAATGTTGCCCTGGCTGTCTCTACTTTTCCAGAGAAATGTTTTCTTTAAAAAGAAAATAATCACTAATAATGTTTAAAAGTAAAACTTTATTTACTTAAAACAAAAGAAAAAATATTGGGTCAAATTTTCCTTTCCTGAAAAAATAGGTTGTTAATGTAATAAAAATTAAAATTGTTTTAAAATGCTTCAGGGATGTTTCTATTTCTATTTTATACCCCAGGAAACGAAAATTTACGTATAATCTTATACTTCGTCCGACATGTTCTCCTATAACTCTCAAAATATTAGCGACATTTTGTTAAATATTATCTTACGGTCTTACACTTAAAGTGACATCCCAACACATATCGATGAGATCCTTTGACACCCACCCCTATACTTCGACCATTCATTGGCAGAATAGAACGTTTATGAAAGAAGGTACATTTTCATTATGGAGCGCTAAAAAAGAGCCGCTAATTTTTAATAGGAGTTGGAGCAGGAGCGGCTCCTTTTTGAAAATGGGGAGCGTGAGAGGAGCCAGCTCCAATTTTCGGTGTTGGAGTAGGAGCGGGAGCAGCTCCAAAAGTAGTGGAGCGCGTAAAGCCCTGGTTGACACTTAAATAGTCAGTACAAAGCATGGACTCGGCTCCAAGAGCAATTCTTTCTGATTGATTTAAGTCCAATTTCGGTAACCAATCGAAATTGAATATTTATGGAAACTGTTTTGCTTAGATAATGATTGATAATCATGCTTTTACAAAAAAAAGTATTTACTTGAAAATGAGTGACATTATAAAGAACGGGTGGTAGATTTTGATAGTGACATCAATTTTAAAGTAAATATATATATTGCTTTATTGATAATAATCAATTTATTTTAATCTTCTCTCTCTCTCTTCCCCTCTTCTCTCTCTCTTCCCCTCTTCTCTCTCTCTCTCTCTCTCTTTCCCTCTTCTCTCTCTCTCTTCTCCTCTTCTCTCTCTCTCTTCCCCTCTTCTCTCTCTCTCTTCTCCTCTTCTCTCTCTCTCTTCTCCTCTTCTCTCTCTCTCTTCTCCTCTTCCCTCTCTCTCTTCTCCTCTTCCCTCTCTCTCTTCTCCTCTTCCCTCTCTCTCTTCTCCTCTTCCCTCTCTCTCTTCTCCTCTTCCCTCTCTCTCTTCTCCTCTTCCCTCTCTCTCTTCTCCTCTTCCCTCTCTCTTACCATCTTCTCTCTCTCTCTCTCTTACCATCTTCTCTCTCTCTCTCTCTTACCATCTTCTCTCTCTCTCTCTCTTACCATCTTCTCTCTCTCTCTCTCTTACCATCTTCTCTCTCTCTCTCTCTTACCATCTTCTCTCTCTCTCTCTCTTACCATCTTCTCTCTCTCTCTCTCTTACCATCTTCTCTCTCTCTCTTACCATCTTCTCTCTCTCTCTTACCCTCTTCTCTCTCTCTCTCTCTCTTACCCTCTTCTCTCTCTCTCTCTCTTACCCTCTTCTCTCTCTCTCTCTCTTACCCTCTTCTCTCTCTCTTACCCTCTTCTCTCTCTTCTCTCTCTCTTACCCTCTTCTCTCTCTCTCTCTCTCTCTTACCCTCTTCTCTTCTCTCTCTCTCTCTTACCCTCTTCTCTTCTCTCTCTCTCTCTTACCCTCTCTCTCTCTCTCACCCTCTTCTCTCTCTCTCTTACCCTCTTCTCTCTCTCTCTCTCTCTTACCCTCTTCTCTCTCTCTCTCTTACCCTCTTACCCTCTTCTCTCTCTCTCTTACCCTCTTCTCTCTCTCTCTCTTACCCTCTTCTCTCTCTCTCTTACCCTCTTCTCTCTCTCTCTCTTCCATATCTCTGTCTCTCTATTCCCCTGTCTCTCTCACTTCTTGCACCCTCTTATATATTTAAGTAAGTTTTATTTCAGTTGATTTTGATATTTCTAGCAATCTCATTCTCTCACTTTTGTGTTAAATTATAAGAAAGTTATTTTTTTTATCTTTTGCTTTCAGGGAGCTGATATTGTGATTGCCCTAACGCACATGAGATGGCCAAATGACATTCGGTTGGCCGAAGAATCTGAAGGAATTGACCTCATTCTCGGTGGACACGACCACGAGTATAGTGTGAAAGAGGTAAAATAAAAAAAGGAATTCAATTTAAAAATTCAAGTAAAATAAAAAAGGAATTAAAGTTAAGTTCATCTACAATTCCTCAACAAATACAATTCATATAAATGTTAATTCTTTTTAACACACACATACACACACATACACACACACATACACACATACATACACACACTCACACACATACACACACACATACACACACATACACACATACATACACACATACACACACACATACACACATACATACACACATACACACACACATACACACACACATACACACATACATACACACATACATGCACACCTACATCACAACCAGTCAAGGGAGATTACTTCTTCCAGCCCTGAATAAAACTAACAATGCTATCTTTCCTTACACTTCTTTCCCCTTGCCACCATCTTCTATTTAACAATTGCTTTAGTACCCGAATAATAAATACTCACACAAAAACCTAATAAATCCATAAATACAAACGTTGATCAGCTCACATTTAGTATATATATATATATATATATATATATATATATATATATATATATATATACTAACGCCAGACATTCAATCGCTATTTCAGAGACTCCAACCGAGAGATCTTTTTAAAATTCTAACTGTCTCTTTAAATGCAATTGTTTGTATCTCTCTTGCATGTAATAGATTAAAATTCGAATCAGGATTTTAGACATAAGATTTACTATCATTATATTTTGATTTTAATCTTCATAAGGGCACATAAAAGTGGTGCAAAACTGTTCTGCTTGGGGAATGAATTCTTCTCATATTCTTATAATCTCATATATTCTTTGTTCTGCTTTCTCAACATCATACTATATATATAGTCTCGGAAGTTTCTCAACCATTAAAACTATATATAAAAAAAACAACAAAAAAAAACAAACTTATAGTCTCAAGTCTTCCAGTGGAAAATCACTCATGTAAGTCAATTTATTTTTTACAGTTATTATATTAGTTAGTTTCTAACACTATTTTAAGGGATCATCAGTTGTTTACCATGAAAAACTGTTTCGACTAAATATATATAATCAAATATAAACTAAAAGTAAACTTTTAGTAAATAGGACCTATAGTGAAAAAGGTTAAGCTCAATATACGAGATAGAGCAATTGAAAAGATAGAAGAAATAAGAGTGATAAACATGTTCGAATGTCCAAATTTATTTCAAATTTCGATTGTTCAATGCAAGGTGTATTCTGTAATAAACCAGTGTTTATTGTTCTTTCCTTAAGCCAAGGCTTTTCAAAGATCGAAATCTTATCATCAGAGGAGAAATACAGATAGATAAGTTGGCTGTAGAAAAAGCCAAAGTTCAAATATTTGAAAAATATTAAAATATTATTAAAAATGGGGTGAAAAAAGTTTGTGTAAAAGGATATGTGGTTTGTTCAGATGGTAATTGTCCGTTGAAGGAGTCTCCGTTGAGGAGATTTTTGAGAAGACGAAAAAAAAGAAAATTTTCCATAGGAGCAGTATGGAGAAGGTGTTCAAAAAGAAAGAAATCCAAAAGTGAAATGTTGAAATCTAAAACGTAGATGAAGCGCACTTAAATGGAATTGAAGTAAGAAATCCGGCCATTTTTTGCAACTTCCTGGGCCATGGTGGAAAAACGGGAGGAATAATTGGACAGATATGCTAGCGAGCGAATCCAAGTAAAACTAAGTTAAAAAACTATGCTAAATTAGGGGGTGGGTTGGGGATGGGGGAGAGTGAAAAATGGGGGAAATGAAGTGGTTGGGTGAGTTGAGAAAGCCACAGTAGCAGCTGGGAGGAAAAAACGAGGTGGATGGGGGAGGAGGGGTTCAAGTGATAAAAGGTTTGGTAGGTGGGTGCAGGTGAGATTGGTCAAAGTTGAAGGATATGCCATTAAGTGTAAAAATAAAATATTATTTGTAGAGAAAAAAAGAGGAATGGGAAGAATGGGTCGTAAATAAAACCTTTGAAAAGCCTTGGCTTAAGGAAAGAACAATAAACACTGGTTTATTACAGAATACACCTTGCATTAAACAATCGAAATTTGAAATAAATTTGGACATTCGAACATGTTTATCACTCTTATTTCTTCTATCTACTAAATATATATATAATATATATATATATATATATATATATTAAATCTACTTCGGAAGACATTGTAAAGTCAAAATACAATTTTTTTTAAAAACTGAATCAATGCCAAGATTTCTTTTTTTATATACAATAAATCAAATATTTCGATTAACACAGATCTTTTTCAATGAAAATCTGATATACATTTTTTTTCTCTTTTTCTTCATTGTTGATTCACGACGGCAAAGCCGATGTGTCTTAGCTTCTCCTGCTGTTATATGGAGACTGTTTAATATCAAGATTTGGGTAATAGTAGAGAAGCCAGTATTAAATCAAAGTTCTATTTCAGAAGACATTGTAAATAATTAAAAAAAAATCTTGGCATCGATTTGGGTTAAAAAAGATTGTATTTTCACTTTACAATGTCTTCCGAAGTAAAACTTTGATTTAATACTTGCATGCGTGACCGGACATGTTCTCTACTACTACTACTACTACTACCCAAAGCTTGACATTTAACAGTCTCCATATAACAGCGGGAGAGGCCGAGACACCTCGGCTTTGCCATCATGAAGAAAAGGGGGGGGAAAAAAATGATGATCGAAATATTTAATTTATTGAGAAAAAAATAAGAACAAAATTGTATTATATATATATACAGGGTGTCTCAAAAAAATGTACTCACTCGTAGAATGACGAGAAAACTTTGCTTCATCGCTCCACACAATTTTGTGTGCAAACTCGACATCTTCTGCACATTTTGCCATTCTAAGAGTGAGTACATTTTTTTGAGACACCCTGTATATATATATATATATATATAAATTTTAATATTATGTAAACTTCAGCAAATGTAGTGAACAAATTTTCATAAGTTCATCAAAAAACAGTTTTTATTTGCATACAATTGTTTCGGCCTACCTTCATGATATGCATAATGCTTAAAATGTACAAAATATCAATTTTCTTGAAGAGGTCATCATCAGTACCCATAAAGTTTACCCTCCAAGCCGACAAAAACTGAAATGCATTCAGTATTCATTTATTTTTTGTTTTTCTATCGATTATTTCCATATAATATTTTGTTTTTCATATATTCTTCCGATCGTATTATTAAATGGGGGAAAAGTCTGTAAATGTCTAGTTGACATCTGAATGTACAAATCTTAGTATATTCGTATCCTATGTTTATCCATCCGGCATGATTCTATTTAATCGTTAACCATCGATGAAAATATTTGCTCCAAATTCACTCAAATAAATGAGAAATATTTTCACTAACCATTGGTGTACAGGTTTTCACCTTTCTTTCTTCTAGGCCTTATTTTTTCATTTTAACTCCTTTTATCATGTTTGTCTTTGGAATTCTTTGTTACATCATTTTTATGCCCATCCAACTTCTGGTCGGGAATTGTAAACAAATGTTTCACATCAATACGATTTCTTTCTCGATTCTTATTTTGACGACTATTCTAAGCCTACTCCCAAGCAACTAAAATAAAATATATAACAACAATACAGTTATGCAGATTTATATTTGTACATTTTTTTTTTTTTACAATAAATCAAATATTTCGATCAACACAGATCTTTTTCAATGAAAATCCGATATGTTCATTTTTCTTTCTCCTTTTCTAATGTATTATTTTTAAAAAATTAACAACAATGTTACTAAAAACTCTGAAGAAGAAACATGAAAAAAGGAACAAGAATCCTGCTTATGTTTATGCGATCTCAATAGCAAAGTTAACTAATTTGCATATTGCTGTGCAAAAAGATACTTTATTAATTAACTATAGTTTATTATTGTTTTTTTTTGTTTTTTTTAAATTCAAATATTGTTTCGATTTTAATATAACAAATAGTTGTCTAGGAATATGGTTTTATTTTTTGGACAAATGTTTAGCAAGTGAATAGAATTCAGAAATGCCAATTATGTTGATGAGTTCTCTTTCTTGGTTATAATGGTATGGCAGGTTGTGTATGCACCGCTATTGCGTTGCTTTCTGGCCTATTCTTTGGCGGAACTGACTTGATTTTCAACAAGTTCTGATCCAGCTCCCCACACACTCCCCATCGCCAAGACCAGTTGATTTCTTCTCTCTCTCTCTCTCTCTCTCTCACTCTCTCTCACTCTCACTCTCACTCTCTCTCTCACTCTCTCTCTCACTCTCTCTCACTCTCTCTCTCACTCTCTCTCACTCTCTCTCTCACTCACTCTCTCACTCTCACTCACTCTCTCACTCTCACTCTCTCTCTCTCACTCTCTCTCACTCTCTCTCACTCTCTCACTCTCTCACTCTCTCTCACTCTCTCACTCTCTCACTCTCTCTCACTCTCTCTCACTCTCTCACTCTCTCTCACTCTCTCTCACTCTCTCACTCTCTCTCACTCTCTCACTCTCTCTCACTCTCTCTCACTCTCTCATAGTCATTAGACACCAAGTAAGCAGGATTCCCTGAATTTCAATTCCTTCTTAAGCTTAAGCCTTAAACTTTAGACATTTTCTAGTATTAAAATCATGTAATAGATTTTGATCAAAATTAGAATGAGGATTCTTGACATAAGGTTTAGTAGCATTATATGTTGATTTTTTTGGATTCATAAAGGGACGTAAAAGTGGTGCAAAACTGTTCTGTTCAGGGAATCCATTTTACCTGTCCTGGGACGGGTATTCTTCTCGTTATATACTAACTAATAATTGATCCCTCCATATTATGCCCCCTATTATGCCCCCTATTATGCCCCCCCAAAAACCCTATAAAATACTCTGAAGAAATTGGAATTTGGGGAAGATTTATTAATTGATGTCTAAAACCTATTGTTGATATTTAACAAAAATCGGAGGTATCTAAATTTTTATGTAGGGCTCCCCCCCCCTTTTTACCCCTTTTGTCTAAAACTAAAACTAAATGTAGCCCACATTATGACCTCCTTACACCTAGCAGCTGTTTTCTAAAAGTCATAATGATCTGTTAATTAGTTTAGGAGTAAAACCTGTACATATAAAGATATACACATATGTAACTTTATATATATATATATATATATATATATAATATATATATATATATATATTATATATATATATATATATATATGTATATATATGTACCATTGGAGAGCCATGCATATAACTGTCCTGTTTTTAAATCTCCGAAACAGTTTCATGGTAAACAGCTGATGATCCCTGTGTTAATATTAGATGCTTACGTTAAGGTCTCCTGTTCTTGTTTCACTGTTAGATACTTAATCCCCCTTTTTATTTTATTTACTTACTATTATATTTTTTATTTATTTATGAATTTTCCAACGAATGTTAAGTCTGCACTATTTTGGATTTAGTTAGTTTCTGTGGGAATTTAAACTGAATTTTCCTTCTTTTTTTTTGTCTTTTTGTTTAAAATAACTAAAAGCTTCTTTAGACTATATATATATATAAAAAGGTGAGTCAATGAAAAATAGTTAGACCTGTAAATGGAAACAGATCGATATCTTCAGTTGTTCAGAACAAGGAGCATTTAGTAAATAAAAATATTTATTCCTGTTCTCTTTCAATTGTATTCCTTAAGCACGACTTTTCAAAGATCAAAATCTTATCATCAGAGGAAGTAGTGATTTTTCATTGACTCACCTTATTTTTGCTCTATCCAGTATATTGAGCTTTCCTCATCTCACAATAGGTCTAATTCTCTAAAAGTTATCTTTTAGTTATAAACCTTCATATATATATATATATATATATATATATATATATATATATAATCATCATCATCATCATCATCATCATCCTCATCCTTCACAGGGTAGTAATCCAAAGAATTTCAATCGGGTTTATAAAAAGTGCTCTCTCTCTTTCTCCATCCCTCTCTTTCTCTTTCCCCTGTCTCTCTTTCTCTACCTCTTCTACCTCTCTCTCTCTGTTTCTTCCCCCCCCCCCCCCGCGCTTTGTTCTTTGAGTCTGATTTCATTTTTGTTTTTCTTTCAAAGGTAAACGGTTGCTACGTCCTCAAAAGTGGCACAGATTTCCGTAATCTGAGCAAAGTGATATTGGAATGGCCAAGCTCTGGAAGCGAAAAGGTCAAAGTGACAATTGAACGTGTTGACCTTGATTCATCGCACCCTGAAGATGATGAGACAAAAGAAATTGTGACGAATTTTTTAAGTAAGTAAAAAAAAAAAATAAATAAATAAACGTTTTCACGTATGAATCTGAAAAGAACAAAATTAAATTGTAATCTGTTTGAAATCTCATAAGAACTGCATTAAAAAAAAAAATGAGTGAAGTGCACAATGCCTGATCCCCCTTCCCAATCGCTAAAATTTTTATTGCTGAACTTTTTTTCTTCAATTTTTCTGATTAATTACTAAATTTTGAGATTCTGAAGAGAACTCCAATATTAGCAAATATAACTAAACCGACGATTGATACTCTGGTTACCGAACTAACCCCCCTCCCCTTTCTTGCATTTTCCACTGAGACTTTTTTGCTGACAAATTTTCTTTTTTTCTCTCTCTCTCTTTCCCTCTCTCTCTCTCTCTCTCTCTTTCCCTCTCTCTCTCTTTCCCTCTCTCTCTCTTTCCCTCTCTCTCTCCTCTCTCTCTCTTCCCCTCTCTCTCTTCCCCCCTCTCTCTCTTCCCCCTCTCTCTCTTTCCCCCCTATCTCCCTTTCCCCCCTATCTCCCTTTCCCCCCTATCTCCCTTTCCCCCCTATCTCCCTTTCCCCCCTATCTCCCTTTCCCCCCTATCTCCCTTTCCCCCCTATCTCCCTTTCCCCCCTATCTCCCTTTCCCCCCCTATCTCCCTTTCCCCCCTATCTCCCTTTCCCCCCCTATCTCCCTTTCCCCCCCTATCTCCCTTTCCCCCCCTATCTCCCTTTCCCCCCCTATCTCCCTTTCCCCCCCTATCTCCCTTTCCCCCCCTATCTCCCTTTCCCCCCTATCTCCCTTTCCCCCCTATCTCCCTTTCCCCCCTATCTCCCTTTCCCCCCTATCTCCCTTTCCCCCCTATCTCCCTTTCCCCCCTATCTCCCTTTCCCCCCTATCTCCCTTTCCCCCCTATCTCCCTTTCAACCAGACAGCAAGAGAAGGTCATTCAAGGTCACCTGAATTGAAATAGATATTTAACTTTTCTTTTCTTTTTTTTTTTTTTTTTTCAATGGTTCATTTGTTTGTATCAAATTCATATGAACTTTCTGAAAAAAGGGAAGTTTAAGAGGAGAAAGAGAGGAGTTAGGAGACAGTGGGGTACTCCTTATGGTCGCCTTTTTCTGTACTAAATACATAGAAGATGTTGCCAAGTCTGCTGCAAAGAAGATAACCTCCCTCTACCGGGCTAGAAAACTGCTTACATCCGCCAGTATCCTATATCTCTATAAAGCCAGCATTCGCCCATGCACAGAGTATTGTTGCCACATCTGGGCTGGTGCACCAACCACTAGCCTCTCTCTCTCTTGGGCAGGGTGCAAAAAAAAACTTCTAACCTAATGGTTCCTGCACTGTCTGACAAACTCCAGCCCTTTTCGCATCACCGCAGAGTTGCATCCATGTGCTCGTTTTATGAATACTTCCACACCAGACACAGTGAAACACTTTGTTAGAATGTGTTGGTTTTGCTCCCATGCGACGAAAACACTACAATTTTGATACTATGAAGGAACTATTTAAAGACATCAAAATAAAAATCATAATGTCCGTTCTGAAAATGGTGGGTTTATATCCAAAAAGTCTAATAGCTATAAGTTCAATAAACCAAACTTCCCTAGGAAAAAAATTAATTAATTGCAGACTGTTTACTCAAAAGATATGCACATATAAAAGAAATTCATCCAAATCTGTTGAACATTTAAAAATATTATAAAACTCAAGCATAAAATCCTTTTACCAATATAAATGGAGTCGGCATTAAATAACCCGAAAGGGTTGATATGCCGTAAAACGAAACAAACTTCTACGGAATGTGCTCCGATGAACTTACTGTACTTGCACCCCATCGCAGGCGTTCTGATTTTGTCTGCGCAATGAAATTCATCAAAAACGTGCATCAAGATCCAGGCAAGACAGTGCATACCTTGGCGAGAGACAGATCTACATCGGAGTCGCGACTATGATAAAAGCGGTGAACGAGGATCTTTACTATTAGTCATAAGTTTAACCCTGTAACCCTAACCCGCTCTCTCATCTCAAGGCATATTTTAAAAAGATTCAATAAACATGTCTCATGTCCCCCTCCTCCCCCTTCATAGTTTAAATTAATTCTAACCCCCACTCCTGCCACAATTATTGTAATGTCTCACCCCCCCCACCTAATGATCTTATAACTCCAACTGCCACCATCCTCCCATGCCCTCTACTGAATGTCCCACTGTCACCATCTATTTGTATCTCATAATTTTTTTTTTTCATAAGCGGCCCCAATTTTAAGCTTACACCTGCCACCACCTCTGTTTCAAACATTTGGTACTTGTGTTTGTTTTTCTTCAGACAATCATGGTGAGGAAGTCTTGAAATAAAGACGAAACATTGATGAATACATAAATAATATTTTTGGTTTTCCTTTTTCAATTTCCATATATGTATATATAATTACACACAAACATCCATGAGTCCTACATGGGTCGTGAGAGTTCTTCTTCTTATCAAATGTTGTCTCGTTTGCAGATGTGGTTGGTAACCAGTTAGATGAAGTTCTTGGAAATATCTCTGTACCTTTGGATGGAAGGTTCACCGCTGTGCGCACAAGAGAAACTAATCTCGGTAAGTCATCGGCCTTTTCTTCTTTCATGATCAAGAGTCAAGTGCAACAATCCTTAACACTGGACCCCTTCTCCCCCACTTTGATAAACGTGCACACCAGACTTTGTTTACTGGAAGAGACCGACTGATGTCACTCACTTCTCGCCGTGACGTCAAGCACAAGATTTTGTCTTTCTCGCTCTCTCTTTCTCATTTATTTCTATTTTATCCTATTAGAAATGGGATATATATATATATATATATATATATATATATATATATATATGAGATGAGGGATAAACATGTACGAATGACAAATTTATTTCAACTTTGATTGTTCAATGCAAGGTGTACTCGGTAATAAAATTATGTTTATTATTCTTTCCTTAAGCCAAGGCTTTTCAAAGATAAAAATCTTATCAGAGGAATTACATAGATAGATAAGTTGGTATTGGAAAAGCCAAAATTCAAAATTTGAAAGAATATTAATAGAGAGTGAGAATGTGCGTGTAAAAATATATGGGGTCTGTCCGATGCCAACTTATCTATGTAATTCCTCTAATAAGATGTTAATCTTTGAAAAGCCTTGGCTTAATGGAAAGTATAATTAACGGGTTTTTACCAAGAACCCCTTGCAGTTGAAATAAATTTGTCATTCGTACATGTTTATCCCTCTTCTTTCATCTATCTTTATAATTGCTCTATCTCGTATATTGAGCTTAAACCATTTCACTATAGGTTCTATCTACTAAAAGTATACTTTTAGTTTCATATTATATATATATATATATATATATATATATAAATACATAAAAATACATAAAAATACATAAAAATATAGTGTATTTTTATGTATTTATATATATATATATATATAGTGTATTTTTATGTATTTATATATATATATATATAGTGTATTTTTATGTATTTATATATATATATAGTGTATTTTTATGTATTTATATATATATATAGTGTATTTTTATGTATTTATATATATATATAGTGTATTTTTATGTATTTATATATATATATAGTGTATTTTTATGTATTTATATATATATATATATATATAGTGTATTTTTATGTATTTATATATATATATATATAGTGTATTTTATGTATTTATATATATATATAGTGTATTTTATGTATTTATATATATAGTGTATTTATTTATATATATATAGTGTATTTATTTATATATATATAGTGTATTTATTTATATATATATAGTGTATTTATTTATATATATATAGTGTATTTATTTATATATATATAGTGTATTTATTTATATATATATAGTGTATTTATTTATATATATATAGTGTATTTATATATATATATATATATATATAGTGTATTTATATATATATATATAGTGTATTTATATATATATATATATAGTGTATTTATATATATATATATATAGTGTATTTATATATATATATATAGTGTATTTATTTATATATATATATAGTGTATTTATTTATATATATATATAGTGTATTTATATATATATAGTGTATTTTTATATATATATATATATTTTTATGTATTTATATATATATATATATATATATATATATAGTGTATTTTTATGTATTTATATATATATATATATATATATATATATATATATATATATATAGTGGATGTTATATGTTATATATTTTTTATTCGATCTTTCTTTGGCAAATATTGTGGCTTGGTAAACAATACTTTTGGTTAGACATTTATTTTGTAGTGGACAAAGTGTACGAGTTATACAGTTACAGCTTTTCTCTTCATTACTAACTTTTTCATTTCTTTTTAGGTGATTGCTATTAGGGTTTGAGTTATTTCTATTTGTAGTGCTTATATTTTTGTTATCTTAGTGTTATTTTGCTATATTAGTCACAATTGTTTTTTTTTATCCTTCTCTTTTAGTGTTTTGTTATTGTGTGCCTTAATTATCATTTCTAAGTTTTTGCAGCAGTTGTAGGTCATTTTTTAGGTCATTTTTATTGAATATTCTATGCAGGTGATTGGTTACGAGGAAGTGTTTTTCAATGAGATTTAGAAATTTCTTGCCCAGTTTAGTTTTTAGCATCTGATTATTAGGAGGTGTATACCAGATTATATTTCTTTTTCTTTTATTTTTAATTTGATTATAATTATTGGTGTCCTGTGTCTTATATTTAATTTCGATATTATGGTACCCTCTATGTTTTTAGAGCTGTATTGTAAATGTTGCTTGATTTTTAAAAAATACATTTTCGTTGCTAGTTATTGATAAGCCTACGTTCGATAGAATTAGGGATCTGTTTTATGATTGATGACGGGTGATTGAACTTTCAGTTTACGTATATTAGATTAGCATTATCTTTTAAATATGGCTCGTAAGTATTTTCAAAACGGAAGGATGGGCTTCTTTTTTTTTTTTTTAAATGCATGTATATTGGCCAATTCTTACATAGTATACAACGAATATCTGGCTTGTTAAAACCCTGTTTAATCATCATCATCATCACGTCTGCTCTCCATGCGGTCCGATCCAAAGGGTTCATACCAGTTTGATACTATTAACCCCCAAAACCTCATGCACACACAGCCAAGAATCTTCACTTGGGAAATGACTCAGTGATCGGAAGTGAGATAGGTGAACTTCTCCAGACTGGTGGCGCCTGACAGTCTGATAGTTTCTAGGTAGTCAGCTGGTGTTAAATAATGATGCTGATGGTTATGATGATCATGATGATGTTAGCAGGAGCAGTGGAAGTCTTGTTGTCACTTCCGTTGTGACGATATCCGCCCTCCTGCTTTCCAGAATTTGGTGCGTGTAGACGCATGTTAGCGACCTCCGGCTGGGACGCCAGTGGGGGCGTTAGGCATGAATTAAAGAAGAAGTTAATGTACGTATTGCGGTGATGCTCTCTCACCCCCCCCCCCCCCCCCCCGGGCTAGCCAACTCAGGACTTGTGTTGTGTTAAATAAATATTTGGAAACTCAAAAACGGCCTTTGGTTGTGTTGTGCTTTAAGATGACTGCAGCGTGCGACCATTACGATGAACGACGTGCGACCAGCCAGGCCGAAGCTGATACACCAGGTAAGCGAGAACTGCCACGACCCATGACGGGACGGCAATGCAACACTGGGAGTGGCTGAGAGGGCAAGCGGAATTAGTGTAGTCATTTCTGCTGATCAGTCACTCTGAGACAAACACCGGACGTTTAGGATTTACAGTCGAAACTAAATATATTTAGCAGTCTGAGCTTGGCAGAAATTAGATGGGAGGAGACGAACAGATTGGAGCAGACCAGAAGATCGAGTCGATGACACGATGAGATGAGCTGACGAGCGAACGATCATGGTGGAACGACAGACAAATTATATCGGTTATGCCCTGGTTGATATATGGCAACAACTAAGATGTGGATGCTAGCGTCTAGGGGTTCCTTTTCCGCGACAGTGTCATGCTCAAACCCGGAGCACAATTGACCTATAAGTAAGGTATCTGAGTTTGTGTTTTTTCTTGTGAGTCTGTATTGTTTTTGTGTTTTGTATACTTGTAAACCAATGTTTGTGCTCTTGGTGATCGACAGTGCGATAGACGACATGGCCAGAACGAGAGATGAAGACAAAAAGTAAACCACAACACACAAACGTTGGGGTCGTCGGTCATCAGGGACCAGCATATGGTCTTACACCAGTCATGTTGCAAGCAGTCAAGTCACTTCGTATGCACTCAAGCCGGGTCTTCCTTGGTCTTCCATGCACCTTCGTGCTTGGGGAATCCATACGTGTTATTGAATTGACGCAAGAGGTGACACACTGTACGTGGCCAAACCACCCAGACGCCGAACACGTAAAGCATCCCAAATCCCACCAATACCAAACTTCTGATGAAGCACGGTTGAAGGGATCCTTTTCCATCCAGTTTGTTGCCACACATCCATCTGATCATGACACGATCATTAGACCGAAGCCGTTGCTGATCAGAAGTGTTTTGGGTCCATGTCTCACCACCATGCAAGATGTGTTCCTATCTATCAACCTATATTAGTCTGTTCACATCAATTCCCCCCCCCCCCTTTGTTAGCAACATCACTCATGGAATGTGAGTACTAAATGGCAACGTAGGGGAAGTGGGAGTTACGAACCCTAACCGAAAATACTGCCAAATGAATGTTTTATTTATTTTTCATTTTGATCTTTATAAATACTGATTCAGTCCGCATACTTTTTGAATGCACTTCGCTGAGTCAGCTTTTATTTTGAGTGAGTACTATGTCGTTTGGTTTGGTTGTTTTGTTTTATGGCATATCAACTCTTTTCGGGTTATTTAATACCGAATCCGGTCATTTTGGTAAAAGTTTTTAGGCTTTAAATTCTTTATATGTTCAAATATTTATTTATGGTGTTTGGTTTGTTTTTTTTGTTTTACGGCATATCAACCCTTTTCGGGTTATTTAATGCCATATCCGGTGATTTTGGTAAGTTTTTATGCTTCAAGTTCTTTATATGTTCAAATATTTATTCATGGTGTTTGGTTTGGTTGTTTTGTTTTACAGCATATCAACCCTTTTCGTGTTATTTAATGCCGAATCTGGTCATTTTGGTAACTTCCGATCTGTGCAATATAATACATAAATGCAATGTTAATAAATTTTTGTCTAGCTGTTCGCCTAAATAATCAATGTCAGACAATTTCCCCCATTGTTTCCAATCCTCTCAAGTTTATCGCCAACTGAGAATCTTGTTAACCCTTATCCTCGAGTGGCCTTTGGGTCTTGATAAGTGGGGACACTTTAGTATAAAAGAAAGAAAAAAAACAAACAATTTTTCCCCCTTTGCCAGAAACATCTCCCATAGAATGTGAGGAAAAAAGGACAAAATATCCACTTGATCATGTCACGGTCATTATGCCAAAGGCATTACAAATCAGAAGTGTTTGGGGCCAATGTCTCAATCAAAAAGATGAAATATTTCTTTGTCTCAATCAAAAAGATGAAATATCTCTTTGTCTCAATCAAAAAGATGAAATATCTCTTTGTCTCAATCAAAAAGATGAAATATCTCTTTGTCTCAATCAAAAAGATTAAATATTTCTTTGTCTCAATCAAAAAGATGAAATATTTCTTTTGTCTCAATCAAAAAGATGAAATATTTCTTTTGTCTCAATCAAAAAGATGAAATATTTCTTTTGTCTCAATCAAAAAGATGAAATATTTCTTTTGTCTCAATCAAAAAGATGAAATATTTCTTTGTCTCAATCAAAAAGATGAAATATTTCTTTGTCTCAATCAAAAAGATGAAATATTTCTTTGTCTCAATCAAAAAGATGAAATATCTCTTTGTCTCAATCAAAAAGATGAAATATCTCTTTGTCTCAATCAAAAAGATGAAATATCTCTTTGTCTCAATCAAAAAGATGAAATATCTCTTTGTCTTAATCAAAAAGATGAAATATTTCTTTGTCTCAATCAAAAAGATGAAATATTTCTTTGTCTCAATCAAAAAGATGAAATATTTCTTTGTCTCAATCAAAAAGATGAAATATTTCTTTGTCTCATTAAAACTTTTGAATTTAATTTTTTTTTTCTGTGTGTTTTCTTTGTCCAGGTAATTTTATTACGGATATCATGTTAGCTGCCACTCACGCTGATGCGGCCATGATCAATTCAGGAACGTTACGTTCAGACAGAATTCATGAAAAAGGAGAATTTAGATTACAGGACCTGATGGATGTTCTTCCCATGGTTGACCCGCTGGTTGTATTACGGATCACAGGTGAGTCCGACTTCTCCATCCATCGACACATTTACAAAGTTAACTGTCGATGAGATTATGATCATTGAAGATGATGACTGAATGATAATTTTGATTATTCCCACTAATTCTCATCTTGCATGTTATTTCAATTACAAAAATAAGCTCAATATTTAGCATGAAATAGAGCTTATCGATATATTTATTTCACATCTGTGCCAACAGTAATATCAGTTTTACTGAGTTATCCCAATGATCTCCTCTGATGATAAAAGTTTGCGTTTTTGAAAATCCATGGGTTAAGGAAAGCAAAGAAATCAAAAGAATTCCAGTGATCAATATCAAATAGAGCTTTTATATATAATTATTATTTTTATTTATACAGACATGTACATAATCGGCGACACTGGCATGTCAATGTTATCGATCAACAGCTGTTAGAAACTGAGATCTCATCAGGGAGAATGAAAAATGTTGTTCCAAATATGATCTAAAGGAAGGAAGGATTAGATTTTAATTCTGTCTGATGAGATCTCAGTTTCTAACACCTGTTGATCGATAACATTGACATGCCAGTGTCGCAGATTATGTACATGTCTGTATAAAAAATAATTATATAATATATATATATATATATGGGAAATGAAAAAGGAAAAAACCAAGGGATATTTTTTATATATTCATCAACGTTTCGTCTTTATTTGTAAGACTTCCTCAGGATGATAATTTTAAGAAAAATGTCATGCAAGTACATCGAAATATTGGTTTAACATTATGAGTTGATGAGAAAAAGTAGTAGCCGTGATTACTAAGAGCGCTGGACCAAGGTCCGGGCTGAGAGAAGTCAGTCTAACATTTTTCTTAAAATTATCATCCTGAGGAAGTCTTACAAATAAAGACGAAACGTTGATGAATATATAAAAAATATCCCTTGGTTTTTCCTTTTTTATTTCCCATTACGTCGGATTACTCTCATCCTTCCTTTCTCATATATATATATATATATATATATATATATATATATAATTAAATTTATATAAATCTGATTGATTCACGAAGAATGGGGGTGCGGGTAAGATCCGAAAATAACAGAATCAGAAACCTGTTCATCATTCACTGCAAAAGATGTAGTAAAGGTTGTGAAAAGTGTTCAAAGGATCTAAAACACCAAGGATGTAATTAAAAAAACTAATCTCAAGGAAAAAATCAAAGGACGCCAAAATCGGGTTTTGTTCTGGGATTCTGACAAGAAGAATTTCTTTATTGATATTTTGTTTACAGATTTTTTTGAACAATTGTAAATGATATAATAAATCTTGAAATCAATATAGATAGATTTCGGAATTTTTTAGATGAGGATGGATGATTTGGATTATTTGGACTACTCATCTCGTCTCACAACGTTTCAGGCCGATGTAACCTCCGACATTCTTCAGGTGAATCTTGTCGAATTCGGAAATCTATACGGAATTTTAAACAAAACCCTTTATTTAATCCACAGGGGTAGTTTATTCTCGTTCTGTCAGCCATGATTGGGTATTAGTATCACTCATACTGAGGATTGACCTTTCAAGTGTTAAGTAATAATCAGTTCTAAGTGACGTCACTCTTCTGGGGGTTGAAGGTTCAATCCTCAGTGCGGGCGATACTAAGAATACAATTATGAATTAGTTAAGACTTCTACCCACTCATAGCTGACAGAACGAGAGCAAGCTACCTCTGTGGATGGATTAAATAATGGATTCCGTTCGAAATTTCGTACATATTCCCCGAGTTCAACAGGAAGATTCCCCGAGTCAGTACAAAGTTAGTGACACTTCAGCTTTTAGCGACGAGCAGTGAAAAGAGACACAAAATTTGAGCCAAACTTGTAAGTAGGGGTGGGACGTAATGGGTGAAAATTTCAGATTCATGCGAGTAGTATTTTTTTTGTGTTCATTTATACATAAATAACACTAAACAATCAAACATTTTGAAAATTTTGCAAAATTCAGAAGGTGCAGGTGCGCTAGTTTTTGGCTATTTTACATTCATGAAAACTCTTTCACAGCCTGAAAATGGTCCTAAATTAAAAGTACTATATTAGATTAAACCATCTATATCCATTCATAGCTTTTGAGGATGTTTTAGGACATGCAATGTCGCATGAAACCACTTTTTCACTGAAAAATGATGGATTTTGAGTCCCGTTGAGCCCTAACGACTATTTTTGGCCTGCACGTTCTGAATTTTGCAAAATTTTCAAAATGTTTGATTGTTTAGTGTTATTTATGTATAAATGAACACAAAAAAATACCACTCGCATGAATCTGAAATTTTCACCCATTACGTCCCACCCCTATTGTAAGGCATTATTTGATTTGAAGACTTTTTTTATTAATTGACTTTTTTTTTGTCTGTGTGTTTTTCTATCTTTCTCAGCCCAACTTTGTACGGCTAAAATCATGTTGACAAACTGGTTCCTGTCAGATAACCAAAGTTAAGCAACGTTGAACCTGGTTAGTACTTAGATGAGTAACCATTTCGAAATACCAGATGCTGTAAGCAAACACTCACTCATGTGTATAAATGAGTGCCATCCAACTGGAGACAGACTAGTGTCCTGTCATGGGGACGGTTCGGGCTATTCATTCCACTTTATAAGACTGGATAAACACTGAACCTAAGATCTTCTCCATTCGAGAAAAGGGGCTACCACACAGAAAAATACTGTCATATATCTTTGTATACATTGGAAAATGTCACCTTCTCCTTATTTTTTTCCCAGGTTCTCAATTGCTGGAAGCTTTGGAGAATAGTGTTTCACAATATCCCAAACTTGAAGGACGGTTCAGTCAAGTATCAGGAATCATTTTTGGATTTGATCCGAGTAAACCCCCAGGCCAGAGGGTAGAGGGTAGTTTGGTAAGAGTCCAGGATGAATACTTAGAACTCGAAAAGGTTAGTAATTTGCAACGATTTGTTTTCTTTTTCTTTTTGTCTTTTTTCTTTTTGTTTTTTGGGTTTTTTTTCATTATCTTTTGTTTTTCTTTTTTTTTTCTTTTTTTTTTCTTTTTTTTTTCATTTTCTGTTAAATATAATTTTTAAACCAAACAATTCTGTTTTTTTTTTCATTATTTTGTGAAAAAATTTTAAATTTTTTTATTTTTGCTTTTCTTTTCTTTTTGTCTTCATTTTTTGTTCATTTTTTTTTTTTTCTTTAGTTTTCTTTTTTAAATATTTTAAAAATATTTTCAATCAAAATTCTTGTTTACATTATTTTGTGAAAAATCTCTTTTTTTAAAATTAACTTAATTCTTTAATTTACTTTTTGGTTTTATACTTTTTTTAAACCTAAAATATTTAGAAGGATGTTGTAGTTTTCTTGAAGCATTGTGTGTAGTGTGTAAGAAGTTGAATTTTTGAAGGTGGTGACAATGCAGTTTGGTTTTTAACATTGATATTCTTGTCCTTATTTTCTCTGTCCTTTTCTTTCTCCTCCTCCTCCTGTTCTTAAGAATCATCATAAACAGAGAAATCACGCCTCAGACCAACACAGCAGTGTGCAGAGGTCTGATGATGCCCTTGATTATATCCCCCAAAGACTCAAGTCTGTCTGTATTGATGGTTAGAATGAATGAAATGAAGACGAATGGATATCTAAGACCACCATAAAAAGGGTTTTTGTAGATGCTGACGACGCTGTTGCCGTCATGGTAGAAACAGTTGAATGAAATTTTCTTTCCGATGCAAAGAAGAAAGAGCAGACAACAGTATTGTTATGTAATACAAATTATTTAACACCGATTGTTATGTAACATAGATTGTTGTGTAACACAGATTGTTGTGTAACACAGATTGTTGTGTAACATAGATTGTTGTGTAACACAGATTGTTGTGTAACACAGATTGTTGTGTAACACAGATTGTTGTGTAATACAAATTATTTAACACCGATTGTTGTGTAACATAGATTGTTGTGTAACATAGATTGTTGTGTAACATAGATTGTTGTGTAACAGATTGTTGTGTAACACAGATTGTTATGTAATACAAATTTCGACCTTATTATTTCGGCCGAACTGGTAAGAGATTAAAGGCAGACAATGATAAAGTTTACAAAATGTAATAGTAAGGTGCAATGCTCCGTAGCAATGGTATGGTGCAATGCTCCGTAGCAATGGTATGGTGCAATGCTCCGTAGCAATGGTATGGTGCAATGCTCCGTAGCAATGGTATGGTGCAATGCTCCGTAGCAATGGTATGGTGCAATGCTCCGTAGCAATGGTATGGTGCAATGCTCCGTAGCAATGGTATGGTGCAATGCTCCGTAGCAATGGTATGGTGCAATGCTCTGTAGCAATGGTATGGTGCAATGCTCTGTAGCAATGGTATGGTGCAATGCTCCGTAGCAAGTTCCATGCAGTCTTGTAAGTTGGGAGAGACAGCCACAGAACATCCGATTCATACGACTCCCAAAATCTAACTGGGTAGCGGGGGAAAATCTTGCGTTAGCATGCTTTGAAGCTAGTCCAACAAACTATTCATACGGCAAGCTATTTTTTTTTTTTAGTTTAATTTGGGAACTCGGACGGAATCTCGCACTGAACCCTTTATTCAATCTACGTGGACGTATGGCTCTGACCAGGCTGTTAATTTATATTAAACTTAGTTATTATTGCCTATTGTAAGGATTGAACCTTCACTCTTCAGAAGACTGGCTCTTAGAACTAATTGTTAAGAAACGCCTTTAACCGTTACGTCATGAGTTCATGTGGACAATTCTAGCATGGATTTTAAGAACCTTAAAACTAATCTTATGGCATATTATTACTTATTACTAGAAAATTACTTTTTTTTATTTTTTTTACCATTCCTCATATTTACAATTTTTTTTTTTATACTGGTGTTCAAATCTATTTTTTATAACTAGCATGGCTACTCGGCGTTGCCCGGGCGCATGGACAACAAAAAAGAATTAAAAAGTGTCTGTAACATCTTTCTTTTAAAACTTGTCTTGTTCCCTCTTTCCCTTATCTCCCTCTCTTTATCAACCCCTCTCTTGCTTTTTCTGGCGATTGGAAAAAAACGTTTACAAATTACTACATAATAACATTAAAAAGTCGCTCGAAATGTCGACAGCCAGCTGACTAATTCTGTTCTTGGTGACCTCCAAAAGAATGATTATTAAAAAAAAAAGGTGTCTATATTTTGTCTGAGGCAATGCTGAAAAAGAATATGTCAGCTTTGTGGGTGTGTCTTGCATAGTTATTTTTTTTTTTTACTTTTAGCTGAACACACACCGACAGGCAAACAACTTTGATTTTATATTATTGGTTCCTATATTACATACATTCTATATAATAGGTTTATTAAGAAGGAGGTTGCATTGTCCGAAATGTTGGAAAAAAATTACAACCAAGAGGAGAATAGTACTGATTCCCGAGTTCGACAAGATGCACCTGAAAAAGGTCTGAGGTTACATCAGCCGTGAGAATAACATCCAAGATGAGAACAGTAGTCTGAATAATCCAAATAATACAAATTATCAATCCTCATCTAAAAAAATTCCCAAACATGAAAAAAGAACTCTAAATGTTGACAGCCCCCTGATTATATCTGTACCTGGTGACCTCCAAAGGAATGAATATTAAAAAGAAAAGTTGTGCCTATATCTTATCCGAGGCTATAGTGAAAACGAATATATCAGCTCTACGGGTGTGTCTTATGTAGTTTTTGACGTATAGCTGGACAAACAGACCACTGCCTTTATATAATAGATTATTGGTCCCATATTACATATGTTCTATAATAATAGGTCTACTTAAAAAAAATGCAACCAAGATGAGAATAGTAGTCCAAATAATACAAATTATCAATCCTCATCTCAAAAAAATCTGAAACATTCTTTGTTTTGTTCTTTAAAATCTTTTTATTTTTTATTTTTCCAGTCGTATCTATTGTGTACGAAGGCTTATCTTGCCAACGGGAAAGATGGTTATGACGTCTTCAAGCAATGTGAAGTGGTGGTGAGTACTCGACGCACTTTTCTATTCTGATGCGCTGAAGAGATCCATGGGTTGTCACCACCCCCATCCTTGTTAAATTATGTAGATTCAAGACAGGAATTGTGTCAGCAGATACAAAAGAAAATCATCAGCATCCTCATATCATCCTCATCATCATTATCCTTATATCATCATATCTCATATCATCATCATTATCCTCATAATAATCATCATATCATAATCATAATCATCATATCATAATCATCATATCATAATCATCATATCATAATCATCATATCATAATCATCATATCATCATCATCATATCATCATCATATCATCATCATCATATCA
Source organism: Sepiola atlantica (assembly GCA_963556195.1). Lineage (NCBI taxonomy): Eukaryota > Metazoa > Mollusca > Cephalopoda > Sepiida > Sepiolidae > Sepiola > Sepiola atlantica. The sequence goes on from OY744534.1 coordinate 22,997,488, forward strand.
TCATCATATCATCATCATCATATCATCATAATCATCATCATATCATATCATCATCATTATATCATCATAATCATCATCATATCATTATCTTGTTTATCATCATCATATTATCATCTTCCTCCTCATCATCATATCATCATTATCCTCATATCATCATAATCATACCATAATCATCATATTATCGTCCTACTCCTCCTCATAATTTTGATATCATCTTCCTCCCCATCATCATATTATCATCATCATCATATCATTATATTGCTCCTCATCATCATATATCATCATGATCATCATAATTATCATCAATCTACTCCTCATCATCATTATCATCATTTTCATACCATCATCATTTATCATTATCATCATTATCATCTTCTTCCTCATCATCCTCATATAATCATTATCATCATCATCATATCATTATCTTTCTTCTCATCATCATATTATCATCATAATTATCATCGTCCTACTCCTCATCATTTTATCATCATCATCATCATCATCATCTTCCTCATCATATCATATCATCATACCATATCATCCTCATACTATCATCTTCATATCCCTCATCATCCTCATATCACATCATCAGTTTAACCTCAATTTATAGAGGTTAAAAAGAGTTGTTTTTTTCATAGCACTTGGGTAATCAGTCCTGTGAATCTCTTCTGTGTTCATACAATTGTGGTTTATAACAAGTGCAGCTGTATATTTATTTAGAGAGTCTTATTTGGCTTCGAATACTATGTTATTTTGAATATTTGGTCAGCTTGTAGTTGAAAGTATCCTCATGTCAGGTTGTCGTGACAAACCCCTATACAGAGAGAACGAAAACACTTGAGGATGGTGTCTAGTAGGCATTCAAACTTTCTCCGGTGCTTGTATAATAAAAGTCCGAAAAAAACGTTTTTTTTTTGTCTTTTACTGTTGGAGAGGTAAATAAGGGGCAGGTAACTCTTACAATCAATTTTAAACACGATTTCCCAGTAATCAAAACTGATGGCTTTAATTGGTGTTGCACATGTGACTACTGTCAAGGAGAACATAGATTAGACATAAAAGGGTTGGGGTTAGAAAAATATGGTTCAAAAGCTAGGGTTAGGGTTGGGGTTAGAAAAATATGGTTCAAAAGCTAGAGCTGTTGTGAAGAGTTACCTGCTCCTTATTTACCTCTCCAACACTAAAAGACAAAAAAAAACTTTTTTTTTCGACTTTTTATTATACAAGCACCCTTTCTCCTTATATACGTGTGTATATATTTTACGTCAGACCACTTTGTACTACGGCTACAATGTAACCTAGTATTATCTACTACATTGTCGGTTCATTGGCGACGAAGGCGTTTTCCCCTTGAGCATGTCCTAGGAGGGACGGTGACGGTGGCTAAGTAGTTAACGACGTGAACTGAAAACCTGGGTGTGCCAGGTTCGAATCCAGTTCATTCCACAGAAATACTTTCATCAAAAACCCACACCTAACCCTGTGTCTAACCTCCTGGAGAGGAGGTAAATAATCTGTCCTCAGACTTGACTAGTGAGGAAGGTTGTTTCCCCTTCCCCAGCAAGATTAAAAACAAATTTTCAGAAAGGTGAATGAAGCCTCCCCAGGTCAACGACAAGCTAGCATGTGTATGTATGTATATGTATGTATGTATGTGTGTGTATGTTTGTGTATGTATATATAATATATAAATATTAATCAAGTTCAGATATGTTGATAAAATGAACATAAAATCAATATTTTCAAAAGTGCTCAGCAACAAGTAGGGCGTTTTAATTCTGGGAAAATTCCCCCCTACACACCCTTAAAACGGAGGAGGTAATTCCTGGGAGAACAGTCTTATGACAATAGAACCGATACTACACTACATCGCCAATTAAAAAATATTCCAATTTAATAAATTTTTTTTTTTTTTTTAAATTTAGAAATGCCTAGTCACAAAAAATATTTTTTATGGTTCCGTGGCCTTTTGGCTAAGATCAAGGTGTAGTATCTGTTCTCGAAGCTTAGCTATATTTGACACTTTACTAAAGCCGAAAGTAAATTATCTCCCTTGGAAATGAAATTCTAAAGAAGTTTTTAAACGCTATCATTTTTTTAATGAAATCTTATCTTATTTTATTTTATTCATAATTATGATAATAGTACTATCGATAAAAAGATTGCATATGTAGAATAAAATTTGACAATACAAAGTAGAAATGTATATTACAGAATATTGATTTATTAAAAACTTAAAAATAAATAAATATGCAAAACAGCAAAATCTAGATTTGTTTGAGTGAGTAGGAGATGTCTATACAAAGGGTATTTCAATATATTCTTATATCATTAGCTCGGTCTTTTGGCTAAGATCAAAGTGTAGTATCTGTTCCGATGGATACTGCACGCCTGTCCTGTGCATTTCTAGGAGGTCCACCCTCCCAGGCTTTGCCTCCCCTCTTTGGGGAGGAGTAAGTTTATTGCTTACTGTCTGAGGCGCCCCTACCGGGGAATGCCGACGGGGCTGCCCAGGCAATTTTTAAATGGCCAGAGTGCTCACCTCTCGAGCGCTGGCTTTTCAAACCCCACTTTCTCGACCCGATCTTGGGTCACATCTTACTTGTGGGAGTAAGATAAAACTGGCCTTGTGCCTAACTCCTGGGGAGGAGTAAATAAAATCATTAGAATTAAATAATCCTAACGTGTTTTGATGTTAATATAGTTAGGATAGATGGAAAAAAACTTTCGCATTTATTCATTTAAAAAAAAATATAATACTATTACGAAACAATGGTTTAAAAAAATATGTCTAAATATCCTTTCTTATATATGTATATATAGTAAAGTATGAAAATATATTTATGGCAATATTACTTGCGACATATTTTCATACTCAACTACTAAACTCTGTTCACGCATTGAGCACTACACAATATATTATATCAGCTTATAAAATATGAAATAATAATTATTTTTTTTTGCTTCATTTTACTTCAGTCGAAGTTCTCAGAAATCAAAGGGCCCCATCTTGGCGCTAACACTTGATGTCCATATGAGATACATAGATATTTGAGTGTTCCATTAAGCTTCTCCTCTACCTCCCAAACGTTGAGCTAGTAAAGAAGTTAAGAACATCAATTTTCCTCTCCCCCAATTGACCAGTTAACTATGTAATAGTTTATCTTTATTGCGGTCTCTTGGTCTTACCGGATTCCAGGACAAGAATTCATCTAGTCTGGTGGAGTATCCAGCTTAGTGCTTTTACTAGAGGCAACATCACTTGGAGACGGTGCACTATTTCTCATAAGCTCATAAGTATGAAGTAGCTATACAGAGGAGGTCTTATTTGGGCTTCAAATACTATGTTATTTTGAATATTTGGTCAAGGTTTACTTGTAGGGGAAAGTATCCTCATGCCAGTTGTTCCTGACAAACACGTGTACAGAGACCTTAGACACTCAAGGACAGTGTCTGGTAGGCATTCAAGTTCTCACCAATTATATATATATATATATATATATATATATATATATATAATTAGAGAGAGAGAGAGAGATAAATGAAAGAAGAGAAATAAAAAAAATGTGAGAATGACGAATCTATTAAGTGTTTAGTTATTCAAAACAAAGTGTATTCAATAAAATAAAGTTTATTTTTTCCTTCCTTAAGCCAGGCTTTTCAACACCTTGTTTTGAATAACTAAATAGATTTGTCATTCTCACATTTTTTTATTTCTCGTCCTTCATTTATCTATATAATTGCTCTATCCCGTATATTGAGCTTTAAACACTTTGCGATAGGTTCAAATTTTAAAAGTATACATTCTACTTTTAATTTCAAATTACAAACTGTAAATGCATTCTATACAGTGGAACTCTTTACTAATACTTATAAAGTGCGACCAGAGCACACACACCACTTGTGGACATTATTACACAACGAGCTCCATTAACATCTGAAGCACAAGATCAAGCGACACCATGTCGTTTAAAAAAAAATATATATTGTCTATTATCCTGATGAAGATTCCTGTGTGAATCGAAAATTTGAATTTAAATAAATATTTATAAAAAAAGCCTCTGCATTTTACTGGTTTCAAAAACCATTTCAAATTACAAAATTTAAATTATATATATATATTAGTATGTGTAGGTAATAAATAATTAATATTTATTTATAAATATTATTATAAGCCCCCTTTACTAAGGCCAGGCACTCTTAGTGAGTTTAATAACAAGCAGTACTAATAGCTTCATTGTGAGATCCAACAGTTTGTTGATCACTTTCGCTGCTCGTTGTAAAAATACCCGCCGACTCGGTATTTACAAAGTTAAATTCCTCCTTAATTATTAGCTAATTTGCGGTGGCCAACGGGGGAACGCTCTTGACTGCGAATCAGTGGCGATTTGTGATCGGAGTTTGCGCCCGCCGACCGTCAGAAATTAACTTCTTACACTGAAGATTGCGTTAGCATGAACCATCGATGTCTGTAGGTAATAAATAATTAATATTTATTTATAAATATTATATATATATATATATATATATATATATATATATAAATAAAGATATGTTAAAGAAAGTCAAATGTTTTAACTTAGTTGTATCTTAAAGAGACAATCTAAATTTTACAAATGTAAAAAGTTAATCAATCCAAATCTCTAAGATATTAGTAAACACTGCAGGTGTAAATTTAGCTCAATGGTTAAGACTTAAGGTCCCACAGAGCTCATATATTATAACTCAGAAGAATGCAAAATTCATGACATAATCAATACTTTATCATGTTCGAAAAATTGAACATCAACAAAATACTATGTGTGCATGTTTCAGAAAAAAAAATACATCTTCAGCACAAAATAAAAAAAAACTCATCTTCAGCACAAAATAACAAAAGAAAACACATCTTCAGCACAAAATAACCCCAAAAAATTAATCTTCAGCACAAAATAACCCCAAAAAATTAATCTTCAGCACAAAATAACCCCAAAAAAATTAATCTTCAGCACAAAATAACCCCCAAAAATTAATCTTCAGCACAAAATAACCCCAAAAAATTAATCTTCAGCACAAAATAACCCCAAAAAATTCATCTTCAGCACAAAATAACAAAAGAAAACAGATCTTCAGCACAAAATAGCCCCCCAAAATTAATCTTCAGCACAAAATAACCCCAAAAAATTAATCTTCAGCACAAAATAACCCCAAAAAATTAATCTTCAGCACAAAATAACCCAAAAAAATTAATCTTCAGCACAAAATAACCCCCAAAAATTAATCTTCAGCACAAAATAACCCCAAAAAATTAATCTTCAGCACAAAATAACCCCAAAAAATTAATCTTCAGCACAAAATAACCCCCAAAAATTAATCTTCAGCACAAAATAACCCCCAAAAATTAATCTTCAGCACAAAATAACAAAAATAATTAATCTTCAGCATAAAATAACAAAAAAAATTAATCTTCAGCACAAAATAACAAAAAAAATTAATCTTCAGCACAAAATAACCCAAAAAAATTAATCTTCAGCACAAAATAACAAAAAAAATTAATCTTCAGCACAAAATAACAAAAGAAAACACATCTTCAGCACAAAATAACCCCAAAAAATTAATCTTCAGCACAAAATAACCCCAAAAAATTAATCTTTAGCACAAAATAACCCCAAAAAATTAATCTTCAGCACAAAATAACCCCCAAAAATTAATCTTCAGCACAAAATAAAAAAAAAAATTAATCTTCAGCACAAAATAATCCCAAAAAATTAATCTTCAGCACAAAATAACCCCCAAAAATTAATCTTTAGCACAAAATAACAAAAAAAAATAATCTTCAGCACAAAATAATCCCAAAAAATTAATCTTCAGCACAAAATAACCCCAAAAATTAATCTTCAGCACAAAATAACCCCAAAAAATTAATCTTTAGCACAAAATAACCCCAAAAATTAATCTTCAGCACAAAATAACCCCCCAAAATTAATCTTCAGCACAAAATAACATAAGAAAACACATCTTCAGCACAAAATAACCCCCAAAAATTAATCTTCAGCACAAAATACAAAAGAAAACACATCTTCAGCACAAAATAACCCCAAAAAATTCATCTTCAGCACAAAATAACCCAAAAAAATTAATCTTCAGCACAAAATAACCCCAAAAAATTAATCTTCAGCACAAAATAACCCCAAAAAATTAATCTTTAGCACAAAATAACCCCCAAAAAATTAATCTTCAGCACAAAATAACCCCAAAAAATTAATCTTCAGCACAAAATAACCCAAAAAAATTAATCTTCAGCACAAAATAACCCCAAAAAATTAATCTTCAACACAAAATAACCACAAAAAAATTAATCTTCAGCACAAAATAACCCAAAAAAATTAATCTTCAGCACAAAATAACCCAAAAAAATTAATCTTCAGCACAAAATAACCCCAAAAAATTAATCTTCAGCACAAAATAACCCCAAAAAATTAATCTTCAGCACAAAATAACCCCAAAAAATTAATCTTCAGAACAAAATAACCCAAAAAAATTAATCTTCAGCACAAAATAACAAAAAAAATTAATCTTCAGCACAAAATAACAAAAAAAATTAATCTTCAGCACAAAATAACCCCAAAAAATTAATCTTCAGCACAAAATAACAAAAAAAATTAATCTTCAGCACAAAATAACAAAAGAAAACACATCTTCAGCACAAAATAACCCAAAAAAATTAATCTTCAGCACAAAATAACCCCAAAAAATAATCTTCAGCACAAAATAACCCCAAAAAATTAATCTTCAGCACATAATAACTTCCAAAAATTAATCTTCTGCACAAAATAACCCCAAAAAATTAATCTTCAGCACAAAATAACCCCAAAAAATTAATCTTCAGCACAAAATAACAAAAGAAAACACATCTTCAGCACAAAATAACCCCAAAAAATTAATCTTCAGCAAAAAATAATCCCAAAAAATTAATCTTCAGCACAAAATAACCCCAAAAAATTAATCTTCAGCACAAAATAACAAAAAAAATTAATCTTCAGCACAAAATAACAAAAGAAAACACATCTTCAGCACAAAATAACCCCAAAAAATTAATCTTCAGCACAAAATAACCCCAAAAAATTAATCTTCAGCACAAAATAACCCCCAAAAATTAATCTTCAGCAGAAAATAACCCCCAAAAATTAATCTTCAGCACAAAATAACCCCAAAAAATTAATCTTCAGCACAAAATAACAAAAGAAAACACATCTTCAGCACAAAATAACAAAAAAAATTAATCTTCAGCACAAAATAACCCCAAAAAATTCATCTTCAGCACAAAATAACCCCAAAAAATTCATCTTCAGCACAAAATAATCCCAAAAAATTAATCTTCAGCACAAAATAACCCCAAAAAATTAATCTTCAGCACAAAATAACAAAAAAAATTAATCTTCAGCACAAAATAACCCCAAAAAATTAATCTTCAGCACAAAATAACCACAAAAAATTAATCTTCAGCACAAAATAACCCCAAAAAATTAATCTTCAGCACAAAATAACCCCAAAAAATTAATCTTCAGCACAAAATAACAAAAGAAAACACATCTTCAGCACAAAATAACCCCAAAAAATTCATCTTCAGCACAAAATAACCCAAAAAAATTAATCTTCAGCACAAAATAACCCCAAAAAATTAATCTTCAGCACAAAATAACAAAAAAAATTAATCTTCAGCACAAAATAACAAAAGAAAACACATCTTCAGCACAAAATAACCCCAAAAAATTAATCTTCAGCACAAAATAACCCCCAAGAATTAATCTTCAGCACAAAATAACCCCAAAAAATTAATCTTCAGCACAAAATAACCCCAAAAAATTAATCTTCAGCACAAAATAACCCCAAAAAATTAATCTTCAGCACAAAATAACCCCAAAAAATTAATCTTCAGCACAAAATAACAAAAGAAAACACATCTTCAGCACAAAATAACCCAAAAAAATTAATCTTCAGCACAAAATAACCCAAAAAATTAATCTTCAGCACAAAATAACCCCAAAAAATTAATCTCTAGCACAAAATAACCCCAAAAAATTAATCTTCAGCACAAAATAACCCAAAAAAATTAATCTTCAGCACAAAATAACCCAAAAAAATTAATCTTCAGCACAAAATAACCCCAAAAAATAATCTTCAGCACAAAATAACCCCCAAAAATTAATCTTCAGCACAAAATAACCCAAAACAATTAATCTTTAGCACAAAATAACCCAAAAAATTAATCTTCAGCACAAAATAACCCAAAAATATTTATCTTCAGCACAAAATAACAAAAGAAAACACATCTTCAGCACAAAATAACCCCCAAAAATTAATCTTCAGCACAAAATAACCCCAAAAAATTAATCTTCAGCACAAAATAACCCCAAAAAATTAATCTTCAGCACAAAATAACCCCAAAAAATTAATCTTCAGCACAAAATAACCCCCAAAAATTAATCTTCAGCACAAAATAACAAAAGAAAACACATCTTCAGCACAAATAACAAAAGAAAATTATCTTCAGCACAAAATAACAAAAAAACACATCTTCAGCACAAAATAACAGAAAAAACACATCTTCAGCACAAAATAACAGAAAAAAAACACATCTTCAGCACAAAATAACAAAAAAAACACATCTTCAGCACAAAATAACAAAAGATAAACTCCCTAGTTTTGAGCGCCTTGGTGAGCAATCAACTAATGATGATTCCATGATAAAAAATACTTCTCCCCATCACCACATTGGTTGACGTCTTTACCAAAATTATTGCCAATTTTCCTGCCTCAGGAGTCTTTTACGGAGACTCTAGATATGAAAAATAAATTTGTTGACATAATGATGGATTAAATGATGGATTAAACTAAATTTTGAACTGAAATGTCTATGATTCTCTCCTTTTCTCTTTCAAAGGTGGATGAAGAAAAAGGTCCCGTTTTATCCACTGCTGTCCGTAACCATTTTGCATCAGTACAGGTCATCCAGGGTACAAAGTCATGTCGATCAGGACATCGTCAGTCAATTATCGGACTAGTCAGGTCAGCATCAATCAACATTACAATTTCAACCTTCAGTTTTTTTTGTGTAACGAAAGGCGTTTACGTATTCTTGTGGAGGTTCATATGATGGACGTTAATATTGTTAAGAACACCAACTTGGGTTATAATTTCCAGGTGAAAGAGCCGGCCCGGGAATAGAAACACAAAGGGATGCGACAAAGAAATGAGTTGAGAAGATTTTAAAATGAATAAGATTTAAACTCTGATACAATTTTATTCAAGGGAAGGTATAAAAACATTCGAAATTGAAATGGGTTAAATGCTGAGGGAGAGGAGTGTATGTGGAATAAAGGTCCACAAAAGATAGTCTGTGATAACAAGGGTTTCAGAAAGATGGCTTGCTTTCAAAGAATTCCTGAAAGAGTCGGTTATTCTATTCATGTACATGCAAAGGGTATATAATTGAAATATGTATAAAAATTAATGAAATTATAAAAATTTTCAAGTGGGATATATAATTGAAATATGTATAAAAATTAATGAAATTATAAAAATTTTCAAGTGGGATATATAATTGAAATATGTATAAAAATTAATGAAATTATAAAGATTTTCAAGTGGGATATATAATTGAAATATGTATAAAAATTAATGAAATTATAAAAATTTTCAAGTGGGATATATAATTGAAATATGTATAAAAATTAATGAAATTATAAAGATTTTCAAGTGGGATATATAATTGAAATATGTATAAAAATTAATGAAATTATAAAAATTTTCAAGTGGGATATATAATTGAAATATGTATAAAAATTAATGAAATTATAAAAATTTTCAAGTGGGATATATAATTGAAAAATGTATAAAAATTAATGAAATTATAAAAATTTTCAAGTGGGATATATAATTGAAATATGTATAAAAATTAATGAAATTATAAAGATTTTCAAGTGGGATATATAATTGAAATATGTATAAAAATTAATGAAATTATAAAGATTTTCAAGTGGGATATATAATTGAAATATGTATAAAAATTAATGAAATTATAAAGATTTTCAAGTGGGATATATAATTGAAATATGTATAAAAATTAATGAAATTATAAAAATTTTCAAGTGGGATAAAAGTCTGTGGGTCTAAAATTGTACATATCCGTACGTTACTTTTCTTGGGGGTGAAACGACAGTAAAACATTTTTAATTTTTGGTTGATGAAAAACAGAACTATTTTTAGTCGATGAAAAACAGAACTATTTTTAGTCGATGAAAAACAGAACTATTTTTAGTCGATGAAAAACAGAACTATTTTTAGTGGATGAAAAACAGAACTATTTTTAGTGGATGAAAAACAACTATTTTTAGTGGATGAAAAACAGAACTATTTTTAGTCGATGAAAAACAGAACTATTTTTAGTCCTGAAAATGTCCTTAACTTGGAAAGGAATGAAAAGGTTATAGGATGAAAGTTCATACGATTGGCGTTAATATTCATCAGAAAAGAAAACGACGACCAAACCAAACACGATGAATAAATATTTGAAGATATAAAGAACTTGAAGCTTAAACACTTTTACCAAAATGACCTGATTCAGCATTAAATAACCTGAAAAGGGTTGATATGCCGTAAAACAAAACAACCCACAGAAAAAATTCAACAAGTAAAACCCCCAAAAAACAAGGAAGGATAAAAAGAAAGTTGTATTATTTGTATTGTTCTCATCTTGAATCTTATTCCCACAACGTGTCAGCCGATGTAACCTCCAAACTTGGGAATCTATACAGAATTTCAAACTGAAGTTTTTATTTGATCCACGTGGCTAAATTGTTCTTTATTCGTTTGACATGTCCATGGACACGTGGCACAACGGATAAAGTTGTTAAGTAACAATTAGCTCTACGTGGAAGTCTTCTAGAGGTTGTAGGTTACATCCTCACTACAGGCGATACTAAGAATAAAATAATAATAATTACTTAAGAATTCTACTCGGTCATGGCTGACAGAACAAGAAAAATCTACCCCCGTGGATTAAATAAAAAGTTCAATCAGCTAACCAGACTTGAAAAAAGACCTCTACATGCGCACCAAATCCGAAACATGGAATGCAATTACACTAAAAAGAAGACTGCCATGGTTTGGCCATTTAATGATTGCCATGAGAAACACCTGCACTTTGAGAAAGAAGGCTCTCCGGCATCTGGGGACCTCCATTGTGAATGGATGGGATTTAGCTGATTGACAGGTTGGTCGAGTGTATTTACGTCGAGGGGGCACCAGAGCAGCAAGTTCATCTGAGCACATTCCATTGAAGTACTTGTAAAACAAACACAATGATGCAACATTGCGACGATGGGACAGAGGCTGGAGCTTCGTAGATAGTGAGAGACCTATTAGATTAGCTACTTTTTTCTGGACCGTGTTTAAGACTAGTGGAAAACAAGCACAAGGATGCTTAAATAAAAAGTCTGGTCAGCTGGCCAGTCTTGAACAAAGACCTCTACATGCGCACCAAATCAAAACCCTGGAGTGCTATTATACTCAAAGGAAGACCGTCATGGTTTGGCCATTTAATGACTGCCATGAGAAACACCTGCATTTTAAACCTTCATAAAACCTAGCAAAAAAACAGCCGGATGATCAAACATGTCATGGCCTGACCAAGTGCTAAAAAACTTCAAATCACAATCAAACTTCGATCTTGAAAACCAAATTAACAAAATAATCGGTTTCTTCGAAGTTAGGTGTTCCGATAAAAATGACGGAAGATCTGTCGTTCATAGCATGATGATAATTAAGTTAACAACTACGCAGTGATGATGATGATGATGATGTTGTTGTTGTTCAGTTGGAAATTCTCTATATTATCCCGAGTTCAACATAAAGATTCCTGAATTTGACGAGACGCATCTGAAGGAGGTTGGAGGTTACATCGGCCAAAACGTTGGTGTATCTTGTTGAACTCGGGAATCTGTACGGAATTTCGAACAGAACTCTTTTATTTAATCGACGGGGGTAGCTTGTTCTCGTTCCATCAGCCATGACGGGTAGAAGTCTAAAGTAATTCGTAATTGTATTCTTAGTATCGTCCATACTGAGGATTGAACCTTCAACCTCCAGAAGACTGTCACTTAGAACTGATTATTGCTTTAACACTTTATCCGTTATGCTACAGATCCTTGCGACAGAAAGATTCTCGAGTTCGACAAAATACACCTGGAGAAGGGCGGAGGTTACATCAGCCGAAACATTGTGAGAATAACATCCAAGATGAGAACAATAGAATCCAAATAATATATATATATTTTTTTATTTTGATTATGGAGGTTCATTTTCCTTTGTCCATTATTTTTATTTTCCTTTTTTCCAAACAATAAGGTTCATTCTCTTTTTTATTTAATTCTTCTGTCATATATATATATATATATATATATATATATATATATTTAAATTTTACTTGTGAATGTTGTCACATAGAAACTGTAGTTGAAGTAAAATTATAATAGGAAATAATATCATGATTATTACCAAACGAGCAGAATCTATTTAATCATGTTATATTTTTCAAATTCACTTTTAACCCAGACAATTTCGAGAGGAAGTTAAATCCTATTTCCTGTCAACTGACCTCCCTTCCTCACTTAACCCTTACCTGAGAAGTAAAAGTGCATGTCACCATTACAAGGTAATTCAGAAACCCCGCCAAAACGCCTACACATATCAATGCAATATATACAAAAGGGAGTCGGTCAATCGTGTCAGTCAGAGACACCTCTCACTGACCGTCGCCACGAGGGAATGAAAAGGAAGAAGAAAAAGTAGAAGCAGTCAATAAACGACTGCGACTGATGAAAAAGAAGCTAACAGGGATCTGAACGCATGATCTGGCGAGTGGCCCTGAGATTTCTCCTATATTGATATGAAGCCGAAAGTTAATTCTAAAAAAAAGCTTTCGAGACGACTCCATAAAACCTGTTGCTGACAAGAACATTTTACATTATGGCCAAGAAATTATGATTAATATCCTATGTAAGGATTATGTAGCACCGACCGAGACTCCAAACCCCACCCATGAACAGGATTTCTGGTAAACTTATACTTTGGTACCTGTCTTTGAGTTTTGCATCCAAAGATTATTGCGAATCTTGGATAATTGAACTTTCCCACTCCCTTGGGAAGCGCAAAGTGTAATTCCTGGACGGTTGAACTTTTTTAACTCCCATAGGGAGTCTTGTGCCATTCATCAATGTTTTTAAGTGATAATTACTTTTCTCTCTTGAATTGTCTGGACAGGATTTTGTTCATAGATTTTGCTCGTTGCTTTCCCCTAAAATATTACTTTGTTCTTTTAGTTGTTTTGTTTCATGCATGCTTGCCCCTTTTTCTTATCTTCATGTAAATAAATATTTGTTTTTAATTTAACTTGGTGTTCGAGTCGTCTCTTGCCTGTTCGTTGTTATTCCTTATTTCTGATGTCTTGAATCCCCCCTCCCATATTCTGTTATTAATATCAGACCCTAGGGACTTACGAGACGCTTCCGGACATATTTACCTTTTTTTTTTCATTTATCATTGTCACATGCTGGCTGCCGTGCTCCCGACAGAGGCTGTGCGTGACAATGTTTATAAAATATTGCTATACCTTTTTATTTATTTTTTTTTGCTGTACATTTCTTTTTAATTTGCGTGTGTTTTTTTTGTTTTGTTTTTTCCCAGGAAAAAGAGTTTAAAAAACAGCAAAAACAGTGAAGGAGTAAAGCAGGCGAAGCCGCGCCATTTAGTTCGGCAGGCATCCATCCATGAACTGGAAAACGAACTCAGCCATCTTGCTCCAACTGTAGAAGGAAGAATTTTTATGCTGGACGACATTGTGAGTATCTCTAATATATATATATATATATATATATATATTTACCAACTGGACAGACCCATATCTTTTTTACACAGACTTTTTCATTCTCCATTACTTAATATTTTTTTCAAATTTTGAATTTTGGCTTTTCCACTACCAACTTATCTATGTAATTCCTCTGATAAGATTTTAATCTTTGAAAAACCTTGGCTTAAGGAAAGAATAATAAACATAATTTTATTACCGAGTACACCTTGCATTGAACAATCGAAGTTGAAATAAATTTGTCATTCGTACATGTTTATCACTCTTATTTCTTCTATCTTTATAATTGCTCTATCTCGTATATTGAGCTTAAACCATTTCACTATAGGTTCTATCTACTAAAAGTATACTTTTAGTTTCATATTTTATTTATATCGGTTCCCGAAGTTAAGCAATGTTGAGCCTGGTGAGTACTAGGCGGGTGACAATTTGGGAATACCAGGCGCTGTGTGGGAACATTTAGCTATGTGCAAATAGCGTCACCAACCCGCAGTGCCTAGCGTGGTGACTATGGCAAAAACCCCTGAATGACAGTCCCAAATAAGGTGGACGGAAATACAGGGAGGGGTTCCTCCTCCAGGAGTGATAAAAAAAAACCCTGATGGTGAGCGATAAATATATATATATATACAGGGTGGGCCAAAATAAGGGTCCTATCTTTAAATTTGAATAACTTGAATTTGAATAACTTCAACAAAATAAAAGTTAAACTCACCAAACTTTATGTGTGTGTAGACTGACCCTTCCGAGATTTTTTGAAATAAACAAAACAAATTTTAGCCGAAAAACACTTCTTAAAACTTACAAAAACTAAAGTATTGTTTTTTACACTGTTTTGAGTTTTTTAAGCAAAAATAATGTTTTCTAAATGAGGGTACGTTCCTTAGGGCTAATACGGCTCATGCTTGCTTCGGAAGGGGTCCTTTACTTATTCTAAAAAAAAATAAAAAAAAAAATCAATAAATAAAAAAGTTATGAATTTTTAAAAATAGGACCCTTATTTTTGCCCACCCTGTATATATATTCACATAAAATTTTATAAGGAGATATAATCTTTTATGTATCAATTTTCAGTATTTACTTTAACAATTCATACATATATAGGTATATATATATATATATATATATATATATATATGAACTTATGTATGTATTTTTAGGAGAGTAGAAAGTTAATCTTGGATTTTCTTTAGGCAGCCTCGTGACTCTCGTTTCTCTTATTAAAAAGCTGAAGAAAAAATATAAAAAGAAAAAAGGTGAAGAAAAAATACAAGTAAAGGAACCCATCGCGAAAAACGACCCTTGAAAATAAATACACAAGTTTGTTTTTTGGGGGGTTTTTTTTAGTATTGGGGGTCACCACTTATCAAGGCCAAGAGCCATTCGACGATAAGCATTAATGAGACAGGAATGATTTGCTTTTTGATATGATTGTAAAATGATCATGTGATTTGAATAAAAGTTAATAAGAACAAAAAGAGGTTCACATTACACATGCTTTTATAAGATGACCCCCAAAAATGCCACCCATAAAATTCACAATTCTTTTGGAAATCCGTCATATTTGGTACAAATAAACTTCAATCTATGCCTGACTTGTCCACCAAGTTTCAGTCATGGATGTCCAACAGTCTTTATTTTATCATCATTCAATTATAACAGCCTAACATTCACAGGTAACACGAATTGGAACAAATACATAGAAGACATCGCCAAGGCTGCTGCAAAAAAAGCGGGCTTCCTCTACCGAGCTAGAAAACTTCTCACACTTGACAGTATCCTGTATCTCTACAAAGCCACCATCCGCCCATGCATGGAGTATTGTTGTCACACCTAGGCTGGTGCACCAACCACTAGTCCATCACTCTTAGAGAAAATCCCCAAAAGACTCTCTAATCTAATAGGTCCTTCAATATCAACCAAGCTCCAAAGCCCCTGTCCCATCGCCGCAATGTTGCATTTTGGTACTCGTTTTACAAGTACTTCAATGGAATGTGCTCCGATGAACTGGTGCCCCCTCAACGTAAATACACTCGACTGACCTGACAATCAGCTAAATCCCATTCATTCACTGTGGAGGTCCCCAGATGCTAGAGATCCTTCTAAACCAATAGCTTCTTTCCTCGAGCTGCTGGCCTTTGGAACTCTCTCCCTGCTCCCTGTTTCCCCCGACATGCAGAAATTTCAAAAATAATGTGACTAAGCATCTTGCTGCACGGCTCCCAATTTAGGACGGACCCCCTAAAACTTTCACTCTAATTCTCAGTAGCCCCTTTACGTTTACAGTGGCAACTTGCTTTGTTTGGGGTGAACTAAGTTAAACAAAAAAAAAAAATGGGGGGAGGGTGCTTTGGTGATCCTGAATGGGCTTCACACTCACCGGATCATCCCCCCCCCCGATTTTTTATCTGTGAGGTTATCTCAAAGATAATGTCTATCAAAACAATCCCCACATTATTCGTGAATTCAAGAAGGCCATCGCAGCCCAAATCAGAAAGAATGTGTCAGAGTTATTAACAATCTTACACATAGTATCCAGGTGTGCTTATCATTGAACGGCTATGAAACAAAGACTGTTGAACATTCATGACTGAAACTTGGTGGGTAAGTCGGGCATAGACTGAATTTTTTTTGTACTTGGATTGCAGAAAAAGTTGTGAATTTTAGTAACGATTCTATGGATGCCATTTTTGGGAGGTTTTTGTAGACATTATCTTTGAGATACAATAAAACAAAAATCTGTGAGATTATGGTCTGGTCACAATTACTTTTTTGCATTCCATGTAGATTTCTTTAACTTGTGGCAGCCATGTTGGAATTGGGACCCATAAAGTGAAATTTCATATACATACATATATTCAATACGTTTTTTTAACAAAAATTATTTTAATAATTTTTAATAATAATTCTCATATTTTTCAAATGTTTGAACTTTGGTTTTTTCGAAAGCCAACTTATCCATCTGTATTTCTCCTCTGATGATAAGATTTCGATCTTTGAAAAGCCTTGGCTTAAGGAAAGAAAAATAAACACTAGTTTATTACTGACAACCTTGCATTGAACAATTGAAATTTGAAATAAATTTGGACAATCGTCGCATATTTATCACTCTTTTTTCTTCTATCTCTCTCTCTCTCTCTATATATATATATATATTTTCTATTTCAGAAACGAGAAGTCATGCTTAGCTTAAAAGAATCAACACGATATTTGTTGAAGACGGTTATCTCTGAAGGGAATGAATACAATGGAGGACAAGATACGGACGGAAATTCTGTGAAATAAAGAACTCAAAAAAGAAAATGAAAAACGATGAAGAAGAAAAAGAGTGTTATTTTACCACCCAAACTGCTGCGACCAACAACCCCCCTCACCCCAACAAAAAACAAAACAATTTTTTGCTCTTTATTTTTGTCTGTTTAAAACAAAATGAAGACCTAAACACGTTTTGGGAGGAACATATTGGTTAAAAGACAACAAAACGAAGGAACATTTCTTTTTCCAATTTTTAAATAATTGTTGATAAAAGCCGAAGGTTAATTTTTTTAGTGAATTGTCTCGCGAAATCTTTTAACTCGCATTCTTCAAAGGAACCACGTTCGAATCCAAGTGAGTTTGAACGTAACAAAATCATATATTTGAATGAAATCATTAGAATATCTGTAAAAGATTCCAGGAATAAATAAATTCCTGTACTATGGTAAAAAATAACAGTACCAAATTGCTTGCAAAAAAAAAAAAAAAAATTCTAGGTCATGTGATACTTTTTTTTTTTTTTTTTTTTTTTTTTTTGGTGTATCACGAAAAAGCATAACTTCTAATGAAATTATCCATACACTCTTTTGATAAGCTTTTCAGTGAATTTTGTTTTGGAGGAGGGGGGGGGGGGAGAGATCTTATTATGCCAAGATTAGTTACCCCCACCCCCCACACCTCTTTACACTCAAATATGTCTACGAGTGATCTTCCAAATAAAATACAAACAAGAAGTGAGTTTCGTAAATAAATAAATAAATTTTATTTAAAAACAAAAAATATTAAAATCTTTTTTTTTTTTTTTTTTTTTTTTTTTTTTTTTCAATGAAAGGAATCAATTTAAAATAAAATGCTGAAATATAAAAAAAATTTTAAAAAAATCTTATCAGTTTGATGGATGGAAGTTCTTCAACTTGCATTTGTTTCAGTTCAAACAAATGCACGGTTACTTTCACGAAGATATGCTTTTTTTTACGCCAGGAAAAACTTATACAGAAAGTGCACGGTTAATACCCATAAAATAATATTACGTGATCTAGCCTTTTTCAGGGCAGAAATATCGTGATATTACAAGAGTACCTTACTTTGGATTCATTTGTGACCTCTTTGCGTAAAAAAAAATTAATAATGCATTTTAAGTTATCGTAAATATTTGTTCTAAGCAAAGTTACCATTTTGTTTATAATCGGTCACCTTTCCAATTTTCGGGGGGGGGGGGGGATTTACATCTTTCCACCCTCCCTCGATAATCTCCATCTTGTAAACAGAAGGAATTCGTTTCTTGGGTCTTTTATAAACATTGCAAGAATTTCATCGAATATTTTTAATATTCAAATTCATTTGAAATCCAAAAGTTACTCTGATGAATTCTAGTTGAGACGATCTTAGAAGACGATTTAATTAAGCACAAAGAACCCTCGGCTTTTATTAGCCATTTAAAAATGATAATCAGAAGAAAAAAAATTTGTGAAACAAGAGAATACATGGCCATTTTATAAAGAAGAGTTTATCAAAGACACAGAGAAATTCCATTTTTTTTTTCTTGTTTTAATTTGACAAATTACCAAAAGATGTCTGTAGTCTTTTCTTCCAATTCTTAGATTTGCCGTTTAGACATTTTTTTACTTATTGTTTGAATTCTGGCAGCAGAGAGAATTCTTTGTTTTTTTGTGATCGATCATTTATTATTGTTATCGTTATTTACTTGGGCTGTGAAAATGTTGGTCCCCAAACATTCCAATAAAGCATTTAAAGTATTTCAAATGTTGGCGGCTCGTCCGTAGGTGCTGTGGAAATGCAGGACTATATATATATATATATATAGATATATATATAGATATATATATATATAAATTTATTTCTAAACATTTTATACTGTAATAACTAATTTTGCATTTCTAGAAATAAAACTGATTTTTGTATTTACAGTAAAATAAAATTAATCTAATATTTTTAAACTTGAATATTTTAACTTTTTAAAAATGTTAGTATTTATTTAACTTTGGAAAAAATTGTTTAAATTAAAATATAAAGCAAAGAAAACTTCTTTTTTTTTTAAAATATGTTAATTATTTTATTTTCATTTGAAGATTTCAGTAGACTTGTAAATAAAAAAAAAAAAACATACTTTTAAAATAAAGTAAAGCGGTCGATAATAGTCGACGGCGACCCAAAGGTTCCCTAGCTACTACACCGAGATGTAGGGGAGGGTGTCACTCCTTTTCAGGATTGCTCCACTTACCCTTGATCCTCACCTTATAATATTGATATTTTTTTTACCGGTGTATCACGAAAAAGTGTAGCTTTTAAGGAAATAATCCGCATGCTCTTTTGATAAGCTTTTCAGGGTATCAAGTACCATTTTTTACTTAGTCTCTTGTATGACTCAACCAAGGATTGAACCTCGGTCTCCAACTCGTTAGTGAACAAAAAAAAAAAAGATGTAAAAAAAAAATTAAGTTTTAAATTCTCTGAATGTTAAATTTTTCTGAAACGGCAACACCAACTAAATAGGGTTAGACGCGATTTAAGTATGAAAACCAAAACACAGACTTACGTGTTTTTTATGCGTTAAAAATCTAGGAGTTGGATCCGGGCATCAGCAGACCTCTGCACGCCACTGGTTACGAGCCGCCGCCACTAAATCAGGTTAGACATGATTTAAGTATCAAAACAAAAATATTCCACTAAACTTTTTAAAAAATATTTCAAAGGTAGAACTAGACTTGTTCTGGCATTTTTCTTACTTGCTGCTTTTTCAATCCCCCCTTTTAAACTCTACACATAAAATAATCCGGTTTAGTATCCCTTTTATTGGAACATTAGATGTTTCAGAAAAACTTGTCTGTGATTGTTACATCTTTAAAATTAGAGGTCATATCTAACGGTTGAAATATTTCGACAAGATGGCCGACTTGTGACTTGTAATATTACAATGATAGTCTTTCTTTTTGTGATCAAACAGTTCACAGTGAGTCTGCTGTTGCACTGTCACATGACATGTGATAAATGTGATAATTAGTCTCTTTTCTGTGTGATATTTGTGATATCAATATTAATGCCAACATTATTTGGTGACAGTTGAGATGTCCATAAAATGGCTGTCTTGTGATAGTTGGTATATTGTTATTATCATTGTGAGCATCTAAATATATCGGGTGACGCGTTTCAAGAATTATGTTTCTAATGTGATAGATATCTTACTGTCGAGATGATGATATACTGACACGATTTTGACGTTAACAATATCATTTGTATGTGATAAAATATAATTAACTATTATCGATATTTTTATTACTGTGACATTCAATAATAGTCTGACCATTCAAAGGTTTCCAAACAACATGGTTGATGAAGCAGATATTATAAAAATGGCGAAAACACAATTGTCAGCTAATGCATAAGATTTGAATAGTGAGTACGTATTTAGATATCTATGTAGTAATTTAATCTAATTCATTAAATATGAACTGTATTTACTGAATTCTAAAAGTAGACATTAAGAGTTAACAACTTCAGATTCATCTACTGGGCTTCTTAGAAAAGTTGGTTGTATCTGACTGATTGGGTGGAAATTATTAATAGTAAAATGAGTTTCGGCATTGCTCCCCAAAAACTTAAAACCATGTTTTAGTATATATATATATATATATATTGTAAAATACATATTGCATCTAATACAAGCTTTGATGGTATTTATTTACCACACTTCTTTTTTACTAAATTTCAAACGGATGCTTATTAAAAAAAAAAAAAGTATGAACCTTTAAAACTATAACCTTCCACGTGCTTGCGTGATTTCATACGAGAGAGAAAAAAAAACAACATCTCATTCGCCGGCTCACACCAACAGAAGCGGGCTTTCCAATTACATCGGAATTTTCAACTACAATGAATAGGCTAATTTTATTAGCGAAATATCTGTATAACTATAAACTACATACATACATAATGTTAGTTTATAAAAAAAGGAAAAAAAAAAAAAAATCGTCTTCGATTTGTCTTTTCTTTTTTTGTAAAATACATATTGCATCTAATACAAGCTTTGATGGTATTTATTTACCACACTTCTTTTTTACTAAATTTCAAACGGATGCTTATTAAAAAAAATAAAAAATAAAAAAATAAATAAATAAATAAAAAAGTATGAACCTTTAAAACTATATATATATATATATATGTGTGTATGTATATAGTTATATTGAAAGTGTTAACTCGGTTATGGCGACCAAATGTGATGTCGTACATTTTGTCGTGTTACGTGAAAGAAAATCCCTCATTATATCTTTGCCTGATTTAATTTTGGCAGATTTTCTTTAGATTAATCAATCATGCTTTATATTTCTGAAAAAGTCGTTGTACCAGCCTTAGACCATTGTTTTTTAAAACTTTCTATAAGAGATTTAGCCGTCCAAACTTTAGATAACATTAAAACCATTAGATGGTTGGCACGGCATGGCTTAATTGCCAATCAGTGTATTTGCGGTAAATGCCAGCAGCCAATGTAATTCCAAGCCAGAAAAGGAAAACATTACATACTAACCATAACCAGCGCCGTCATGTAAAAGACAATTTCTTCAGCAATGTATTTGTAAATTTGTAATGATAATAGTTTAATTACCGATAAACGTATTTGCAGTAAATGTAAACAGCCAATGTCATTTCAAACTAGAAAAGGAAAAATATTAACCCTAACCCTAAATTAATATTTTCAAAATATAAATGAAAAAAAAAGATTTCCATTTATAAAAAAAAAAAATCAGTTTGATTTTTTATTATTTGTTATATTTTAATTTTGTTTATAAAACTATTTGTTACTTAATATTTTCAAATTAAAATTTTTTTTAAATTTCCATTTACAAAAAAAAATTGATTTTATTATTTTGCTGAAAACAAATTATTGGCAAAAAATATAATGGAAGATTTTCTTTGGCGTGACACGGGTCGAAATGTGTAACGTCATATTTGACCGCCATTACTGAGTTAACAACTTCAATTTAGTCGGCGATTGTTAACAATTTTCAACAGAGAAAACAAAGGATAAAAAAAACAAATAGTCAATAGATAACTATTACCAAAGGCAAGAAAAGTTACTTTTCTATTTACCTGCATATTTTTGTTTTGTGTATTTTTTTCTCTGCTTTCTAAGTATTGTATATCAGACGTATTCAAGATGGCGCCGGATTTTATTCAAAGTGAAACCTAAAAAAATCGAAAAGTAAATAAAAAAAATATACAGATCGGTTGAAAATTAAATTTTCGACCGATTGGTGTCAATTATTGGCTGTATTTATATGTAATTTTCGATTTTTGTTAAATCTACAACATCGAGGTTTCACTTCGAGTAAAATCAGGTGCCATTTTGAATACGTCAGGTTTACAAAACTCGGAAGGTATGGATAAAAAATGTCAATAAAAGCGCTTTAAAATACGTTAAAACACAAAAAATAGACAGGTAAGTAGAAAGGTAACTTTTCTTACCTTTGGTTATAGTTATTTGTTGTTTTTTGTTTTGTTTTTTAACCCTTTTTTTCTCTGTTAGAAATTATTAACACTCGCCAGTTACCCATATAGAAAATAACATTAAACATTAATAACAATAAGTTTAGGTTTAATCAGCTACGCGAAACGCGGATAAACCCAGTCAACCACGAAAAGAAACATACCCGGTTATATAAATAAAACAAGGGAGATAACTCCAAGTTTTAACATTTTTTCCCCCCAAAATAAAACTGTAAAACACGGTAAAATAATTTTTTTAAATTATCTAACCATGTCCCTTATAAAAGATGTTATCCTTTCTTTTTTTTTTTTTTTTTGTCAAATAAATAAATAAATAGAAACAAGTCAACCGTTAAGAAAAACGGTCTATTATATAAATAAAGAAAGAAGGGAGATAACTCCCTCCCAAATGTAAAACTTGGAATTATCTCCCCTTTTTAGTTTTAGTTTCTCATAGATAGCATAATTTAATATTTATTTATTTTTACTAGAACATAATTTTAAGTAAAAAAATTAAAAGTTGTTTGAGAGAAATTAAATCATGTCGAACCCCATTTCACTGTTATTAATTTCCGACCAATTACTAAAAGGTTAGCCTAATTTAATGTCAGTTGGGAATAGCGTGCCTTACCTTTTTTTTTTTTAATTATCAACAATATCGAGTCAAAATTTCAATATTGAAATGCAGGTATATGAATAGACGATGAAAAAGTTGTTTTATATTAAAAATTAATTTATCGAAATAAGATAATTTTTTTCTTCCATGAAACACATTCTTCTGAGACCAGTGTCTATAGAAATGAATTTCTTGACGTCTACACTTAAGACAGTTTACAAAGATAAGCGATTACGAAAGATGTGTGTAGCGCCGTTAAGGACACTTTGTTGGATTTCAAAAATGCTTGGCTTCCTGATCTTGTCTTGACAGTTTTTTTGGTGCTTATGCTGATTAGCGGCCATATGAAAAATTATTTTTATATAAAAACAATAATATATACTTATTAAGCATTACATTCTTACTGTACGAAAAAGTAGAAAAAAATTATCCACTAGAACTTTAATTACAAGTATTTTTCCATTCTGCGTATCATTACTCGTTCAGTAAGCGTCCATCTTGTTTTTTAAGAAATTTGATAATTAAGATAACTGAAATCTTATTAAAAAACAAGATGGAGGCTTACGGAACGAGTCGCTGTTATGATACGCAGAATGGAAACATACTTGTAATTAAAGTTCTAGTGGATAATTTTTTCGTACAGTGAGTAAGAATATAATGCTTAATAAGTATATATTATTGTTTTTATATAAAAATAATTTTTCATATGGCCGCTAATCAGCATAAGCACCGTTTTTTGTTGTTTTTTGTTGTTTTCTTTTGTGTGTGTGTGTGACTCTTTAGTTTCGCTACGACATTTTAGGTATCTCTTAAAAAGAAAATAGCTAAAGAAATGTATAAACTTTGTTATACACTTAAGTGGTAGCTGAATAAAAAAAACTGTACACCAAAGAACTACGCAAATGTATTCAGTATTTATTAAATTAAAAATATTAAAAAAACGGTTTTATCTATCGGTCGCCATTTTTGTTAAAATTTGAGTTTTTTCGAAGAAAAAAAATGAGTTATCTTCTTTACCTAATCAGTAAGCTGAACTGGGTAAAAATGTCTTTTCCTTATAATTTAATAAATACTGGATGAATTTGCGTAATTTTTTCTGTACAATCTTAATTTCAGCTAACAAGTAAGTACATAACAAAGTTTATACATTTCTTTAAATGTTTTCATGTCGTAGCAGAACTAAAGAAGCACCTTTTCTTTTTCTTTTTTTTTACCCCTTTTATTTTTTAATCATTCCAAAAGTCCAATACATTCCAACATGTAAAAGAGACGTTAAACCGAATATGTCACTGTCAGTCTGGTATCATTCGGATAACTTAGGCGGGCAATGTTTGCACGTTAAAATTTGACCGCACTCGATAGCTAGTTCTTGTTGGACCGAATTTGATCATATTATTATTATTATTAATATTAATATTATTATTATTATTATTATTATTATTATTATTATTATTATTATTATTATTATTATTATTAATATTATTATTATTATTATTAATATTAATATTCTTCTTTAATCGTTTTCTTCTGAGACGCGTGTTTGTAGAAATTAATTTCCCGATGTCTGCAGTTAAAGCAAGCAAGAAAGTCAACTCGACATAATTCATTTGGGTCGCTCCCTTCAGATTGCTGCGTTCGTTTTTCTGTGTGCAAAAGTTGAATATTTACCCAGAGACCATCAAAATGTAAACAAAACCAAAAAACTAAACCAAAAATGCAAGTCATTGTCACAGTGTGTGCCATTTGCTGAAAAATTTACATAATTTCATTTTTAAAATACAGTCGGCAAAATAGTAACAACGTATTTTTGATACGCCGTGTTGGTTAGACAGATTGTATATGGGTAGGGGAGGCGATAAAACATTGGAGCACGATATAGTTTACAAAGCTGAATAAAGCTAGCAATAAAATATACAAACATAAATATGAAGAGTTATCTATAGACTGAAGAGTTCTTATTCAAGGGAAATAATATTCAAGAAGGGAGATAACTTATATTATTTATTACAGTTAAAGAAATATGGAGAGAGTGGGAAGCGAAAATTGAATTTTTAAAAAATTATAAAAACATTTTTTCTTTTTAAGATTAATGGCTTTTTATTTTTCTTACAACAACTCCAGCTTATTTTATTAATAATAGTCCAATTTTTATTGTGAGTATTCCAATAATCCAATGGTGATTGAAGGAGGTGAAGGATGACTGTTAGCAGAAAGTGTTGGATACTTGGTGTGGCTGTGATCGATTCGAGGCTTAATACTTGATTCCTTTTTGTGATGGCCGTCATTTCAATCATCTAATTGTGATGGATGTTCTGGACTCTTGGATGAAGCTGAACTTAAAGTCACTCTAAGCAAGCTCTTTTGGGCGTATAAAATTCAACCGTGTTTGAAATGAATCTATCCAACAACAATACTTTTACTATTTAGACAGCTGGTATTTTGTTTTGTGGTTTCACATACAGCGAGGAAAAGGGGAGAAAACGAGAGGCCCTTATTTGTTCTTCTCTAATAACCCACATTCCTGTCTGTTCAATTTTGCTTCTTGGACATATGAAGAAAATATACAGATACACAATGCAATAAGATTAATCTTTGGTTCCCGAACCGGCTTGCTACAATGGTCGGGTACCACACAGATTAGTAGATAGGATTATATATATATATATATATATAATTATATGAATGAAAGAAGGAGAAACTAAATTATCAGTAAAGTCATCAACGTTTCGTCTTCATCAAGAAAATACTTCCTCAAGATGGTTTAAGAGAATAAAAAAGTTATAAACACAAGTATATTACTTGGAAATAGTCTGTATGTATAGAATGTAAAAAAATAAAATGTGTAATACGAATTACACATTTTTATTTTTTTATTTTAGTCGGCCATGTTTCGCCCAGAAGATGAACATAAATATTTTTTACATTCTATACATACAGACTATTTCCAAGTAATATACTTCTGTTTATAATTTTTTTATTCTCTTAAACCATCCTGAGGAAGTCTTTTCTTGAAGACGAAACGTTGATGACTTTACTGATAATTTACTTTCTCCTTCTTTCATTCACATTACGTTTGAAATACTATTTCCATTTTTATCATATATATATATATATATATATATATATATATATATATAAGAAAGGAAGAATTAGAGTAATCCGACGTAATGGGAGATGAAAAAGGAAAAACCAAGAGATTTTTTTGATTTTTTTTTTTTTTTACACTCTCTGCCACTGACTGACTTATCTGAGCCCGAACCTTGGTCCAGCGCTCTTAGTAGCCACGGCTACTACTTTTTCTCATCAACCCATCATGTCAACCCAATATTTCGATGTACTTGCATGACATTTTTCTTAAAATTATCATCCTGAGGAAGTCTTACAAATAAAGACGAAACGTTGATGAATATATAAAAAAAATATCTCTTGGTTTTCCCTTTTTCATCTCCCATATATATATATATATATATATATATATATATTAATATAAAATGAAGTAATAAAATAAAGTGTCAATCAAATTTTATTAGAATTCAAAGTTCAAGCAAAGTATCCTTAAGTCCTTAGCTCATGAGTTTTCAAAGATAATTTGCTTGAACTTTGAATTCTAATAAAATTTGATTGACACTTTATTTTATTACTTCATTTTATATTATAATATTAATGCTCTATCCAGTATATTGAGCTTTAGTTTTTATCCGGATGTTTCACTAATTATAAGATATTAGTTGACGCTTATATCTTTTGTTGGATTACTTTATATATATCTATATATATATATATATATATACTTGTCTGTGAATGGGTTTTAAGCCGGCATGTGTTAATGAATATACGCATACATGATGTAATGAATAGCTCCATAGATAAGGTAACTTTGTGACTATAGAAAGATTATTTAGTTGTTTATGTTGTACAGTTACAATATATAGTTTGTGGTCTATTAAAGAGTTGTTGTAAAAGGGAGTTAATTAGGACAGTCTTCAATAGCAGACAGACATTCAGACAGCTTTTATATATTTTCATACATGCAATCTATTTTGAATGAATAAAAAACAAAAAATAAACAAATGAACAAACGAAAAAGTTGCCATTGAACAATTATAAACTTCAAATCTCAAACAAAATGACTGAATATTATTTCTCGTAGCCACGAGATAATTTTTATTTCTCGTGACGGGAAAAAAAAATCCTTGCAATTTCATGGTTTACGTTTTTAAGGCAAACGAAGGAAAACTCTCTTTTTTTGGAGTAAACATTTTTGATAAAATCCTAAAAAAAAAACAAAACAAAAAAAAAACAAACAGATCAAGCGCTAACTCTGCCAAGTGTCGGATCTGGATTGTCTCGGATCTCGATTCTCTATCTTGTATTGTTTCCGTTCATTGTATTTTTTTTTTTTTGACAAACGAAAACGTATTTAAAAAAATCGCTTCTAACTATATTCTTTGTTCTGGACAGATGCAGTCTGGGATTGATAGCTACGCTTATAATGTTCCTGTTAGATTGACTTCACTACTCTGTTAAAAAGACAAAGTAATCACTGATTCCTTCAAAGCGACATTCTCATTGTTCTTTATTCAATTTCCCGATTTCTCGATGAGGTCATATGAAACATTATTTATGGCTTTTAAAATCTGAAGAAAAAAAAAACATGAAAAAGTATTGATGTCTTTCACAAATTTACTTCCAACTTTTTTTGTTTTATTTAATGACGAGCTGATACATATCAAATCGGAAAAAAAAATTGATTAAAACCCAAATATTTTTAACAAAAAAAGTCAAACAAAACAACTTTCATGGGTTTTGGGATCTTCTCTCTCGGTGGGCTGATGATGCTAGACCTTGAATAAGGTCGTAGCTGAAACATGTATGCACGTGTGTAGCCAAAAAAAGGTTTTGGGATATATTCAGAAATGAGTTTTAATAAAAATTTGATTGAATGTAATTTATGGAAGTTTCGACTGCTTAAATAATATTAATCAGTTTAAAAACTTTTAAGTATTTATATTTAATATTGAAACCTGGTTTTAACTCAAGACTAGCACTGGAGGGTTTGTTAATATGGAAACCTTGTTTCAACTTAGGATTAGTGCTGGCCCATATTAAATAGGTTGGAATCCTTAAGTTAGTCTACTTTACCAATCTCATTCTTATATTTAGTAATCATCTAGGAAAATTCTGAATTATGTTTATCGACGTTAAAAAGAAAATTACAATTTTATTTCAATACGAACAATCAATTTTATCTAAAATTTGGGCAAAAACAAAGCCAGGTGAGATATCGCAATGGTCCCCTACACAACGATCCCCTCCACAATGATCCCTATTCACAACTGAACCCAAAAATCATTTAACAAATTTGAATTATTAAAAAGAAATGAGAAATGTCAAAAGGGAAACCAAATTTTTACAAGAACAAAATAAGAATGTCGATTGATAAAGAAAGGATTAAAAACTCTTAATAAGTGAAGACTATCGTTCCAAAATATGAAAAGAGCCAGTTTTTTCTGTTTTTTTTTAAAACTTTGAAAAGAAAAATTAATTTGTTTCATTAAATTTAAAAAAATAAGTAAATGATATTGCATTTTCTTTTGTCTTCAAGCAAAAAAAAAATTTTTTTTTTCTTTTAATCTTTTTGGATCTCCAATTATTTTGGTGAACGAAAAAGACAAAGTTCTTTCCGCAACTGGCATCTTCCATATTATTTTGAACCAAATTCTTCACTTAAAATGTCTTCATTAAAAAAAAAAATTTTTTAAAATCAAACATTTTTCTATGATGAGTCCGATACGTTCCTCCCTGTTTATACACGGTGCCCAAACCGGCTTGGTACAATAGTCGGGTACCACACAGATTTTTCTGGGTATTTCCTAAATATCAACATTACAATGAAAAACAACCAAAAAAAAAAAAAAAGGATTCTTTTCTCCTATGCGTAAATTATACACAGCGTTATTGAAATGCAGAATAAGGCTTCAATATAAATTTTTAAAAATAAATCAGAAATATATATGTATATATAGACGTATGAAACTATACTTATGGCGAATAAGCTACACCGAAACGTTTGTGTTTCATTCCCGAGGGAAATCTTCAGACTAATTGCATGGAAGTGAAGAGCACCCAAATCAATTTTGAACAAAGGGAGAAAACTTCATTGGCTGAGGGGAAACGAACGGGTACCGAGGGAGTAATAAAATCAAGGACCATCATTGGTTTGGAAGCTGAAGTGAACACTGCTTAACTATGGAAACGATCGTAGAATGTAAATCCACACAATTACATTGATGATTTTCTGTGGGAATGAGACAAACGTTTCTGTGTAGTTTACTTGCCATAAGTATATTTTTATACTACTACTACTACTAAGCTCTACTCGTGTACTGAGCACTGGTGAAGTAAACACTGAAACAAAAAATATATACGTAATATATTATTTTATAAGTATATATATATATATATATGCATAAAAAAAGGGAAATATTTAACAGTATGATATAAATCTATATATGTATAGATACACATATACATAGGTATATACACACGTGTATGTGTGAACACACACACACATACATATATATATATATATATATATATTATATATGTGTATTATACACCTACACACACATATATATATATATGTGTATTATACACCTACACACACATATATATATATATACATATATCTTCTCTTTTGTAAGAAATATTGAATCTGTACCGGCTATATCTACATATATATCTATCAATATATATATATATATATATATCCATTCCTTACCTGTTTTGAGTACTTACATGCGGACATGTATATATTTCTATATAACAATAATAAATAATTAATTTTACTTATATGTACACTTAACTGCAGTTGCCTGACTGAAGTGTTTTTAATATTACTCATCGGTGTAATACATTTGAATGAAAAAAGCTGTTCAGATAAGTCAAATTAATAATTTATTATTGTTATAAAGCTCTATCTAAAAAGATATTGAGCCCATTTTACATGTACAAAGATTTGCTGTCTTGATGCGGTTCGGCTTCGGAATTGATGTCCGAACGACCGTTTTTGAGAACTTGATATTTATGTTATCTATATCTACATCTATCTACCTATCTATATATCTACATATAATACACGTCTGCATCTATATCAAGTGTATGCATTTTCTCAAATCATTTCTGTCACTTATTCCACGCTGTAAATCTACCATGTGTCCCCCCCCCACCACCTCTATATCAAATGTAGAAAATACGTTCTACACTTTTTACTTATATTTTATCTATCTACACCTATTTATACAAATGATCGTTACAGATGATGTAACAGCCTGTTGTGATATTTGCATAAAACTATGGAAGCCAATAATGTCAAAATGCAACAATACCCAAGTCTCCAATCACTATGGTCGTCATTATGAAAAACCAGTTGAATAAAAGAAAAAGGGATTAGATCTTTGGATAATAGCTGTTTGCAGACAGTCAGAAACTGCACCACTGAAATGCTCAAGACGAATTTGAAATTTGATTTTTATGTTTGCTTATATGTATCTAATATATATATATATATATATATATATTATATATAAAAAGACAAAAGAAAAACAAATTAAATACAGGAATAATAAATCATCAAAGAGAGATTTTACCGGTTTCGTTCAAATCAAAGAACGTCTTCAGAAAAAAGTGAAGATGTTAAAATTTAATGAAATAGCGGCAAAACATAGGAAAAAGAAGAACGCACAATGGGATGTTTTTGGCACGTGTTTAACTATTTAGAAAAAAAAAAGAAAGAATTATGCAGTGCGTGCAACAGAGACGTGAAAAGTGGGGAGAAAGAAAAGGAAACATGAATGTTTTGCCGTTATTTCAATAAATTTTAAAGTCTTCATTTTTTCTGAAGACGTTTGTTGATCCGAACGAAACCGGTAAAATCTCGTTTTTTGATGATTTATTCCGGTATTTAATTTGTTTTTCTTTTGTCATTTTCACACATCCTGTCTTCACAGCATTTCATTTTATGATATATCGAGCATTTTATCTTCATATATATATAATTATATATATATATATATATGTGTATATATATATATATTCTGAAGAATAAAATGTGACAGAATGTAGAGATGGAATGGAAAAAATCAATCGAATACACTAAAAGTGTTTCTCAACCTTGCGTAACTCTGAAAATAAATTACATGTCTCAAGGAACCCTTGCGCAAAAAACAAATAATATACCACGTGTATTTTTTGGATGACTTTTCTCATCTTGGATATTATTCTCACAACGTTTCGGCCGATGTAACCTCCTACCTTCTTCAGGTGTATTTTGTCGAACTCGGTAATCTTTCTGTTGAATCTGTACGGAATTTCGAACGGAACGCTTTATTTAATTCACAGGGAGGTAGTTTGTGAGAATAACATCCAAGATGAGAACAGTAGTCCGAATAACCCAAATAATAATAACCCAAATTATCAATCCTTATCTAAAAAATTCCGAAATAATATACTATATTTTATCTTTTAGTTTTAGCGTAGTTCACGTGGTAAATATAGAGTCAACACTAGTACGCAAGAGGGCTAAGACCTGCGACAAAGAAATATAAACACTTGAGAAAGAGGTATATCCTCGAAATATTGTCAAGTTCTGGCATCACTTCTCATGAACACACAAAAAAATGTAAACTGAAAGGAAAAAATCAACATAAGTAACCAATATCATATAAAACCTATAATATATTTTCATTCACACAAAAGGAAAAAAATCAACATAACTAATACCATATAAAACCTATAATATAAATGTAAACAGAATATAAACAGATAATATTACATATATGAGATTAAATAAAAAGCCAAACATGTATTTAAAAAAATTTTTTTTTTTTTTTTTTTAACATAGTTCACCCCAAACAAGGCAAGCCGCCACTATAGACGTAAGGGGCTGAACTCGCTTGTTCTTGCGGAACAAGTGAGTTAAGCTAAAGATTTATTTTAAGTTTTATTGTGTCTGTTTTACAACATGTATGTTAGTATGCACACGACACCATAAAGAAGGAAAACACGTACAATTTGATTTTTATTGTATCTTTTGAGAAACACTAACTAGAGTTCATTTATGATACTTCATCAGGGAGTTTTCATTCACACACAAACAAATCTAAACCGAAAGGAAAAAATCAACATAAGTAACCAATACCATATAAAACTTATAATATAAATGTAAACAGAACGAAAACAAATAATCGCTGCGTCAGTTTCTTATTTACTTATCATTTGCTGTGAATGTTGAACAGACATAAGCTGGTTTCATACGTACATGTTCTGTCCGATGAGTGGGCACTGACAAGTGAAGGCGGTTTCATAGTGCTGCCATACAGACATCACTAAATAGACTCCCAATGATTGTCATAGTTTTAATAACATTATAGGTTTCTGACAGACCAATGATATCCCATTTGGTCTGTCAAAAACCTATAATGTTATTAAAAGTATAACAATCATTGGCAATCTATTTAGCGATGCCCGTACATATAATGCATATGTCCTTCCTGTAGTCTTATACAGACTTGAATATGTCAACTTGACTGTAAAATTACATAAGAAAGTAGAAACTTTATAAAACCACATCATGTGCTTAATTACTGATCATAAGCTATCTGATCACATCAGTATCGCAGAGTTGCGAAAACTCACTGGCTTCCCATCAATATCCTTTGTTATCAAATGTAAAGTCTTGAGATTGTTTGGTCACGTTAAACTTTCCAGTGTAGGGCTATGCAAAATATGTGTTGAAGGAATAATACAAGGAAGCCGGTCGAAAGGTAGACAAAAGATGGATAGACAACGTTTGTGAATGGACGAACATGAATATAAACCAAGCGAACACCTTCATATGATTATGTCTATATTACAATTAGAATATATTGTGTGTATAGTAATAATACGTATATGAAATGAAATAAAAAAGTTCTATATTACAATAACCAAGAATATATTGTGTGCGTTTAGTAATAATACATATATGAAATGAAATAAAAATTCTATATTACAATAACCAAGAATACACTGTGTGTGTTTAGTAATAATACGTATATGAAATGAAATAAAAATTCTATATTACAATAACCAAGAATATATTGTGTGCGTTTAGTAATAATACGTATATGAAATGAAATAAAAATTCTATATTACAATAACCAAGAATACACTGTGTGTGTTTAGTAATAATACGTATATGAAATGAAATAAAAATTCTATATTACAATCACCAAGAATACACTGTGTGTGTTTAGTAATAATACGTATATGAAATGAAATAAAAATTCTATATTACAATAACCAAGAATACACTGTGTGTGTTTAGTAATAATACGTATATGAAATGAAATAAAAATTCTATATTACAATAACCAAGAATACACTGTGTGTGTTTAGTAATAATACGTATATGAAATGAAATAAAAATTCTATATTACAATAACCAAGAATACACTGTGTGTGTTTAGTAATAATACGTATATGAAATGAAATAAAAATTCTATATTACAATAACCAAGAATACACTGTGTGTGTTTAGTAATAATATGTATATGAAATGAAATAAAAATTCTATATTACAATAACCAAGAATACACTGTGTGTGTTTAGTAATAATACGTATATGAAATGAAATAAAAATTCTATATTACAATAACCAAGACTACACTGTGTGTGTTTAGTAATAATACGTATATGAAATGAAATAAAAATTCTATATTACAATAACCAAGAATACACTGTGTGTGTTTAGTAATAATACGTATATGAAATGAAATAAAAATTCTATATTACAATAACCAAGAATACACTGTGTGTGTTTAGTAATAATACGTATATGAAATGAAATAAAAATTCTATATTACAATAACCAAGACTACACTGTGTGTGTTTAGTAATAATACGTATATGAAATGAAATAAAAATTCTATATTACAATAACCAAGAATACACTGTGTGTGTTTAGTAATAATACGTATATGAAATGAAATAAAAATTCTATATTACAATAACCAAGAATACACTGTGTGTGTTTAGTAATAATATGTATATGAAATGAAATAAAAATTCTATATTACAATAACCAAGAATACACTGTGTGTGTTTAGTAATAATACGTATATGAAATGAAATAAAAATTCTATATTACAATAACCAAGACTACACTGTGTGTGTTTAGTAATAATATGTATATGAAATGAAATAAAAATTCAAGAGTGCTTAACTCACTTCAGCTTTTGCAGTACTTTAGTGTTGCGGTAAATTCTGTTTGAGAAACACTCGCCCAAAACGCTACAATCATCAAACTCATCTGGTGTGATATTTCGTCTTTATCATGAAAAGACTTCCTCAGAACATGTTATTTTTTATTTTTTTCAAGATTTATAATTGGAAGCATAAATATGAGAGATAAAAGGGAAAAAGAAATAGAAGAGGGGGGAGAAGGGGGGATATTTGAGAATAAAACTTAGCAAAAATAAAAGGGGACATTTTTGTGGTTGAGATTCTGCCTCTTATTCTATTGCTCCCTTTTTATTTTTATCTGTTTTCAATTGTAAATATTAACAAAAAAACAAAAAAACTATGTAAATAATAACCCTAACCCTAACACCATTCGCTTATTTTATGATGAAGTCTTTTTAATAATAAAAGCAAAATATTAAAGATCTCCTCATATGAGTTTGTTAGATTGCATTGTTTTGGTATATTCGCTTTTTTTCATTTCATCTCTATATATATATATATATATATATATAAATAATTTGACTTATCTAATAACTGTACTACAGTTTCATTAGATGACCTCACTTTCATCGGAAATGTTTTTGCTATTCCTCAACGATGAATAAAATAATGTATCTGCTGAATCAAGTCATTTCGTTTAAATCTATGATCACATCGTTAAAGAATATCAAAGACGCTTCTGATGACTGCAGAGTCAGGAAGCTGCAGTAATGTGTTCACATAAGTTAAATTAATAATTTATTATTGTTATAAAGCTCCCTCTGCGATTGTATTAAACCCTTTATTTATACAAAGGGGTCTGCTCTTTTGACTCCTCGGTTCTATTTTGGATATATTGATGTCTCAACTATTGTTTCTCACAAGTTGATTTTTATTTTATTACACACACACACACATATATATATATATATATATATATATATATAATGATGTGTGAAGAGCAAACTCTTTTTTTCATTCTTTTTGAATATGAGTCTTTGGTTTTCTATTTGACTTTTTCTTCTTTCTTTCGGTGTTTTGCAAAACCAAAGAAATCCTTGCAAATTGAGTGTCCAAGATTTCCAAATTACGTAAATTACCAACAACACGTCGTACACATCCATGCACTGTCAGTTTTTATATATCTTTTTCTGACTTTTTTTTCTTTCTTTCTTCTTCTTTTATAACAAAACGTTTTGTTTGTTCTTTTCAAGCTGTTTTGTGCTGGTTGATCATTCTTTGACTATTTTCAAGTGAACACAGACTCTCTTTTTGTATCCTTCTTCTGAACAGTGACGACAACGACACTCAACGTGTTTATCACGACGTGTCTGTCTGTCACCCCCGAAACTTAAAGAAGTGATAAATTTCAACTCCATGATTACAATTAAATTCCATGGAACCCCCACCCTACCCCCTCAAAAAAATTTTTTTTTTTATTCATTCAGAAAATGTTTTTTTTTTTTTTTTTTCATTTTGTGTTTCTTGTTTTAATTTTCTTTGAATAAAAAAGTAAAAAATAATAAAACATTTGCTCAACGGGGGGAAAAAAATAAACTTGCATTTCAGTCGTAAAAAATAGAAAAATGAAAAATAAAATTTGTTACAACATCATAAATATTAATTGTTTTACTATTAACTTAACAATACACAAATTATAACTGAAAAGTGAGTTAAATGTGGTACAATGAGTTATTCCCCTTGGCCAAACGGTTGTGAAGGGTCGAGGGGGATGGATAGATCGAGGGGGGAGAGAGCACTAACCAGACCTCCACTGGAATAGTGCGGAGATAAGAAATAATACTACTACTAATAATAAAAACTCTTAGAAACAAAATTATATAGTAGAAATCTAGTAAAAGGAATAAACACCTGGACGGTATCACTAATAAGATACTCTGGACCATTCATAGGCTGGACTAAAGAAGAACTTAGGCATCTTGATCAGAAAACTAGGAAACTAATGACAATGCACAATGCACTACACCCAAAAAATGATACTGACTGAAGAGGGCATAGGACTAGTAAGTATAGAAAACTGTAAAAGACAAAAAAAGAATTGGAAAAAATACATAACCTAGAACACAGAAAGGCTGATCACTGTAGCAAGGAAGACTGAAAATGAACAATACAGGAAGCAGCGAAACCAGAAACAAAAAGACAAGAAAAGAACAGGGGAAAGTGAAACAGCTACATGGACGATTCATAAAACAAGAAAAGAAACCTACAAAACACCTGGACATGGCTAAGAAAAGGACACTTGAACAGAGAAACGGAATAGCTACTGACAGCTGCACATAACAATGCAATAAGAACTTACTACATTAAAGCTAAAATAGATAAAACCCAGGAAAACAGTACATGTAGCCTCTGTGGACAAAGAGACGAAACAGCAAATCACACAAGTGAATGCAGCAAACTAGTCCCAAAAGAATACAAGAACAGACATGACTCAGTGGGGAAAGGTTGTCCACTGGGAACTATGCAAACGACTTCATTTTGAACATGCAGACAAATGGTACAGACACAAACCGGAGACAGAAATACTGGAAAACGAAAATCACAAAATTCTCTGGAACATGGAGGTAGAAACATAAACTCATCGAAGCAAGCGGACAGGACATCATAATAACAAGAAGGAAGAAAAATGGCAAATTGTAGATTTTGCCGTTCCCGCAGACCACAGGTTAAAATCAAAAAGATAAAAAACAAAACAAATACATGGAACTTGCCAGAGAACTGAAAGGAATATGGAACATGAAGAAAGTCAAGAGAATACCATCAATCCTAGGAGCACTAGGAACAGTCCTGAAAAACTGGAAAAAAGATTAAGAGAAATTTGGATCAAAGAGAAGGCTGAAACTACAACGGATGGCATGAGACTATACAATGGACAGCAATGATGAAAACTTGAAAATCCTTGAATGCGGAAACCAACCCACATAAACTATGAACACTAAACAGCTACACAGAATTTGCAACAGAATAAAACAAAAACATGGAAGTAACACCACATGAACCCGAGGGAACTGAAACGGCAAGAAATCTTATAAACTGTCCCTCTACTCTCCAAAAAATGATGGCATCAGCCTTTGTTGATACCACACAAAATGGTTGTGAAGGATCAAGGATGATAGAAAGACCGCGGAGGGAGAGCACTAACCAGACCTCCACTGGAAGAGTGCGGAGAGGACTCGGACCTTGGGAAGGTTTATTGCCACCCAAATCTCAGAGAAGATCAATGGTCGTTACCAGCGAGGAATCAATGGTAAGAGACTTTTGCGATGACGCAATGGTTATCAGAAGAGGTGGTGTGTACTGGAAATCTGGGGAGACCTGTTGTCACTCAAACTCCAGGGAACACCACCAGTTATTATCAGTGAGCAATCACTGATGATGACCTAGTGAGTATATCATCATCATCATCATCATCATCACAACCATCATCATCATCACCACCATCATCAGCACTATCATCACAACCACCAGCATCACCATCATCATCACAACCACCAGCATCATCATCATCACAACCACCATCACCACCATCATCATCATCACAACCACCACCATCATCAGCATCATCATCACCATCATCATCACCACCATCATCATCACCACCATCATCAGCATCATCATCACCATCATCATCACAACCACCACCATCATCATCATCATCATCATCACCACCATCATCACAACCATCACCATCATCATCATCATCACCACCACCACCACAACGACTGTTTTACATGCTGGCATGTGTTGAACGGATTTTAGAAATTGACTTCCAAACTAACCTATATCTGACCGGGTCTTTATTCTTCTCTCAAGTTCATACCTATCAGTTCCTGCCATGTTTTTCTTGGTCTTTTCCTGTCAACTGAACCTGCTACCTCAACTGTTCTGCATCTACTAATCCAATGGCTCATCCATTCTGTCAAGGTGGCCAAACCATCGAAGTCTCCTGTTCTGCACACATCTCCCTTTACTGTCCAGATTTAATCTTCAGAGATCATAGGAACTAAGACTCACGTTACACATCCATCGTATCATTCTCATATCATTTCTCTCCATGCAACGCATGTCCTCAACTCTCACTGGCCAAGTGAAAGGAATTCCAAAAGGATTGATACGCCTCTGCAGTAGGTGCAATAAAACATACCAGACTCGTAAGTGGTGCAGTGGCTTTCATATCAGATAATTTAGTATTGGAATGTTGATGGCATCGAGGTTCCAGATAAGTTTCGCAACGTCTCGGACCGATATATGTATATCACTAAGAGTATTCACAGTCATAGGGGGAAATTACAGAAGTTAATGGCGCTGATCTCAGAATGTAGAGTTACTGGGTTAAGGTTAGGATTAATGGCCCTGATCTCAGAGGGTAGAATTGTTGTAGCAAAATTCTTTGCAAAAAGTTTGGATCTCTCAGATGATGATAGAAATCACCTTAGGACCATTAACCCTAACCCTTCACGATGTGATACAATTGAAAAACACATTGTACAGACGGGTAGTAGTTTTATGTAGGAGAAATACAGGAACAAAATGAAAGATAATACATTGGGTTGATAGACAAGACGAAATAATGTTATCCTGCAGTTCATCGAATCGCCTACCACAGAGCTGGCAGAGAGCGCAGGAATGTACGTCTTGTCTGTTTGAGAAACAATCTCGAACCGAAGAGTTATGTTGATCACGTGATCTGGTCTTAGCGCCAAGACGATTTATTGCGTGTTGAATCTCATTACGCGCAGACGTGTATACACACACGTGTTGAGAGAAGATAAGAACTAGTATTGGAAAAAAATTGCATCAATTGAAAGTCAAAAGTGGCTAAATTGAGGATCGCATACATTTGGTATAAATATGTGAAAAACGTTAATGCAAAACCATAATCCTTACAACATAAGTCTACCCTATACAGGATGACTTAGAACTATAGTTATTTAAAAGCGATTAACTTGGATGTGGGTTAGTCATTAAGAGAAATCCTTCACGTTGTTGAAGATGCATGTCACGTGTGATTATTTAAAAAATGAGCAGGAAAGCAGAAAATAGGTTTAAACATTACAATTCTAATAATCGCAGCAGATCTTAATTCAATAGCAATTTAATAACAATGGTAAATGTATTTTGTAACAAAATCAACGAGATTTAATTCTTATTCCCTAATAATTTGTCTCAATCAAAATGCTAGTTTTCTCCGACAAAAAAAAAAAAATAATTTTGCAACGAAAACATGTAAGAAATGAATAAAACCTATGGAAAATTTACCGACTGTAATCGTTGTTTCCGTAAACGTTGATGTAAATGGAATGTCGTGTTTTTCCTTGTACTTTTTAAAGCCTTTTAACTGCCGAATTATGGAAAAAAATAACCTCTGAGGACAGATTCATAGGTTGTCGTAACGAGGAAAAATAATGTCTGCCTTTTTTTCTTTTTTTTTAAAGAAGGTTGTGCGAAGTTTGGAAACGTCGGGGTTACCAATTTTAGTTTAGAAAACCAATTTTAGTTTAGAAAACCAATTTTAGTTTAGAAAACCAATTTTCATGAAGAAAATCAGATTGACGAACTTACTTGGGAAAGTAATTCGCCTGGCCAAATCTGACTGAAATATAATAAGCGAACAGAATCACCATCCCTCACGAAATGAACGATGGCTTCACAGGTGTGCAGATTTATTGCATCGAAAAGGTACACGAATATTAGGAAATCAACAGCTGTTTGATAGGCCTGGTCGTTAGGAGCGTCTGGGCTGAAGTAGAGAGCTTATCTGGGAGCTGGAAAGACAGGAGAACATCACTGGGAGCTGGAAAGGCAGAAGGACGTCACCAGGTGATCGATAGGATCGTCCCTGTATTTAAGAGATGTACTTCAGGCAGGTCCGGTTCGTGTAGACATAACCAAAGGTTGGATCTGTAGTAGAACGTCACCAGAAGCTCAATGTAGACGTCCCTGAAGTATAGAGTTTTCTCAGGTAGGTATGATTGATGCAGACGTCACCAAGAGCTGAAATGGTAGGAGGACGTCACTGGGAGCAGGAGTGGCAGGTCAGATCAGGATGACATCTGAGAAAGTGGGGGCAGCAAAGGGTCCGAAGAAGGACAGAAGGTGAATCACAGAAATATATATATATATATATAGCATAATATAAAATGAAATAATAAAATAAGGTGCAAATCAAATTTTATTAGAATTCAAAGTATCTTAAAGTCCTTAACTCATGAGGAGAAGAATTATCTTTGAAAACTCATGAGTTAAGGACTTTAAGAACTTTGAATTCTAATAAAATTTGATTTGCACCTTATTTTATTATTTCATTTTATATTATGTTATTAATGCTCTATCTAGTATATTGAGCTTCAGTTTTTATCCGGATGTTTCACTAATTAAACGATATTAGTTGCCTTATATATCTTTTGTTGGATTCACTTTATATATATATATATATATATATATATATATATATATATATTATATATATATATATATATATATTTAACGAACCTTGCGACAGTCAGAGATTATCATTCCCTACACTGATGAGAGCGAAAGCTTGAAATGCTGGCGTATGTAGGTAAAATAATTTATTATTATTTACTTAAAATTAATATTATTATAAGCCTCTTTAATAAGATTGAAGTTGAGCCCTGGAAGTAAAAATAGACTGACACGTAACTATAAGGCATATTCCGATAACGTTTGTTGAATAC
>OY744534.1:23043747-23056247 GCA_963556195.1 Sepiola atlantica
AAACTCTAGAATCTTTATGTCGAACTCGGGAATCTGTACAGAATTTCGAATGGAACCCTTTATTTAATCCATGGGGGTAGCTTGCTCGCTTTCCGTCGGCAGTAATTCGCAATTGTATTCTTAGTATCGCTCGCACTGGAGATGTGCAAGGACATGTGGCGTAACGGATAACAGTGCTAAGTAATAATCAGCTCAAAGTGACAGTCTTCTGGAGGTTGAAAGTTCAAGCCTCAGTGCGGGCAATACTAAGAATACAATTACGAGTTACTTAAGACTTTTATCCGGTCATGGCTGACAGAACGAGAGCAAGCTACCCCCCGTGGATTTAATAAAGAAGTCCGAATAATCCAAGTAATACAGATACATGGAACTTTCCAGAGAGTTGAGAGGAATATGGAAAATTAAAACAACGATAGTCATACCAATTATCTTCGGAGAATGAAAAGAGAAATTGGAATTTAAGGAAAGATTGACACCATATAATGCATGGCACTAAAGAAAACGGCTGAAATGTTAAGAAAAAAAATGGTGGGGAAAGTAACGCGGTAATGCCCACAAACCGCAGGTAAGTTGATGTAAAACAAAACAAAAAGTAGAAAAGGAGGTTGGAGGTTCAATACTCACTACGGGCGATGATACTAAGATACAATTACGAATTACTCATATGATGCCCCTGAATAAGCTTGGAGGTTACCTCGGCCGAAACGTTGTGAGAATAACATCAAAGATGAGAACAGTAGTTCGAATAATCCAAATAATACAATAAAAAATATTAATTTTAACATTTTAAAAAAAAATTTCAACATTGTATGCAATAAATAATTATCAGGGTGAAGGCATAAAAATTCCCGCTTTTTTTACCGTAAAAATTCTAAACATTTTGAAGCTTTGAATTCATAAGAAAAGGTTTGCGTAGTCTTGAATGTTTATCGTGAGTTTTAGTCATTTTACAAAAAAGAAATATTATTTATTTGATGTCAATATCTGTTAGTTTAATATTTTGATGTGTGAATTCTCTAGTGTAAAGATACTTGAGTTCGACAAAAAGATTCGCGAGTTTGACAAGACGTACCTGCAGAGGGTCGGGGGTTACATCGGCTGAAACGTTTTAAGAATAACATCAAAGATGAGGACAGTAGTCCGTACAATCCAAATAATATAAATGCATTCTGGCTTTAAAATTTGGATTATTTGGATTATTTGGACTACTGTTCTCATCTCGGATGTTATTCTCACAACGTTTCGGCCGATATAACCTCCAAGCTTATTCAGATGCGTCTTGTCGAATTCGAGAATCTATACGAAATTTCGAACGGAACAATTTACTTAACTCACAGATTTCCGAGTTCGACATAAAGATTCTAAAATTCAGACTAGAACTGTCTGCAAGGACCCATGGCGACACAAATATAAGTGCAAAGTAATAAACAGTTCTAAGTGACAGTCTTCGGGAGGTTGAAGGTTCAATCCTCAGTACGGGTGATACTAAGAATATAATTACGAATTACTTAAGACTTCATGGCTGGTGGAACGAGAGCAAGCTACTCCCGTAGATTAAATAAAGTGTTCCCTTCAAAATTCTGTACAGATTCCCAATTTCGACAGAAAAGTTCCCAATTTCGACGAGATACACCTGAAGAAAATCGAAGGTTACATCAGCCGAAACGTTGTGAGAATAATATCTAAGATGAGAACAGTAGTCCGAATAATAGAAATAATACAATATAAATATTCATTTTAACATTTTTTTT
The DNA here is from genome assembly GCA_963556195.1 of Sepiola atlantica. Taxonomy (NCBI): domain Eukaryota; kingdom Metazoa; phylum Mollusca; class Cephalopoda; order Sepiida; family Sepiolidae; genus Sepiola; species Sepiola atlantica. The sequence goes on from OY744534.1 coordinate 23,045,499, forward strand.
TTAATTTCAACATTTTCCGCAATAAATTATTATCGGTGTTGGGTTTAGGACATAATAGTTGCCGCTTTCATACTGTTAAAATTCTAAACATTTTGAAGCTTTGAATTCATAAGAAAAGGTTTGCGTAGTCTTGAATGTTTATCGTGAATTTTAGTCATTTTACAAAAAAGAAATATTATTTATTTGATGTCAATATCTGTTAGTTTAATATTTTGATGTGAATTTTCTAATGTAAATATTTTGAAATGCATAAGCGTTAAATCTATGGAAAGTTAATGTGTGGACTTTTTGCACTCAAAACAAAGTTTAATTTTCGAAACAAAAAAGTAGGGATTGTGTAAAGATAAGCGCTGAAAGTTGAATTGGGAGCCGCAGCTTGTAGCAGGGACTGATGCTGCTGATCGGTCTTAAAACTAAGAAAGAGACACAAGATAAAATACGGAAATAGCAAAGAAGGAATTACAAACGCATGTGAACACTATAGAAATAAAAGGTGGTTTATTGCATCGAAAAAGTACACGAATATTAGGAAATCAACGGCTGTTTGATAGGCCTGGTCCTTTGGGAGCGTCTGGGCTGAAGTAGAGAGCTAATCTGGGAGCTGAAAAGGCAGGAGAACATCACTGGGAGCTGGATAGGCAGAAAAGGCTGGAAATGCAGAAGAACGTCACCAGGTGATTGATATGATCGTACTTGTATTTAAGAGATGTACCTCAGGCAGGTCCGGTTCGTGTCGACATCACCAAGGATTGGATCTGTAGTAGAACGTCACCAGGAGCTCAATGTAGACGTCCCTGAAGTATAGAGTTGTCTCAGGTAGGTATGATTGATGCAGACGTCACCAAGAGCTGAAATGGTAGGAGGACGTCACTGGGAGCAGGAGTGACAGGCCAGATCAGGATGACATCTGAGAAAGCGGGCAGCAAACGGTCCGAAGAAAGACAGGTGAATCACAGAAATATATATATATATATATATATATATATATATATATATATATAGCATAATATATAATGAAATAATAGAATAAGGTGCAAATCAAATTTTATTAGAATTCAAAGTTCATGCAAAGTATCTTAAAGTCCTTAACTCATGAGGAGAAGAATTATGTTGAAAACTCATGAGTTAAGGACTTTAAGATACTTTGCATGAACTTTGAATTCTAATAAAATTTGATTTGCACCTTATTTTATTATTTCATTTTATATTATGCTATTAATGCTCTATCTAGTATATTGAGCTTCAGTTTTTATCCGGATGTTTCACTAATTAAAAGATATTAATTGCCTCTTATATCTTCTGTTGGATTCACTTTATATATATATATATATATATATATATATATATATATATATATATATATATATATATATATATGTGTATATATATTTTACGAACCTTGCAACCGTCTGAGATTATCATTCCCTACACTGATGAGAGCGAAGGCTTTAAACGCTGGCGTATGTAGGTAAAATAATTTAACATTATTTACTTAAAATTAATATTGTTATAAGTCCGTTTAATAAGATTGAAGTGGAGCCCTGTTTGGAGAAGTTAAAAATAGACTGACACGTGGCTCTAAGGCATATTCCGACAACGTTCGTAGAATCTCTAGTCAGTCTTTCTAGATATGCCGGCCTTCGCATAAATAAGAACTTAAATTGCCTTCTTGAATGTGGTAATGTCTCGTGGCCTAATTGTTATGACGATTGCTTGCGGAGTCCAGGTTGATTCTGCAGCAGGGGTTCGAGCAGAGCTTGAAACGCTGGCGTATGTAGGCAGAAATAATTAAATATTATTTACTTAAAATTAATATTGTTATAACCCTATTTAATAAGATTGAAGTTGAGCCCTGGAAGTAAAAACAGACTGACACACAGCTATAAGGCATATTCTAACAACGTGTGTTGAATACTCTAGTCAGTCTTTCTATGCGTGCTTCCCTTCGCATAAATAGAACATAATTTCCCTTCTTGATGTGGTAATGTTTTCTGGCCGTATTGTTATCATGCTTAAGGTACAAGAATATTAGGAAAGCAATGACTGTTTGATAGGCCTGGTCCTTGGGAGCGTCTGGGCTGAAGTAGGGAACCTATCTGGGAGCTAGAAATGCAAGAAAACATCACTGGAAGCTGGAAAGGCCGGAGGACGTCCCCAAGAGATCGATGTGGCCATCTTTGTTTTTAAAAATCTACCTCAGACAGGTTCGGTTCGTGTAGACATAACCAAGGGATGGATCTGCAGTAGAACGTCACCAGGAGTTCAATGTAGACGTCCCTGGAGTATAGAGTTGTCTCAGGTAGGTATGGTTGATGCAAGCATCACCAAAGGCTGAAATGGTGGTAGGACGGTAAAACTATAGAAAATTTATGTGGGGAATTTTGTCCCCGAAACAAATTCAATTCCCATACTTATTCTAGTGAAGCAATCTTTAATGCACATAAGACCTTTTATAATAAAGCATTAAAAGATAGCGGGTAAAAAACCACCCAAATCAAATATATTAAACCAATATAACCTAACAATAGACCTAAAAAGTAGAAAGATTATCTGGTTTACCCCTCCATTTAACCACATGGTTAAAACCAAACTAGATAACAGATTCCTAAATCTAATAACTTGTATTTCTATCCCAATAATATCCTCCATAAGTTACAGTTATTGTGAATATTTAGAAAAAATAATTAAAAAGCATAGTAATAAAGCATTAAACGACGCCACTAATATTGAATCCATTAATAAAACAAACAAAATGAACACCTGTAACTGCATAAATAAAACAGAATACGGCAAAAATTTCTATCAACCTCAATAATCTACCAAGCTACGATTACAACTAAAGAAAATCCAACCATAAACAAATATCATACAGGCATATATATGTATATAGGCATTGCTGAAAATACCTTCAAAGAAAGATATACTAACCATAAATGATCTTTTAATAATTTTGATTACTCAACAAAAACTTCACTGTTAATATACCACAATAATAAATCACCAATAGTTAAATGGAATATCATTAGAAAAACGAGCACCTGTAGTTCTCTAAATACACCATGTTACCTATGCCTAAATTAAAAGCTTGAGATAATTAGATTTAGTGATAGAGGTAAACTTCTTAACAAAAGACATGAAACCTCAATTAATTGTAAGCTCAACAGGTCACACCTTCTCATTAACCTACATTCAACTCCTTGAACTTTATAAAATAAAATAAAAACCCATAAACCTCAACTCAATCCATTATCCTATAGTCTCTACTCCATTTCCTCCAACAACACTGTCCCCCTACACATTATAAAGTAGTGTATTCAATATAAACAACCACTTTGCATATTTATCTACCTATTTATTTGTTTATTTATTTATTTATAAACATGCGCTATCGTACTGGAAACATAGTAACTTGTTTTCCTCATAATCTACCTATACTGTCCCCACACACATTACATACTAGTGTTTATGATAAATACCCATTTACATATTTACTTAATTATTTACCCATTTTTATTTATCTTATTTCATTTTATCTATTTACTTATTTATTCACTTGTTCTATTGCACTTGAGAAACTGGTTAACTGCTAGTCTTTATAATCTAATCATATAATAGGTATATTTTCAATTCTTAAATTTCTCTTTGGTTTATTGAATCACCACTACTTTTATTACTTTTATTATTTCCCATTTTTTGTTTTTGGTTTTATTGTTATTGTTAATGTTGTTATTATTATTATAATTTTATCATTATTATTATTATTATTATTATTATTATTATTATTATTATTATTATTATTATTATTATTATTATTACTAGCAAATATATGCTCCCTCAGGTCGCACATTTTTGCTAGTTGTTTTAATTGCTCTCTCTCTCTCTCTCTTTCTCTCTCTTTCTTGAAATAGAACTTTCTGTGCGTTCGAATAATCAGAGGGCGGGTAACCAAATGTTGGAATGGCCGTCGGCTGTTCCATCATATTCCATTACAATCTAATTTAATTACGTAACTCAATTATATAGATTAAAAAAACAACAATGTCTTTAATTAATTCTATTAATAATTTTTATTAAGATTGTTATCGAGGAAAATATTTTAAATACATCTGGAAATCTGAAAAAAAACAATCATGAGGGTATAGTTGCGAATATTAATTCATTGTATTTTTATCTCAGTCAGGTGTTGTCCACTGGCTATCAGTTCTAGTCTCCATGTTTCCACTGCTTTCTTAATAAGATTAATAATCTTGTCGGGTATCCTGTATATTTTCAAACATTCAATTATCCATGCTTGAGGGATTCTGTCGTAGGCTTTCGTGTAGTCAATTCATGCCATGGCTATGTTCTTTTTCTGCTTTTTACCTTCTTAAGGTTCTTTTGTCAGCTGGTACATCTCGGATAGTTTCTGGCCATCCTTGGAACACAATTTCTTTGACAAGGCTCAAAGTTTTGTCTCTGGTTGTCCCACTGCAAAGTAGATCTCTCTTTTCTGTTGAGAAATTGATGATTGAAATGGTATCGTGCTCGTCATCAGCTTCTGTGTCTATCCCATCGATTCTTTCATCTAATTCGACGATGTTGTTGTTTTCTGGGTTGGATAACCGGCTTAGTGTGTCTGCAAAGATCATTTCTTTGCTAAGGCAGTAGATCACTCTGAAGTTATAGCCTTGTATTTTTAACAACGTGCGTTGTAGACATGGGGGAGCAGAATGCAGTGGTTTTGCACATATAGTGACTAATGGTTTGTGGTCAGTGATCACTTTGAATGTGTTTGCATACAGGTATGTGTGGTAACACTGTATTCCATGCACGATTGCTATCATTTCTCGTTCGATATTGCTATATCTTGACTGGCAGTCGGTCAACATTTTGGAACCAAATGCCACTGGTTTGCCTCCCTGTATCAGTGCTACTGCCAGACACTTCTGTGAGGCGTCTACTTCCAGTGATACTTCTGTGTCTATCCCATAGATCCTTTCGTTTAATTCGACAATGTTGTTGTTTTCTTTTGGGAGAGATGGATATCCCTCACATAAAAAAATATTATTTTCGATTAACACCCTCCGTTACAACCCCCTTCGCCCCCCCCCCAACAAAAAATGAGAAAATGAGATTGTGCAGTATCGTTAACAAGAAAAAAAGAGAGGTACAAAAAATAGACAACAAATAATTGGGTAAATGATGAGTTTGAAGGGTTAAACAGTTTCTTCATAAGCGATTATATATATATATATATATATATATATATATATATATATATATAATATATATATATATAATATATATATATATATATATATATATATATATATATAATATATATATATAATATATATATATATATATATATATAATATATATATATATAATATATATATAATATATATATATATATATATATATATAATATATATATATATAATATATATATATATATATATATATATATATATATAATGTCTTAAAAATAAACACCGAATTGTCATTTTGCCTCCCCCCCCCCCTCTGAATACAATATTTTTCTTTTCGGTTTATTTTTATTTTGTTACTTTTCAAAATAGAATTAACGTTTATGAATTTTAATTAGTTTCCATGTAAACTTTGATTGTGTTTGAAAGATAAAAGCCTTACCTTGATCTCTAAAAGGGGGAAAAAACTGTATATTTACATGTGAAAAAGAAATTATAATGAAATATGTTATCACGACGGCTGAAAAACCAAAAAAATCAGTGAATTTTGAACTTTGAACAAATTACTTGTAAAAATCCCTTGAAAGATAAATATAGGTTTTGAGAACTATTTCAAAGATAATTTTTAAATTAAAGTCATAAGATACTAAATTTAAAAAAAAATTCCTACGGTTTACTAAAAATTAGCAAAATTATCCCTCCAAAAGTCATAGATTAGTAAAATCCGGCATCAGTTATTGGTAAACGACTTTGTTTACCGAGTGACTCTCGCTATGCAAAATATACGGAAGACAAAAATGTAATAATTTATCATTTTTAACTTTATATATAAAAATGGTTTTGTAATAGTTTATAGAAGTTGAAAAATTATTATCTATTAATTTATTTATTCTTTTTAATGTTATAAAGAAATTTAATTAATTTAAGTACCCTTATTTTGTTGTAATAAACAAGGAAATGTTTATTTAATTAAAATATTTGTGAATGTACGCAATTAAGATGTTATTTATTTTTAACTAAAAAGATTCGTATTTAACTTGGTATTAGTTTTTAATTTAGTAATACTCTGAAATTATTGATGACGTTTGTTTACCAATGTTTTTCTTAGAATTTGAAATAAAACTCTTTTAAAATGTTAAAAAAATATTTTTACGTTACGAACTGCGTCAATTTTTTTACATAATGATTAAAAACTTTAGTTATTCGATTTATTCTTAACGTGTCGTAACGATAAATTACATTAATTCTTTTTAAAATAAAGTGTATTTTTTATTTTAAGTGTGAAAAAGTAGATTAAAGTCAATGACTACACTGACAATTTATTCATTGAAAAAAAAATTAAAACATTAACAATTATTTATTATTAAATAAATAGAATTCAATTTTTTAAAGAAAATGCCATATTTGAATTATTTATTTATTAATAAATAATTTTAAACTTTTTAAATAATATTTATTAATGACAAAAACAAAGACAAACTTACGTTTTATCTTTCCAAGTAATTGGCAATGAATTGTGAAATTAAAGAAATCGATGAATCTCTGAAAATAAAATTGTGAGGGCGGTGTAAAAGTGAGTGGTGGTTGGAAGGCTAATCCCACATGTTTATTACAGAACAGGGCCACCATACCAATTCAAGTTAATCGTTAGTAAAAATTAACCAATTTTTGATATTCTTTTTTTCGTTATGTTCCTGAGTCTCAAATTTTTCAATTTTTGGTTTATTTTCAAGATTATAAAAAAAAATTATTGCGCTGATGATGACACGTTCATGTATGAAAGGGAAATATAATTATGTCGCATTTTTATTTTCCCAGAAACTCTAATCATTAAAATCACATGAAATATTATTTGCAATTATATTATTTTTTTGGTGAAAATATTGATTAAACAATGCTTTATTCAATAATAATATCGCTAATTACAAAAAATTAATTTTTCTTTGAGTTATAGTGATTTTGTTAACACGGTATTTAGGGGCCTTTTTCGTAATATTTACGAAATATCTTTTTTTTAAAATTTAATTGTTAACATCTACAATGCTTTATTTTCATAAAAAACATAAAAAAATTCATGCATTTTTTTAATATATAAAAATATAACTTTAATAAAGGTGTATTTTGTTTTAAAAAAACCCAAAACATTTTCACTAACATTTTAAGAAAATAATGGTTTCATTATATTCCGTGATTGTTGATTAATAAATATTGAAAATTTCATTAAAATTGGTTGATTTCCTGAATTTTTGTGAATTTTTAAGTGAAGGGAGGGTCAAAATGTTTTTACATTTTGGGGATCGGCCATTGATTTTGCACTTACCTAATGTACGCGCCCTGGCCCTGTCTTTGCTCCCACACCGCCAGAAACGATGCCCAAATCAACCCCCTATGCAATAGTTAGGCTTAGTTCCCCCGAATATGTCGTAATGGCGGCCGTATTTTCCCGTCATTCGTTTATCGGTAAACTTTAATTTTTATTTATAAAATAAAAACTACTTGATTAATTCACGTGATTTTTGGTATAGGATCAAGGCGATCCATAATACAGGCCTGGCAAACATGCGACTGGGGTCCATGACTGGAGGCGGACATACTACTAAATAATAATTACAAAGAAAAGTTTTAGTAAGAACTTTCTATGTTATGTCCAGTAATTAGCAACTAAACATATTATTAGGAAGCAGCTTATAATAATTGATTATTTTCATCAAATCAAATGTAAAAAATATCAAAACTAAATTCACAAAAAATCACTTCATTCACCGTGAATTAGACACATTTTTGATATTTCAAAAATCATCTCAATTTGTTTATATTAACTATTTGATTACAGAAATTATCTTAAAATATGATTTATAAAATATTTTTTTTATAAAATTCTCATGACAACATAATCAGTATTGATAATACATATTTTTCGCAGCAGTTATCAGATATGTTTTATACCACCCCTTTGTACATATATTTTATTGGTTTTAATTAAAATGCGGGTCTTTTTTTGCCAAACGAACAGTTTATTCACAATATAGTAAGAATATGTAATGCATTAAAACAGTCATGTTTTAGGGTGAAGGGATTTATACATATATTGGTTTTACGTGCTTGTTAATCTATTTGATTTTATTATTAGGACTGTACTGTATTTACTATCGTATCATGAAAAAAATACGTATTTTCTTTCATCTTCTGTAAAAACAAATTGTATATGTAAAAAAACAACAGAATTTAAATTATCAAAATTGTTTCTCCGAACATTATTTTATTCATAAAGTATTTGATTTTGTAAAATGTTACATTTGAGTTCTGATTGTATTATTTAACTATATTTTTGTAATCATTACTAAGAAATGTCGGCTATCTTTTACAATAATCCGCAGAGTCGCGGACGGGGTCCAAAAAACGAACGAGAACGGGGTAAAAAAATAAATATGCAACAAGTGACGGTGACCTACGTCGAGAATAGATATTTTCCTACTTACCTATGAAATTTGTTTGTATTTTTACGTACTATAAATGGGTTTTTATTAGATGTAAAAAAGAATTTCTTGTGTTTTTTTTTTGGCACGTATTTTTACTAAAACAAAATGGCCGCCCAGCCTTACCTCGTTACGATACCCCCCCCCATCGCTTGTCCAATGTTCGTGTGACAAAAATATTGATTTCTAATAAATAGTAGTTGAAACGGCTTAAAAATACAAACAAATGTCACAGATAAGTTGGAAAATAACTTTTATCGGCTACAGTTACTTTTATTTGTTGTATATTTGTTTTTATAGCGTTTTCACTCTGTGGATTATTGTAAAAGATACCCGAAATGTCTTACTAAAACTTTTCTCTGTAATCATTATTTAGTAGTAATTTTGGTCTTCACATGTCCGTCCGAGTCACATGTTTGCCAAGTCTGTATTATGGATCGCTTTGTGTAGGATATATCCAGCCCGTGACAGGTACGTACATAAAACATATTCCTCAGGTTTTTTTTTTCGAATGTCTCCCTTAATCTGGATAAGCACCAACATATTTATAATTAACAAGTTTAAGTACTTTTTTAGAAACGAGATATGAAAAGGGGGGGGGGGATAATTCAAACGACGAAATATGAAAGGTGCAGATAATCCAAACTTTGGGGTTGGGGGTCGAATTTAAAATGCAAAAAAAACAACAAAAAAACCTTCTGAGGATACGTTAAAATTAAATAGATTTATTGAAATAAATCAAACATCAAATAAATAAACCTATTTTAATTGAAATGAAGTAAAGTTTAAATGAGCTAAAAATGTGAAATTAAAAAAAAATGTTAGCGATTATTTTGCAATTTACTAAAAACAACAGGTCTTCTAAGTTCAAAGTGTTTGCGTCCATTTTGTGATAAATCAGATTTGACTCCCTCCCCCCCTTTTCGCCCCCCACCCTAAAAGTTTGACTTGTCTGCCCTTTTCATATTTCGTCATTTGAATTACCCCCCCCCTTCAACTCTCGGCCACATTTCTAAAGAAGCACCTAAGTTTCTTTAATTTTCTTTTACTTAACATGGTTTCATTTTTCGATTGATTATTTCAGCGTCCCAAATGGTCTCTTGAAAATATGCCTATTTTCTTAGTCAATCCTAGTTATCCCCTCCATTAACGACTGACTTTTCAAAAACCTCACCTGACCTTGTGTCTAACCTCCTGAAGAGGAAGCGAAGAGCAATAAATAACTGTCACGGTCCGTCGAGTCGACACGAATAAAGACACGACTTTTCACAAGAAGCTGTCAGGTTTAAAAGAAGGTAAGATCGTTTGGGCTTTTTAAACTCGAAAAAATAAGGGGAAGGGGGGCCCTTCTCCCCTCCCCCCTTCTCCCCTTTTTCCCTTCATAATTTTGCGGTGGGGGCTTTTGTGTTAAAACTGATACAGCAAAACTGAAGTCCCACCTAAAAAATTTAACAACTGTCAAGTGTGTAAAAAATAAAAAAAGAAGGAAGATCTTTTTCATAGACTCGAAAATTTATTTCAACCTTTTTCGGTAAACGTTACGGCGAACCTTTACTTTAAGGTTAAAAAACTCATAGCACTTTCAAAATTTAATATTTGGAAAAAAATTTCAGACGAGAATTTTTTGAACCATAGTGAATCATATTCCATAACATTTTTTTTTTAGATTTTAGAGAGGGGATCACTTTCCTATATAATTCTAACGTAAATTGACCACCCACTTTGCCAAAAATATTAAATTTTGAAAGTGCTATGAGTTTTTAACCCTAAAGTAAAGATTCGCCAACGTTAGCGACATAAATTCTCTTCTTTCTTTTTAAAAATTTCATTACGATAATTAAATCAATTAGCTCCGATGAATTGGCTACTCTAGTGCCCCTTCGACGTAAATTCACTAAATCAACTAAATCCCATCCATTCACTGTGGAGGTCCCCAAATGCCGGAGAGCTTTCTACTCAAATAGCTTCTTTCCTCGTGCTGCTGGCCTCTGGAACTACCTCCCTGCCCCCTGTTTCCCCAACAGTAATGACATGCAGAAATTTAAAATTAATGTAAACAGACATTTCGCTGCGCAGATCCCAGT
>OY744534.1:23061247-23063747 GCA_963556195.1 Sepiola atlantica
CTTAACGGCTTTTAATGACAGTATATAAAGAATTTCAAAAAGATTAGTTTCAGTTAAAGAAGATTAGTTTCGGTAAAATAGTCATACTGGAGTTTCGGCTTCAGACAGACAGACAGATACATAAAGTCCATTATTAATATATATATATATATATATATATATATATATATATATATATATATATATATATATATACACACGGCACAATCACGTTAGATCACCGAAGTTAAGCGGCGTCGAGCCTGGCCAGTACTAAATATGTGACCATTTAGGAATAATATGTGCTCTCTGCTTATCTCGGCATTGTTTCCAGTCGTCTTGTATTACTACTTGCCATTGGAATCAAGCAATGCCGACTCAGAAGAGCGATTGTTGCAGATTGCAAATTCACGCGCGGGCAGCCCCAGGCGGGGCACTCATACGGAGACGGGAGAGTCCATCATCATATATATATATAATATATATATATATATATATATATATATATATATATATATATATATATATATATGTATAATATTGACTAATATGATCTGAAGAATAAATGAAAAACAAAATATTTTGAAATAATATATTGTGTAACAAAAAATATAAAAAAATTAATGAATTCTGAATGCACTTTGTTCCTTTCCAGCCTGGAGGGTTAACATTTTTATGAGCACTGATGGTGTCTCTTCAATAAAACTAAATGCTTCATGCATCTCCATCGTTATGTGTATCATTAGTTTAGGTCGCAAGAATTGTATGCAAATAAAAACTGTTTTTTAGTGAATTGGTAAAAATGTGTTCCCTACATTTGCTTTGGTTTTCATGTTTTTACCGAGTACACCTTGCATTGAACAATCGAAGTTGAAATAAATCTGGACGTTCGTATATGTTTATCCCTCTTCTTTCATCTATCTTTATAATTGCTCTATCTCGTATTTTGAGCTTAAACCATTTCACTATAGGTTTTATCTACTAAAAGTTTACTTTTAGTTTCATATTTTATTATATATATATATATATATATATATATATATATATATATATATATATATATATATATATACAGCGATTTTCAAGATTAGTTAATAGAAAACAAAAAGGGTGAAAACAAAACAAAAAAACAAAAAAACAAATAGGAAATGAATGTTACCAAATGCAATAAAAATTATTTTTCTACCTGCCTGGATAAGTTTTGTGTGTGTTTTTAATAAAAGATTTTTGGGGGTTTTAGAATTACAGACGAACTTTACTTTTGAGTTCATATGTAGCGTAAGGACTGCTGGAATATTTCACATATTTTCGCTTGATTCTCTCGTCATTTCCGAGTTTATAAATATCCGTTATGTTATTAACGTTGAACAATCGTTCAAAACAACGGTAATTTTTAAAGAATACCTGACACAAAAAAGGTGAGAAAAAAAATCAGCAAATAACTGTTACCAAAGGCAATAACAGTTACTTTTTTACTTACCTGCCTATTTTTTTTTCTGTTTTAAAGTATTTTAAAGCGCTTTTATTTACAATTTTTTATCGTTGCCTTCCAGTCTTATAAACCCGACGAATTCAACATCGCGCCGAATTTTACTCGATTTGACCCCTCGATAATCGCCCCCAAATCGAAAATTAAACAAAAATGCAGCAAATAACAACATACAGATTTGAACATTAAATTTTCGACCGATTAGTGACAGTTATTAGGCGTATTTTGTAATTTTCGATTTTTGAGTTGTTAATCATACAACATCGAAGTTTCACATCGAGTAAAATCCGGCGCCATGTTGAATTTGTCGGGTTTACAAGACTCCGAAGGTAACGATAAAAAATGTTCACAAAAAAACGCTTTAAAATATTTTAAAACAAAAAGATTAAGCAGGTAAGTATAAAAGTAAGGTTTATTGCCTTCGGTGACAGTTATTTGTTGACTGTTTTTTTTTTACCCGCATTTTTCTGTTAACCAGCCTTGAAAATCGTCGTTGTTTTAGAACAAATGTCCAACGTTAATAACATAACGGATATTTATAAACTAGGCAATTACGAGAGGATCAAGCGAAAATATGCGAGATATTACAACAGTCCCTATGCTACATTTGAACTCAGAAGTTAAGTTCGTTTGTGATCCTAAAACCCAAAGCCAAACAAAATCTCGACCACGCCTCTATCAATGCGACTGATTGCCCGCGTTCTCCCCCTTTTCTCTCGCTCCCCTCTCTCTGTCTGCATAACATTCCTTTCATTGTATGGCGTACAAAACTTGTTCAAGTCAGTAGAGTCAGAGCCGAAGAAAAGGCGATGTCGATGGTAAAAATACTAAGAACGAAGGAAGGTAAGGAGATTTTTTGTTGTTACTGTTGTTTTCGATCTGACAGGTACGACGTATTGCAGACACCCGTAAGCAAACTGTTTTGTTATTTAGTACCGTGTCCGGTAGGAAAAATCTGTGGGTAAAAGCCGGACACCTTGACCTACGAAACTGTGTTACCACGCCTGGTTGGCGTCCAGAGGGTGGCCCATG
>OY744534.1:23068747-23166247 GCA_963556195.1 Sepiola atlantica
AGTTTTTCACATATTTCAGATCTTTACCGTCCACTTGGATTGGAGTATCTGACAAAACAGTGTACTGGTGGTCGTTGCTTTACTGGTGGCCGTTGCTTCACACCCTGAACTTGTTTAGGCATGAGGCGAGGTTGGTGAATCACTTCTGTTTTCTTGATGCTGATTGTCAGACCAAAAGCCTTGCAAGCAGCCGAAAACCTGTCCACAAGCAGTTGCGCTTCCTCCCGAGATGTTGCACAAAGTGCAGCGTCATCTGCAAACAAAAGATCCCTGATGACAGTTTGTCGAAGAAGGGTCTTAGCTTTGAAACGTTGCTGGTTGAAGAGACCACCACTTGTTCTAAACTTAAACTACACCCCAGTATCTATATCAGCGAAAGCATATCTCAGCATAACTGAAAAGAACAAAGCAAATAGCACAGGTGCCATTATGCAACCCTGTTTGGTACCATTTGTCACATTGAAAGGTTCTGAAGACTCTCCATTTGAAACAACCGATGCCTTCATTCCATCATGGAAAGAAATAATTACATTCAGCATGTTGTCAGGTATTCCCAGCTTGTCCAACACTTTCCAGAGGGCTTTGTGGTTTACTGTGTCAAAGGCCTTTGTAAGGTCAATGAAAACCATATACAACTCCTCGTTCTTTTCCCGAACTTTCTCGGCAACCTGGCGGAGGGAAAAGATCATATCAACAGTACCCCGACCAGCACGGAAACCGCACTGAGATTCGGGATAGATATCATCAACAAGGTGTTTAATTATTCTGTTGAGAATAAGCCTTGCCAAGACCTTCCCTGCAATTGACAAAAGTGAGATGCCTCGATGGTTGTCACAGATGTTTCTATTGCCTTTATTCTTATACAAGTGTTGAATTAATGCATCTTTGAAATCCTGAGGGACATTTCCACCTTTCCAGATCTTCACAAAGAGACTGTGCAGCTTCTTCACTAGTGTCTGGCCACTGTACTTAAACACCTCAGGAGGTAAGGTGTCTTTCCCTGACCTTTTGCCTGACGACATTTGCCTAATAGCAACGAAAACTTCATGTATTGCTGGAAGGAAGGAGAGTTCAGGAATCTCAGGTCGTTCAGTGATAGATGAAAGTATTTCTTCATCAGTTGTGGAAGTATTGTTTAGGACCGCTTTGAAGTGCTCCTTCCAGCGATTCAATATATCCGCTCTATCATTTATCAGTGTGCCATCATTTGCAGATACGGGAGAAACGCCAGATTCGTGCGGTCCAAAAACTTTCTTAATACCTTCATAAAAAACTTTCAAGTCTTTTCTGTCAAATGCTTCTTGCATCAATTTGGCATGTGAGGACCACCATGCCTCTTTCATCTGCCGTAATGCTTTCTGGACTTTACTTTTGCATTCCTTGTACAATTTCCTCTTTAGTGTTGAGTTCTTATCATCAATCCAGGTTTTATGAGCCTTATGCATTTCATTGATCAACTCCTGGGCCTCAACATTCTGGTCATCGAACCAGTCCTGATGTTTACGGACAGGTAACCCCAAAACCTCCAATGCAGATGTGTGAATTACGTCCCGCAAGGATTTCCAGGAAGATTCGATATCATCGGTTATCTCAACAGAATCCAATGAGCGATCAAGACGGGCCGACAGTGCTGCCCGCTGAACGGTATTCTTTAATGGTAGAATGTTTATCTGTTTAGGGACAGAGGAGCGTTTCACTCGTCTGTGCTGTAAACGAAAAGACGTTTTACTTCGAAGCAAGGCATGATCTGAAAGATAGCAACTTGTATGGAACGAACGAGTGATACGAAAGTCCCCAAGGTCACGTCTCTTGGTGATGATGTAGTCAATCAAATGCCAATCCCTAGAACGAGGGTGCATCCATGTAGTCTTGTGGGATTTTTTCTGCTGGAATACAGTGTTGGTAATGCACAGATTAAGCTCTCCACAAAGAGACAACAAACGAAGACCATTCCCATTCATACGACCAATGCCATGATGACCCAGAACACCACGCCATGATGTACTATCCACACCCACACGTGCATTAAAATCACCCAAAAGAATAAGTTTGTCCTTGTGTCCAACATTAGTGATAATTTCTCTTAGTTGCTGGTAAAAATCATTTTTCTCCTGCTCTGGTCTGTTCAACGTGGGAGCATAACAACTAATTAAAATAGCACGGGTATCACATTCAAGATTAAGGGTTAATGTCATCAAGCGATCCGAAAACCCCTTTGGAAGGGTCGGCAATGACTCTGCAAGATTGGACTTGATAGCAAATCCTACTCCAGAATGTCGAGGCTCCTCTGGGCCTTTGCCACTCCAGAAAAAGGTATAACCACCCTTTTCTTCTGTCAGTTGTGAATTTCCAGCCAGGCGAGTTTCACTAAGGGCGGCAATATCGATGTCAAACCTTTTAAGCTCAAGTGCGACAAGAGCCGTCCTACGTTCTGGCTGAGTATCATTGTCAAGTAGAGTACGGACATTCCAAGATCCAAAATGAAAGTTTTTACTTCTTCTGTTATTGGGACTGCATGTTGGATACCCAGACAGCTGCAGTTGGCTGCCAAGGGTAATGATGAGCAAGCATATGTTTAGGGCTCCTTTTATCGCCCCCTCCCCAGCATAGGGAAAGCAGTGCTATCCCTAAACAGGGCTGCTTTGTCACCGATAGAGGACACGGACTGCACAATTGCTCAAATGTTTGGGCAGAACGGCCATCACCCACCGGTCGCCAAAGTGTAGAGATCGAGCTAAGAACTTCCAGTAATATCCTTTACCTGTTCCCGTCGCCTTACCCTATCGCCTGTGGACTTTTTTTTTTTTTTTTTGTTTGCAGGACTTTGGTATAAACTTAAGTTGTCAAGAAACCCACACAAAAGATTTGTTTATAGTGGTGAACGCCTGTGTAAATACTATCCACACTTTTTGGACCTTTTCATAAACCCAAGTCGGTGCAGAAAAATCGCCACAGATTAAGCAAGAAAAGACCTCAGGTTTAACATCAGAGTTTTCCATCTCCTAGATACCTGTCTTAACAAAGACTAAGGGAGGTATCTTGCCCAGTGGTATTAACGCGCCCCCAGACACTATCCTGGGAATTTTCATAACCCGGCACCATATATATATGTCTATACATATATAGATACAGACCACTACCCAGTGGCAGGGGGTTAGATTGGTGAGCGCCGGGACATATCTGCATGCCAGCAGGCCCTGCACACTGCACCTCTGGGGTTCTAACCTACTCCGAGATCTCTAGTCTATTAGCCTGGGGCCGCAAGGCGCCCAGTTACCATAGTGTACCACGGGGAGGTCAGACTAGAGTCTTGTCTGGGGATAGGCTATATACCAGCAGGGGAGACTTACTCACTCGGCTCCATTTTCGCTCAGCTAGTGGGCTATCTGGCGGCTAAGCAAAGAGTAAGAGTAGGAAGCACATGCAACTACAAGTACGCTCCACTGTTGCACTAGACGCATCACGCAGACCTGTGGATAACTCCACCACACCATATATATATGTATATATATATATATATATATATATATATATATATATATATATATATATGTATATATATATGTATCTATAAATGTATATAAATGTATATATATGTATATATATATATGTATATGTATATATGTATATATATGTATATATACATATATATATACATATATATACATATATATGCATATATATATATGTATATATATGTGTATATATATGTGTATATATATGTATATATAAGTATGTATATATATATATATTTGTGTATGTATATACATGTGTATGTATATATATATATGTGTGTATGTATATATATGTGTGTATATATGTGTGTATATATGTGTATGTATATACATGTGTGTATATATATATGTGTATGTATATATATGTGCATATGTATAGGTATATATATGTGTGTGTATATATATATATATATATAGGTATATATATATGTGTGTGTATATATGTTTATATATATAGGTAAATATATATATAGGTATACATATGTGTGTATATGTGTGTATATATATGTATATATAGAGAGAGATATGTGTGTATATGTGTTCATATATATACGTGAGTGTATATATGTTTGTATATATATGTATATATATATGTGTGTGTGTGTTTATATATGTATATATATATATATATGGGTGTAGATATGTGTATGTAATTGTGTGTGTGTGTAAATATATATATATGTATATATGTGTATGTATATATAGATGTGTATGTGTGTGTATATATTTGAGTACATATGTGTGTATATATATATGTGTGTGTATGTGTATATATATATATATATATATATGTATGTATATATGTGTATGTATATATATGTATGTATATATACATGTGTGTGTATATGTGTGGGGGTATATATATATTTATTTATATATACATATATATATACATATATATATATATATTTATATATATATATATATATACATATATATATATTTATATATATATATATATATATATATATATATATATATATATATATATATACATGGTGGACGGCGGCACTGAGGTGGCGGGGGGGGGGGTTCAAGCACCCCTACCTATTTGACTTGGGACCCCCTACTTTACAGTCATCAACAGAAACAAGATGGAAAAATTCTGTTTCCATCTATGTGAAAGCATTTTTTTTTTATCCCTTTTCTGAATATGTAGAACGAAAAAGCCTTTTATTGCATTCAATTTTTAAAAATTTAACTTGAAGCCGGGTAGGGGTTAATGATTCAGAACACATAATTCCCGTCAATTTTACCCAAATCTTTTAGAAAAATCATAATTTTTGAAAACGTTTTCATAATTTCTCACTGTGAGGACCTGGTGTACTACAAAAATAGATTTCATACACAGTATCATTAAAAAGAGACCAATCAAAAGGTATCAAGGAGTCAAACAGTATTTTCTTTAAAATTCTTTATTATTCAAGGAAAATTTTAATTTTCCTGTATTTAAGTAAGATTTTGCAGAAAATGTTCAATGAACGAACAAACAAAAGTAAACTTGTCAATAATACAATGAATCGATTTGAGCTTGTTTCATAGTTTAAGCAGTCGACTTGGTATGTCTGATTGACCTTACTGTGTGTCCAGTTTCATCACAAATATTACGGGAGCGTCGTGAAGCGATTTCAGGGTTAGACATTATTAACATTCGTCGAAGTATATCATGAATATTCTCCTTGATGGACAGTTACCGAGACAATGCAGCTGGACCACTTAGGAAAGACCGAACGTGCTTGTTCCAAGACTCTACTGGACTCTCATTCCATTTTGCTATCGAGTTACCGTTATTCCACTTGAACTATGGGCATACATTTGATGGTAGTTCGGGATCATCATAATCCATGGTTTAGCCTTCTCATTGACGAAGGCAATTCTGAGATGAAGCATTATCTCGATGCCCAAGGTTTTCAATGCTTCCACATGCACACATTTGTTTGTGACAGACTGGGTGATAGGCAGGATGATGTTGGTGGTACTCATGAACGTTTCAAAATTTTCACGATCGACAATGTTATGGATGAGAGAACATCCGTAAAAGCGATTTTGAGGGCTGAAAAATCTGTTGCAAAGCGGACCATTATTTGTATTTCCTCCACTTGCACGTGGTGCATCCATTAACATACCGGTGATTTTTCGGATTTTTCGGATTGCATCGATACATTCTTTTTTCGCATTGTTGAGGATCTGCATAATATCCAAAGTTATTCATTCCATCCTCCCTCCAGTCCTTCTGTCCACAGAACAACCAATACAGTATCTTATGAGCAAAGTCCAATGAACGCAATTTGAAGTGAAGAACAGAGAAACAATGCAAGTCTGCCTTGTTAATACGCTTCCAACGAGCTATTTCAATTCCAATACATACATTTATATTTTTATACTTAATACATTTAAACTTTTATACTTTTTACTTTTGTACTTTTATATGCACCTTGTCAGTTAATACTTTTAACATTATGTATTCTCTATAATTGATAAACCAATTGATTCTTGAATTTTGTCATTTTTACTAGAAGCGACTTGCTGATATGTTTCAAATGAGCCATCAAGCAGTGTCAGAAAATCATTTTATGTCTAGATTAAGTCCAAAAAGGTGTATTTGGCCCAAAATGACCTAATATGGTAATTTGGGCCCAGGCCCCCCGAAATTGAAATTTCTGTTTGTTCTTTTTTCACCAGAAGCGACTTGCTAATATGCTTCCAACAAGACCTCAACCACTATCAGAAGATCATTTCATGTCTAAATTATGTCAAAAAAGGTATTTTTGGTCCGAAATGCCCTGATATGGTAGTTTGGGCCCAGACGCCAAAAAATTCCATTCTTTTTAATGTTTCTTTATCTATCACCAAGAGTATTCCATTTCGCTTCTAACGAGCCATCAACCACTACCAGACGATCATTTTAAATCAAAATATGCCCCAAACAGTGATTTTTCCCCAATATGCCCAAATAAGGTAATTTGAGCCCAGATGCGAAAAATTGAAATATTTTGAATTTTTCTTTTTCTATCACCAAGAGAATTTAATTCCGCGTCTAACGAGCTCTCACCCATTATCGGACGATCATTTTTAGTCAAGATATTGAATTTATTCCCATATTTGGCATTCTGGGCACAATGTAGGCCGCCCCCCCCTCTCTAGGCGCAATGTGCCCCCCCCCCGCCCCACTTTTTAGGAGAGTCCCCCCACTGTTATAACTGTCCCGCCGGCCCTGATATATATATATTTATGTATATATGTGTATTAGACCTCTTCAAAATTGACCTTTTTCTTCAAACATATGAAAACTGATATTATTCCCATTCTCCAAGGTCTAAATTAGCTAAATATACCAGTTATTGTGATCTTGGACCTTGGCTATGCCTGCCTCAAGAGCCATGTAATTTTATTGTTGACGTTTTTCAAAAACGCTGCAAAATTTGGGATATTATGCCCTTATTTTCATTGTAGCTTTCCAGAGGTTATTGCTATAGCATTGAAAGTGGTACCAAATGAAAGCTAATAAAATTTTCTTGCATATGGTAGTAAGCACAATAAAACACATGAACACCTGTGTAAATTTTAACTAATTTTAATGCACAAACAGCTGGGACACTACAAAAAATCAGTTTGGTAGTATGATAGCACTGCACTGACACATATATTGCATAAGAAACTGTCAGATAGGATGTTACTAATACATGTATTATCACTTGTTCAATGTGGCTTTTTTGAAACTGTCAAATTTTTTCCTGTGGTACTCTACAACTTGTAGTAAGCAGCTTCTTTGCTCTGGGTCACTTGTGATCTGAGTTGCAAAATCACTCATTAGTTTCACACCTCTCTCAGCCACATCATTGGTCACTTTCACTGACCTCACAAACTTCTGTGCATTCCTGTAGCTGTCATTGTCTTCCCAGGTGTCAGCAGGAGTAGTGAGCCAGTCACATTTCACTCGAAGAGCATCAAACAGAAAGTGAGACCCTGGCCCTACCAGGTCTGTGAGAACTGTAGCTGCATTGATGACAGGAAACACTGGCTTGCCTTTCCTGTAACTCTCAGGTTTCTCTGTTTCTGACAGCTTGACTGCGAGCTTCTCTTTTGCAGACTTGGTCATGCTGGCATGTGAACTGAACAAGGTGAATGGCACTAGTTCCTGGGTCATATACCAGCGGTGGTTGTTCATTTTCTTGAGAACAGAGGTTGCCAGTTCATAGTCATACTGCTTGTATTGCAGCATGTTCTTCATAAGCTGGAGGTCATGGATAGGTGCATCAGCTGCAGATGTGGTGGTCACCCAGTGGCTGGTGTAGAATAAGGTCAGGAACTTGTTCATCCTCTCCAGCGTGAAGATAGTGTCCGTGTTGTATTTTAGTTCCTTGGAAAACATGAGCATCTTCATACAGTAAATGTTCCTGGCCATCCAGCGGGCTTGGTGAATAGCACCTGGCTTGGCCCAGTGGATACCTCGAGGAGGTTCCTCACCAAGCAGGATCAGGCACAGCTCTGCCACCTCTCTGTAATCTGCCCTCGGACTTGCTTCCTCAAGGAAATTGCTTAAGACTGCAATTGTGCTTGTCTTCTTCTGTTTCAAGTCTTGTTCAACTAGGCCCAGAACTCTTGGGCAGTCCTTAACCAACTTGTCCCACTTCTCTTTCACATTGCTGAACATTGGGTTGTCAGGACTCTTGACCTTGCTGAACACAGCCTCCCATACACTTCCAATTATTACCTCTGATATGTGATGGCGACAAGCGAAGTAGAATACCCTTTTGCCTAGTTTTTCTTCAATAAGCTTCGCTGCACCCTTGTTGATGCCACTGTTGCTTGCTGTGGTATCAAATACCAAGCCTACAATGTTGTCTGTGAGACCCCATGCTTCTATCAGTTCCAATGTAGCATTACACTGTTGGATTCCTGTGGAACTTTCTATGAAGGGCACACCAAGCAGCTTCCCTTCTTCATACTGTGGAGTACCAGAGACGAGCACTGCAAGACTTTCCACTGGGTATCTTTCACCAAGAACATCCCGTAGAAGTTTTCCATCCCAGTGTAGTGTGCAGTAATCTGGCGGACTTTCCTTGAAGTTATTCATGTAACTTTGGCACAAGTTATGACGAGTGTTTATCCTATTTCGTCTTGTAGTAGAGGCTGATATAACAAAGTCATTAAGATCTGTGCCTCCTGCCTTCAACACTGCAGACACCATGGCTGTAGTCTGGTTGTCAGAGAGTGACAACCGATCTGCAGTGCTACAAATCTCTTCACTGGTCATAACTGAGTGTGGAAAGTGTAAGGTTATCGTACTTGGTTTTGATGAACAGCTTGGTGTTGTCTTAGTGTATTCTGAACCCTCACTAGTACCAGAGCCTTGACTGTTCTCTGGGTCTTCATCACTTGAAATTTTCCCAACTTCTGCTGCTGCAGCAGTCACTGATGATAACATTCTCTCTTCTCTTTCTTCTCGGAAGCTTTTCTCTCTAGACTTCTTCTCAAACACCTTATCATGACCTGACATGTGTGCCAGGCGAGTTGTCTGTTGGTCCAAGTAGAAATTGACGTCCTCTTCCTTGGTCTCCTTTGTGAGCAGCCTGTTGCTTCTTATCTCCTCCACAACATCCTTTGCTCCAATATCAAATAACTTGTCTAAGTCCTTCAGAAAGTAAGCTCGTTTCTCTTCCTCTGGTTTGTTATTTCTTCCCTTGTTTTTAACAATTTTCCTGTACTTTTCATGGAGGATCATGAAACGGTTGACTGCATTTGGTCTAGTTAGTGTTTTAATCCTTGCCATATTCCAGAATGGCAAAACGACATCCACTGTATCATGGGCTAAAGACCTATTGTCACTGTTGGGATTATCATTCCTCAAATGCAGGAAATACTGGAACACCTGGCGATTAGTAGGAAGTTGAGAGCCCCTGATGCTGGAGCTGGGTTGCCCAATGAGATACACATCACTGAATGACCTTGTGGCAGGAGTTGCCACCTTTCTTCTCTTTTCAGTTGGTTCATCCCGTTCACTTGTATCGCTGACCACTTTCCCACAGCATAGTTGTCTTCCAGATGCCATGTTGTCAGCAGTTCACAAATCTTAACAAATCAGCTTTAACTTACAATCTGAAATGAAGAGATAAAACATACTTAGTTATAATAAATTATATACATGCATTAAGAGTAACATTTTTGAGATAAAGTTATGTATTATATGATGGCATCCTTTCCAAGCATAAAAAATATATATGTTTGTGCATTAAAATTAATTAAAATTAACACAGGTGTTCATGTTTTTACTACCATATGCAAGAAAATTTTATTAGCTTTCATTTGGTACCACTTTCAATGCTATAGCAATAACCTCTGGAAAGCTACAATGAAAATAAGGGCATAATATCCCAAATTTTGCAGCGTTTTTGAAAAACGTCAACAATAAAATTACATGGCTCTTGAGGCAGGCATAGCCAAGGTCCAAGATCACAATAACTGGTATATTTAGCTAATTTAGACCTTGGAGAATGGGAATAATATCAGTTTTCATATGTTTGAAGAAAAAGGTCAATTTTGAAGAGGTCTAATGTGTATATATATATGCGTGTATATATGTGTGTGTGTATATATATATTTGTGTCTATGTGTGTATATACGTGTATATATGTGTGTGTACATATATTTGTGTATATATGTGTTTGTACATATATTTGTGTATATATATATGTGTATATATTTTTGTGTGTACATATTTGTGTATATGTTTGTTTGTATATATATATTTGTGTATATATATGTGTGTATATATATGTGTGTATATATATGTGTGTATATATATGTGTATATATATGTATATGTGTGCATATGTGTGTGTATATATATGTGTATATATATGTATATGTGTGTATATATGTGTATGTATATGTGTGTATATATGTGTATTTATATATTGTGTGTATATATGTGTGGGTGTATATATATATGTATATATATGTGTGTACATATATATGTGTATATATGTGTGTATATATATATGTGTATATATATGTGTGTGTATATATATATCTGTATATATGTGTGTGTGTATATGTATGTGTGTGTATATATGTGTATGTATACATATATGTATATGTGTGTGTTTATATATATATTTGTGTATATATATTTGTGTGTGCCTTTATATATGTATATATGTGTGTGTGTGCCTATATATATGTATATATGTGTGTGTGTGTGCATATATATGTATATATATATATATATATGCGTGTAGGTAAGGAGGACCTTTTTCTTTTTTTTAATAACTAATATAAGTTAGCAAAACATTTATACGGAACAAAACTTAGGTTTAGTATACAGAACGTTTATGTTTTTGTCTTTTAAGGGAAGTGGGGTTTGATCAACTCTGCTGGGAAGCCATGAAATTAAATACTGTCTTGTTTTTAAATTCCCGAAACAGTTTTTCATGGTAAACAATAAATAATGTTAGAAGCAAACTAATATAATAACTGAAAAAGTTAAATTGACTTACATGAGTGATTTTCCACTGAACGACTTGGGACTTAAGGTTGTTTTTTGTTTTTTTAATATAGTTTTAATGGTTGAGAAACTTCCAAGACGATATATATATATATATATATATATATATATATATATATATATATATATATATATATATATGTGTATGTATATACATGTGTGTATATATATACGTACACACATATGTGTGTACGTATATATATATGTGTGTGTATATGTGTGTGTGTATATATATATACGTGTGTGTGTGTGTATATGTGTATATATATGCGTGTTCATATATATATATATATATATATATATATATATATATATATATATATATATTCTCTCTATTTTTTATTTTACTTATCTGACGGATGCCAGACATTCACCGGCTATTTCCGACACTTCAGCCTAGAGATCTTTTGAAGATTCTAACTGTCCCTTTAAGTGCAATTGTTTGTATTTCTCTTGCACTCGGTTCACCGGGTATACTCGCCAGATAGCTTTTAAAATTCATTTTCATTAGTCCTGTTGCTCCTATAATTACTGGGATGATGGAGATTTTCCCAAGATTCCAGTTTCTTTTCACCTCGTACATAAGACCTTGGTATTTCGTAATCTTTTCACTTTCTGCTCTGTTCAATCCTGACACTGACTTCAACTAGGGTTGCTACTTTCTCCCTTTTGTCCAATATTACGATGTCAGATTTAACAGCTCCGTTTTCTAGATATTTAGCTGTAGGGATTGCATAGTCATAGTGGATGGTGTATGAATTATTTCCAACTGTTCCTTCTGGTGTATGCGCCCAGGACTTGCTGCTACACTGGATATTCAACTTTTTACAAATTGTCCAGTGACGATATTTACACACTCTGTTGTGTCGCATTGCCCTCCCCCAGGAGAACCGTACAACTAGATGTCAGGTAGCTCACACTCTCTACTTCTGTGTGGCAGAACCTGCACTTGTTATTGTTGCTGAGACCACTCATCTTGAACATTATTATAAATATCTAGGCCGAAACAATTTTATGCTGGTAATAATAATAACAATTGACTTTTAATGAAAAGGTGTGAATCTGGTCTTCTCTACATTTTATCTGATTTAAATAACATTAAAATATTTTCTACCATCGCTCTTGAACTACTATAATAGCTTCATGTTATAAAATTTATATTTTAATTATGATTTTTTAAATATATATATATATATATATATATGTATATATATATATATACATAATACTGATTATATATATATATATATATTTATTTAATTTTATAAAATTTATATCGTAAATAATAAAAAGTTAAAATATAAATTCATATATATATATAATGTATATATATAATGTATATATATGTATATATATATATATATATAATGTATATATATAATGTATATATATATATATATATACATAATACTGATTATATATATATATATATATAATGTATATATATAATGTGTATATATATATATATATATATATATATATATATATATATATATATATATATATATATATATATACATAATACTGATTATATAAATATATATATATATTTATTTAATTTTATAAAATTTATATCGTAAATATATGCTCGGCTCTTCTTCAGGGATATCCCTGAAGAAGAGCCTAGGAGGTTCTGAAACGATTGTCGGATACTCCAACTATGTTTATTTTAATATAAAAGCTCTTATATATATTGAGCACTTTTGAAAAGTAATGGTTTTGTTCATTTAGTTAATATTTGAACTTAATATATATATATATATATATATATATATATATATATATATATATATATATATATATATATATAAATGATAAAAAATGGAAAAATACACATATATATACATACACACATATGACTCTCAATGTCAGGTGTGGTGTTTGATGAAAGTGTTTCTGTGAAGCGAACTGGATTCGAACCCGGCACACCCAGGTCCTCAGTCCGAGTCGTTAATCACTCAGCCACCACCGAACAAACTGACTGGACTATTAACGAAATGTTGATTGATTCACGAACAGATTGAAATTTCAATTACAAAAAATAATCTCAATATTTAGCATTGGAGTTTATAAATATATTTATTGCAAGATTTATTATTATATCATTTCATAATAATTTGTACTCTAAATGAATCATCGATTAAATAATTGCTTAAAAAAACAAACTACATAATAAACAAAAACTTCACATAGTTTACCATAAAAATTGGGACATCCTAAGTGGGGAGTTGCGCAGCGAGATGCTTGTTCACATTACATTTCTGCATGTTGGTACAGTCGGAGAAAGCGGGAGCGGGGAGGAAATTCCAAATACAAGTTGTTCGATGAAAGAAGCCAGTAGAGTAGAAAGCCTTCTGGCATATGCGGACCTCTACAGTGTGAAGGGGTAAGATTTTGCTGTTTTTCCGGTTTGTCGGGCGGTATTTACGTTGAGGGGGGGGGGGGCACAAGTGTAGCAAGTTCTTGTTTATCACCGTGCACGGTGGTTGATGTCATCGTTTCGTGACATCATCCATTAAAACAGGAAGATGAGGGGATAACCGTGCACAGTGGGTGACATCACAAAATGATGACTTCATCCATTAAAGCAGGGAGATGAGGGGATAACCGTGCACAGTGGGTGACATCACAAAATGATGACTTCATCCATTAAAGCAGGGAGATGAGGGGATAACCGTGCACAGTGGGTGACATCACAAAATGATGACTTCATCCATTAAAGCAGGGAGATGAGGGAATAACCGATGACTTCATTCATTAAAAAAAGAGAGATCAGGGGATAACCGTGCACAGTGGGTGACATCACAAAATGATGACTTCATCCATTAAAACAGGGACATGAGGGAATAACCGATGACTTCATTCACTAAAAAAGAGAGATCAGGGAATAACCGTGCACTGTGGGTGACATCACAAAATGATGACTTCATCCATTAAAACAGGGACATGAGGGAATAACCGATGAATTCATTCATTAAAAAAGAGAGATCAGGGGATAACCGTGCACAGTGGGTGACATCACAAAATGATGACTTCATCCATTAAAGCAGAGAGATGAGAGGATAACCGTGCACAGTGGTTTGTGTCACAAAATCATGACATCAAACAGGAGCGGGAAAAGACACACTGCCACTGAGACGTAAGAGGCTACTGTGAATTAGGGGTCAGATTTATAGGGGGCATCCTAAGTGGGGAGTTGTGCAGCGAGAACTGGAGGAAGAGAGAGGGAAGAGAGAGGGAAGAGAGAGGAAAGAGATCCTTTATGGTGTCTTATCTCGGCAACTCATCGACTAGACGAAGCGCCTAGACCCTTGAGTGTCTAATATCCTACTAAAACTTTGTGGGGAGGTGGGGTAGGAGGGTTGATTAACTATTGTGTTTATTAAATTGTTAGGTGAAAGTACAGAATAGTTAACCAACCCCACACATCCCCATTTTAAGGATGGCTTTCTAAATTATAACGTTATTATTTTAGTCCGGTCCCTAAACTGCACGAGTACCCTTTTTTAAAATTTATTTTCTCCACTAATTCTCTGGATTTTCCTTATAGGTTATGGTTACCAAAAAATATACAGTTTGAATTATCTCCCCTTTCAACTGACTCTTCTAAATTAGAGATGAAAATTTCATTTGCCCCAATAATACAGAAGCACCCCTAAAATTATCTCCCTTGCCAAAAGACATTTCGAAGCATGTATAAGTACCCTTTTTAAAATTTATTTTCTCCACTAATTCTCTGGATTTTCCTTATGGTTATGATTACAACAAAATAGTTTGAATTATCTCCCCTTTCAACTGACTCTTCTAAAATAAGAATAAAAATTTCATCTGCCCCCAATAATGTAAAAGCACCACTTTAGGGGACAAAAGAGTTTTCTCCGTTTGAATATAAAAATATGTAAAAGTATTATGAGTCGGATTGTATTCTCCTAACAATTATTTAACTTATGTTTTGTATAATCTAATATATAAAGTAAGGATGATTTTTCCCTTGTACCTTTTTGAAGGATAGGAAAATAATCACATGCATCACAGGCTATTAAACTGACCATTATATTACGTTTATTCACTCGAGCGTGTTTGAGTAAATTTGTTATTATTTTTCTTCAGCTAACACTAAATATTACTTTTGGCCCACCATCTTCGACTCTCCTCAAAACATACTCCATATAGGTGGTAACAAAAACTTTTCCTCCTAACACTTAAGTACTGACATTCCTCCTATCGACACCTGGAATTAATAGACAACATCTACTTTTCAAAAAATTATCTGTTATTATTTCCTATTTGTCTGCTATTAATTTACTACATAATACAAAGCATTACGCACACATTTAATGGACTCTCCCGCTAATTCCACTGATTTTCGAGAATATCGGATTACGTTATTTCTACCTATTACGTATACATTTATAGTAATTCCGGTTTTTAGCGAATGCGATTAACGAACATAGTTCTTTGCAGTATTTCATCATTCAACATGGCGGCTACAATTTCTTCAGTGACTCGACTTCCGAATTAAGTCCATATATGCCAAGATACTCGATAGACGCCATAAAGTTGACATTTACTAAATCCTACACCTTTCACACGCATAATATCCAAAAATTGGAAAAAGACATCGATTTCTTCGTATAGAAATGACCCAAAATGTGTGACTGGTGAACTCTACATTTGGTCGCCTTCTGGCGGATCGTAACATAAAACGCATGCCAGCTTACAGGCTTCGTTTAAGTGACCTATTTTTCAATATATTTTTTTGTTAGCTTTCGTGATCAAGTGGTATGAACGTAGATCCAAGACCAAGAGGTTTAGCGTTCGATTCCAGTCGCCTCACACGACTTTTTTTCTTTTTTTTTTTTACATTGTTAAACTTTTGCCGACGCGGGAAGGAGAAGGGAGAACTATGGGCCGTTTTTTTTAATTAAACATTATTATATAGCAATTTTAAAAGAAATCAATGTAATATGCAGTACTTTAACTATTAAATCAATGTACTTTAACTATTGTGAATATCATCATTTCTGTTCGAACACACATGGTTTATTAGTGCTCTGCAGGCCACCATAACTATATTTGTGTGTTTCAGTAGTGCTAATTTTTTTTTTTATTCTTTCCTCACAAAAAAAGAGAATTTCTATATAAAGATAACGCGGGGGGAATTGGTTTTAATAGGGCTCTGTAGGCCTCTTTAATTGTAAAAGTGTCAATTATCATAGATAGAGCAGGTGTTTAATCAAAAAGAAAGATCCTGGGGAAATGCCGGTACGATGGGACGGGCAGGAAGACTTCTACAACCGCGTCTCCTTCCTTTCTTTCATTCATTTCTTCCTCCTTTCACCCTTCATCAATTCCAAACCGAACATTACAATTGTCCGATGTGACCTATTTGCGTTCTGTCGGATGTTGACAAATTTTAATTCGTTCTTTTATATTTCACCCCGGGCAATGCCGGGCAATGCCGGGCAACGGGTTCAGCTAGTTCATTTAATAATTTCAAATCTTACTTTTATGTTTCAAATCTGATCTTATTTCGTGTTTTGTTA
Source organism: Sepiola atlantica (assembly GCA_963556195.1). Lineage (NCBI taxonomy): Eukaryota > Metazoa > Mollusca > Cephalopoda > Sepiida > Sepiolidae > Sepiola > Sepiola atlantica. Next base: position 23,085,315 of record OY744534.1, read on the forward strand.
ATAATTTTAATCATTCACTGCAGGAAAACTTTCTTTTTTTTTCCATCAAAATCCTTATGTCGACATGTACATATATCGGGTGACCCACCACCGGCAAAAAAATTCCACCCATGTAATCGTTAATAAAATTCAGTCTATCCCTGACTTGCCCACCAAATTTTACTCATGAATTTCCAACAGTCTTTGTTTTATTTCCGTTCAATGATAAGAACACCTGGGTACCTTTTCTCTTAGGACTGCCCTGATTTGGGATACAATGGCCCTCTTTAGTTGCGGAAATAGTCTGCGGATTATTTTGATAGATATTATTTTTTAGATAAAAATCTGGTAAGTGTAAAGCCCATTCTGGATCACACCTCCTACTGATGAGACGATCACCAAAGTGTCCCGCATATCGTTGAACAGCATTAAAGCAAAGACTGTTGCACATTCATTACTGAAACTTAACGGAACAAGTCAAGCATAGACTAAAATTTATTTGTACCAAATATGGTTGGAATTCTAGTAATCTTGCAGTATAGCTAACAGCCGAAAAATGGAAAAAATACAACAAATAACTGTTACCAAACGCATTAAAATTTAATTTGCTGCCGACCGGTATACTTTAAACGTTCTGAAACTGTTTTCAAGTCTTTTATTTAAAAATTAGATTTTGTTAAAAGCTCTCTCTCTCTCTCTCTCTCTCTCTTTCCTCACATGAGAATCAAAATGGCTGCTTCATCCTCCGGAGTTGATGGTGACTCATTCCTTAAAGAATTAGTAAAAAAAATGACTTATCCTACCACGAACCCTAAGTCCGACTGGCAAGCCCCTTAGTGTTAAGTCAGTGGTCTGATTAGGTCATTTCTTTTTTACGATATCTTAAGCCTGAAATAAGAAATCATCTCCAAAATAAGTCGACGCCATCTTTGATGTTCTCGTTTTCGGTTAAGTTAAATTAATGATGACAAATTTAGAGATAATAAATATTACAATCAGTTTCCACACTTTAAAATTCCCAGGTCAGTAGAAAATTGAATTTAGTAAAAGTTATTTAAAAAAAAATTTTTTTCGTCCGTTATACTGCAATTGAACCAAATTGCTAATACCTAGTGTGGTATTATCCCTGGGCAGGCTATGCCACCTTCCTCCGAAGAAAGCAGTTTACAGGGAATATCAAATTCACACGCGGTCCCCAGCCGTGTGTATATCCCGGTCATAGGAAGATGACATACAGCACCTAGCATTCCAAATGGTCACCCATCTAGTATTGGCCAGGCTCCACATCGCTTAACTTCGGTGATCTAACAAGAATCGATGCGTCAACGCAACTATGCCGTATATTTATACTGCAGGATTATCGGAATTTGATTAATGATTCCATCGGTGTGCATTTGTTTGTTTTTTATTTTTTGGAGGGGAGGGGGGCACCCTGGGGGGGGGGGGGCACCCTGGGGGGGGGGGGCACCCTGTATTTTACAAACTTTTTACCATTTCTTCTTATCTTTTTAGATTTTCTCCAACGATGAAAACAACCGGAATCAATCGTCTTCGAATAAAATCGAAAGAATGAAGACCTTCCGCCAAGAAAGCGCCTCTACAATTCTCCCGATTCTTTTTCAAGACGTTTTGCGCGCGCGCACGCATTAAAATAAGGAGCTTGCAGAAACGCCCGGCAGAACAGTTTATGGTTTGACGCCATCGACTTGCGGAAATTATTTAAACTAGTGCAAAATAGCTCACGTAGGTTGTTATTGTTAAGCAACTATTTTTTCTTCAAACTGTAAAGTGGTAGAATCTAGGTAAAGATGGTAATTGACATACCCAGGTACTGGATCTAGGTAAAGATGGTAATTGACATACCCAGGTACTGGATCTAGGTAAAGATGGTAATTGACATACCCAGGTACTGGATCTAGGTAAAGATGGTAATTGACATACCCAGGTACTGGATCTAGGTAAAGATGGTAATTGACATACCCAGGTACTGTGCACAAACACCCCGAAAGGAACGGGTATAAACTAGTGTCAGAACAGATCTTTAAGAATTACAGGCTTGTGGAACTCTTTTTCTGCTGACTGTTTTCCTCCTACCTATAGACTTGGTCTTTTCAAGACTAAGGTCAATAGGCATCTTCTCTCTTTACAGTAATCATCTTTCATTCTGTTTAACTCCATACATCAAGTGGCTTCATGCCTTGTCTGGAGCGATTTCAGTAAATATATATATATATATATATATATATATATATATATATATATATAAACATTGGTGACAGACGACACTAATCAATCTATGTTTCAATTAGTGTCGTCTATCACCAATGATTATTTAATTTTATAAAAGCTCTACTTTGTATTGAGCACGTTTGATAAAAATATTGGTTTTGTGGTGTTCATTATGTAAATATATGTGAACTTGAATAATTTGTGTATATATATATATATATATATATATATATATATATATATATATATATATATATATATATATATTTATAGTGGAACCTTAGTTTTCAAACATAACTCGTTCTGAAAAGTTGTTCATAAATCGAATCATATTTCCCCATTAAAATGATGTAAAAGAAGCTAATTCTTATATATAAACTATTTTTTAGGCATTTAATGCAGGTATTTAAAAATATAGTTCCTAAGAAAGAAAAAAAAACAGATTAAAAAAATAAAACTCCAGATTGATTTGAAAAAAAAAAAAAAAAAAGATCTTGATTTAAAAACTCTGCACAGAACTGTTGGCACTTCATCAGACGGTATGCTTTAGTTGCCATCGGCGTGGTTCCGGAATCGGAATTTTGTTAGAAAACCTGAGGCATTTCCGGCTTGATTTTTTTTTTTTTTTTGTTCGAAATCCGAATTGTTCTAATTATGAGACGTTCATGAACTGAGTTTTGACTGTATATATTTTTGCGAACACATATCCGATTCCGTAGGATATTTTAAAGCAATTAGAAGAAAAAAAAACTTTCCGATTTCAGTATGAAAAAACTTTTTAAAATGTTATTTCTGACTACGTGTGTGATGAGTGTGCTATATCTGATTTTCTTTACGCACATAACAATAAAATCCCACAAAAAGTTGAACCGCAAACGTGAAGGCGTCGATAATGTTAAGCTACATTCCATAACTCTAAAACTCAACCAACTGTCCTTACACTCCTCGCCGATTAAAAACAAACATGAAGTAAAAGTCCCACAGCACAGGAAAATTGTCTCCGAAGACAAAAAAGCCAGTTCTATATCTCAAAAGATCAAAAAGCTGCGGTCTTCACGATTAGAATCCCCTTTGCCCTCAAAATACAATGGTAGTTTACAAGATGACCGGCGATTGTTAGCCGTGCTGGCCACAACATGGCTACCAGAAAAAGAAAAGGAATTAGTACATAAAAATGTGGCCAAAATTTGGGGATGGTGGCCAGAGATATTACAGCCGATTGTTTACACTAACCTGTCCACGGAGGACAAATCTTTTGACCAGTGTATCAAATCCGGGTGGAAGTTCTTACCGATCCAAAAGACGAAATGCCGCAGAATCCCTGTACTGAAAGTCATGGTCACCAAACTGCTGAAGACCTTTCCGAACAGTGACTTTTACGGTTATGCCAATTCAGATATCCTTTTCGACCCCGGACTTATCGAGACGTTTAACTTTGTGAAAAAACACACTAGCATACGACCAGTTATGTTGATTGGACAGCGGACTAATGTTAATTTTTATAATCCCTATAACATTTCGACCCCCATAGAGGTCAATAAAATAGCTAAAGGCGGGAAGGTCATGAAGGCTTATGCTATTGATTATTTTTTGACTGACCGCTCATTTCCGTGGGACAAGTTTCCGGAGTTGGTGATTGGACGACACCAATACGACAACTATATGGTCGATTTTGCTATCAGGCAAAAGGCGTTGGTTATCGACGTCACGCAGACGGTCAAGGCTGTCCATCAGACGACGAAAGATGGCAATAATTCTGGAAATCATCGGCACGACAAGAACTGTAATAGAATTATGATCAAAAACATGAACGAACCTTTTTATTCAAGTTATGGTTTTGTTACGTGCGCAAAAATATTCACCCAGAAAAATAAGTCGGGGAATATAACTCTTGCGACCAGAAAACCGTGGCAATATTGTAGAAAATTATGACCTAGATCAATTTTACATTTTTTAATTTTATGTTTTTTTTTACTTTTCTTCCCCTCAAATCTCCCAATGTTGAGGCTACTGTGATAGAGGCCATTGAAGGGTAAGAGGCTACTGTGATAGAGGCCAGATTTATAGGTGGGGGGGGGGTCAACCTGGGTGGGAAGTTGGATGCCAAGATCCCCATGACCTGCTTTTTTTCTGAGCCGTTAAACAATCCTCTTTCAAAAGTCGTTGAAATGGAACCCATTTCTTTTTATCCGTCTCTTCTCTCCCTCCTTCTTCCTATTCGGCAAATTTGTAAAAATTTAAATATTACAACCCTTTTCTTTTTATCCGTCTCTTCTCTCCCTCCTTCTTCCTATTCGTCAAATTTGTAAAAATTTAAATATTACAACCCTTTTCTTTTTATCCGTCTCTTCTCTCCCTCCTTCTTCCTATTCGTCAAATTTGTAAAAATTTAAATATTACAACCCATTTCTTTTTATCCGTCTCTTCTCTCCCTCCTTCTTCCTATTCGTCAAATTTGTAAAAATTTAAATATTACAACCCTTTTCTTTTTATCTGTCTCTTCTCTCCCTCCTTCTTCCTATTCGTCAAATTTGTAAAAATTTAAATATTACAACCCTTTTCTTTTTATCTGTCTCTTCTCCCCATCCTTCTTCCTATTCTACCGCGTTTCTAACTCTCGTAAAATTTGTAAAAAATTTAAATATTACAACCCATTTCTGACGAAGTCTTTTGAAAAAAATCTTACAATTGATTAATTTGATCGTATAGTATTGGTATATCCGCTTTTTTAATTAAAACTTTTGTTGGATTCTTTATTTTCTTCTTCAGATCATCTTAAACGAGGCACACTACCACTGAAGTGTAAGGGGCTACTTTGATAGGAACCAAATGAATCGGGGACCAACCTGGGTGGGTAGTTGGGCGGCAAATGTTTATTCACATTACATTTAAACTTCTGCATGTTAGTACGGTCAGGGAAACAGGGAGCAAGAAGGGAATTCCAAAAGCAAGCGGTCCAAGGAAAGAAGCTATTAGAGTTGAAAATCTAGGAACCTCTTCAATAAAGGGGTGCGATTTTGCTGCTAGTCAGGTGGGTCGGAAGTATTTACGCTGATTTAGTACAAATACAGTAAGTTCATTCGAGTACATTCCATGGGAGTATGTGTAAAAACAGCACAGGGATGTTACACTGTGGCGATGCGACAGGGACTGGAGCTTAGCAGACAGTGCTGGAAAAAATTTCTAACATAATAAATTTATGTTAGAAATTTTTTCTTTGGCACTCTGTCCGAGAGGGGGTTAGGGTTAGGGGTGATGCAGGAGCCCAGATGGTGCAAAGAGGCTCACAAAACTTGCCACGTGCAGTCCGTACACGCAAGATAAAAACTTAATCCGCATGCCCCACCGCAACTTCCAACTTCTGCGGACCATACACTGAGGACTCAGTACAGAACACCTTCTGTGGAAATAGTTTTTGAATAAAAAATAATATTATGTTTTTGAATTTTTGAGATTATGATTAATAATTTGTATTTTCTAAACAAAAATAAAACATTCCAAATATAAAGATAATAAATAAACTATTTAAAAAATAAAATAAAGGATTTACAAAATTTTCATGAATGCAAAAAAAAAGTTTTAATTAAAAAAAAACAAAAAACATTCCAATAATAAAAAATAGTAAGAAACTATTTAAAAAATATTTTCAAACTAAAGATAATATTTAAAATATATAAAATAGTAAATAAACTATTTAAAAAATATTTTCAAACCAAAAAACAACATTCAAAATATAAAAAAATAGTAAATAAACTATTTAAAAAATATTTTCCAACGAAAGAAACATTCAAAATATAAAAAATAGTAAATAAACTATTTAAAAAAATATTTTCCAAGGAAAGAAACATTCAAAATATAAAAAATAGTAAATAAACTATTTAAAAAATATTTTCCAACGAAAGAAACATTCAAAATATAAAAAATAGTAAGAAACTATTAAAAAAATATTTTAAAACAAAAAAACAACATTCAAAATATAAAAAATAGTAAATAAACTATTTAAAAAATATTTTCCAACGAAAGAAACATTCAAAATATAAAAAATAGTAAATAAACTATTTTAAAATATTTTCCAACGACAGAAACATTCAAAATATAAAAAATAGTAAATAAACTATTTAAAAAAATATTTTCTAACGAAAGAAACATTCAAAATATAAAAAATAGTAAATAAACTATTTAAGAAATATTTTCAAACAAAAAAAAACATTTCAAATATAAAAAATAGTAAATAAACTATTTAAAAAATATTTTCCAACGAAAGAAACATTTAAAATATAAAAAAATAGTAAGAAACTATTTAAAAAATATTTTCAAACAAAAAAACATTTCAAATATAAAAAATAGTAAATAAACTATTTAAAAAATATTTCCAAACAAAAAAAACATTTCAAATATAATATATAGTAAATAAACTATTTAAAAAATATTTTCCAACGAAAGAAACATTTAAAATATAAAAAAATAGTAAGAAACTATTTAAAAAATATTTTCAAACAAAAAAAACATTTCAAATATAAAAAATAGTAAATAAACTATTTAAAAAAATATTTTCCAACGAAAGAAACATTCAAAATATAAAAAATAGTAAATAAACTATTTTAAAATATTTTCAGACAAAAAAAAAACATTTCAAATATAAAAAATAGTAAATAGACTATTTAAAAAATATTTTCAAACAAAAAAAAACATTTCAAATATAAAAAATAGTAAATAAACTATTTTAAAATATTTTCAAACAAAAAAAACAAATATGAAGAATAGTAAATAAACTATTTAAAAAATATTTTCCAACAAAAAAAACCATTCAAAATATAAAAAATATAAATAAACTATTTAAAAAATATTTTCAAGCTAAAAATACATTCAAAATATAAAAAATAGTAAATAAACTATTTAAAAAATATTTCCAAACAAAAAAAAACATTTCAAATATAAAATATAGTAAATAAACTATATAAAAAATATTTTCCAACGAAAGAAACATTTAAAATATAAAAAAATAGTAAGAAACTATTTAAAAAATATTTTCAAACAAAAAAAAACATTTCAAATATAAAAAATAGTAAATAAACTATTTAAAAAAATATTTTCCAACGAAAGAAACATTCAAAATATAAAAAATAGTAAATAAACTATTTTAAAATATTTTCAGACAAAAAAAAACATTTCAAATATAAAAAATAGTAAATAGACTATTTAAAAAATATTTTCAAACAAAAAAAAACATTTCAAATATAAAAAATAGTAAATAAACTATTTTAAAATATTTTCAAACAAAAAAAACAAATATGAAGAATAGTAAATAAACTATTTAAAAAATATTTTCAAACAAAAAAACATTTCAAATATAAAAAATAGTAAATAAACTATTTAAAAAATATTTTCCGACGAAAGAAACATTCAAAATATAAAAAATAGTAAATAAACTATTTAAAAAATATTTTCCAACGAAAGAAACATTCAAAATATAAAAAATAGTAAATAAACTATTAAAAAAATATTTTCAAACAAAAAAAATCATTTCAAATATAAAAAAATAGTAAATAAACTATTTAAAAAATATTTTCAAACAAAACAAAAAAATTCAAAATATAAAAAATAGTAAATAAACTATTTAAAAAATATTTTCCAATAAAAAAAACATTCAAAATATAAAAAATAGTAAATAAACTATTTAAAAAATATTTTCAAACAAAAAAACATTTCAAATATAAAAAATAGTAAATAAACTATTTTAAAAATATTTTCCAACGAAAGAAACATTCAAAATATAAATAAATAGTAAATAAACTATTTTAAAATATTTCAGACAAAAAAAAACCCATTTAAAATAGAAAAATAGTAAATAAACTATTTAAAAAATATTTTCAAACAAAAAAAAACATTTAAAATAGAAAAAATAGTAAATAAACTATTTTAAAATATTTTCAAACAAAAAAAACATTTCAAATAGAAAAAATAGTAAATAATCTATTTAAAAATATTTTCAAACAAAAAAAAACATTTCAAATAGAAAAAATAGTAAATAAACTATTTTAAAATATTTTCAAACAAAAAAAACATTTCAAATAGAAAAAATAGTAAATAAACTATTTAAAAAATATTTCCAAACAAAAAAAAACATTTCAAATATAAAAAATAGTAAATAAACTATTTAAAAAATATTTTCCAACGAAAGAAACATTCAAAATATAAAAAATAGTAAATAAACTATTTAAAAATATTTTCAAACAAAAAAAAACATTTCAAATACAAAAAAATAGTAAATAAACTATTTTAAAATATTTTCAAACAAAAAAAAAACAAATATGAAGAATAGTAAATAAACTATTTAAAAAATGTATTCAAACTAAAATAAACAATTCCAATTATTAAAAAAGTTTTATTTGATTATTTTTAATGGAAAAAAAATTAATTGGCAATTATAAAAAGCAGTTTTATTTTTTGTGTCAATAATTAAAAAGAAAATAGTGAAAATAAATCATTAATTCCCCCCCCCCCCCCAACACTTCAAAACGATCTAACTTGAAATATAATGGGTAAGTTTTCAGAATTAAAAATCAGAAGCCGTCATTAAGTAGACTGTTTCTATTTTACCCTATTGAAACACGCCAAAAATTGTATGATTAAAAAAAAGGGAAAAAAACAAAAACAAAACAAAGGAAAAACAATGAGACGCTCTTTTTCATGACAGGATGTTTGTAAATAAACATAAACCTATGTAATTTGATCATTAAAATATCAGGTTGCCCATTTAAAAGTAGTCCGGATATTAGTCGACTGGAAGAATGTAAATAAGAATGAAAGAAATAGAAGTAGGTCTTTCATCGTGTACTTGTTTTTTTGTTTGTTTTTTTCTTTCTTTCAAAGCATGTCTTCTTTCATGGACGAGAGAAACACCAACCAAAAATACTTGGATCGAAAGGCAACATATTCAACATCATGACACACAAAATATCGTGGCTGGGAGAGCGGGCTACTTTTAAGTGGACCAAACTATAGATTATTATCGAAAAATGCGTCCATTTAAAAAAACTTTCTGAGGCGAAATTATTATTGTATTTTCGTTTTTCACAACAAGAAAGAATGGAGCAATTATTTCATGGATGGCGGCACCAGGGGCAGGGGGGGGGGGGAGCTCAAGCCCCCTCACTTTTTGACTTAGCCCCCCCCCCACACACACACACACTTTACGGTCATCAATAATTAAGTTGATAGGCATGCGTTTAATTTTATCTAATGAGCTTAACTATTAATTGATTGTTGGTTGTATATTGTCATCATTACAATATAAGACCAGCAATCAATTTTATCTAAAATTTGGCAAAAACCAAGCGAAATGGGTGAGTTTTTGTTAAAGGTCCCTATACTCTAGGTATATTTACGGACTTTCAAAACACGTGAAACTTGAATTAAACTGATTTTGGCATTTCTTTAGTTGTAAATCACAATTTATTTGCTTTCCTTTTTTGAAGACAGCGGCAGATAATCAACCGGAATAACAGAATTAGGAGTTTTTATACAAAATCTTCTTCTTTTCTTTTTTTAAAAAATTATTTTATATATAAAGTAGAGAGAATTTTTCCCCTGTACATATTTACTTAATAGGAAAATAACCCCATACATCACAGGCTACTAAACTCACCAATTCATTACGCTTATTCACTCAAGCGGATTATAGTAAATTTGTTATTATTTTTTTCCAGCTAACAGTAAATATTACATTTGGCCCACCATCTACGACTCTCCACGATACCAACTCCATATAGGTGGTAGCAAAAACTTTTCTCCCTAACAATTCTGTACTGTCACTCCACTCATTGACACCGGAAACTAATAATATGCTGCCTTAGGGCCGGCTTCACCCCTCAAGACAGCTAGCAATAACTCCTTTCGATAAACAAGACTCTGAGTCGTCGAATATTTTAACTGCAGGTTTTATTGTCCATCGAAAAGGTAAAAAAACGAAGATGGCCAAAATGTCAGAATCTGTAGGAAGATTGAATTTTCACCATGCGGTTTTGTCCGTTACATAGCGGCAGCGAGAATCCAGTAACAGTGCACCGGCAGCTGCTTGCCGGCCGGTTTCAAGATAAAAAAGTCCCTAACGAATTGGGGGCCGGGAAAGGGAGATAACTCTAAGGGACTTATTCTAGGTTAGACATAACACTCCTCGCCTGGCGTCTTCGACGTCATGAAATTGCACTAGTCCTTGACACAAAGAACGGGTCTGAGGAGTTGCTGAAAAAAAAAAGATGGAAGCCACTGAAAGGAGCATGAGCAGCTGAAACGAGTGGGAGGCTGGAGCAGGTGCTGCATGGAGTGAGCTGGGGAAATAGGCTGGACATGGGGTTGTGGTGCCGCCCTTTCGCTTTAGTGTTGTTGAAGATACTGTGTGATGGCTGACCGTATTATGTTCTTTAGTGAATTCGGAGGCGAATGGTTTCTTGACAGCTATAGCCGTAATAGCTGAAGATGCATTCCCTCTAAGGAGTGATTGTCTTTGTTCTTGTTTATCTTGATGGTTATTGGCAGGATTAACCTCTAGTTTTGGTGGTGGTTCGGGCGGTGGCCTGTCTACACTAGCGAATTTACAATACTGTTCAGTCTTCTCAAGAATACTCTGGATTCTGTCGTCTTTAGCTGTGCTCGTAGTTGCGGTCATCCTTAGTAAGGCTAACCTGGCTGGTAGGTCGTTTTTTAAAGTGGTGTTTGTTTTTGACCGAACAAAACATGTCACCTGAGGTGAAGATGCAATCTTAGAGATGCTTAATTTAGCAGGTGAGACAGAAGATTTAGAAAAAGAAGGAAATCTGTAGGGAGATCCAGGTGGAGGAGCTGCTTCGGTGGCTTGAACATATCGAAAAGTGTCGGCGATATGTATGAAGTTGGGTGAGGCCTTCATTATTGATGACCAAGTGGAGAGTTTCTCAAAATGTAGGGATTCGAGCAACATGTTCGAAGAAGATGTGATTAGTATAGACACTTGCAGACAGACTGTCTCTGGGTGGCCCTCGCATCCCGGTAAGGAAAATACAGGACTGTCAAGCCAAGCAGTTCTCTGGAGATAGATGGTGGTACAGAGCGGGTCCGAAGGTGAGCATGGTTTTGATCGGTGTATACGTATTTCAACTGTTTAGGATGAGAAGATTTACGTATACGCAACACACGATTGCTGAGGTACATGTAGAAACGTCTTGTTTCGATTTGGATGTACCCTAAGACTACCTTGCTGTGCGTGTACGAGGTAGTGGAGTGAACCTGCAAGTTCGTCTCAGAAGAGATCGGTTCGCCCGCCAGGAGGGCAGCACAAAGCTTCGGTTTGGGGACAAAATGTTCGGGTCGTGGGGTAAGTTTCACTTTCCCTGTGATAAAGCTGATTTGACAATTTGCTTCTTTGTCAGTGACTTTGATGTACGCTACTGCGACAATGATTTTGGTGGGGTCATTGTCAATGAACCAAAGGAATATCAGAAAGTTCCTGTATTCGTCTTTCGCGGGGAAATAGTATAACATCCCTTTAGTGTTTGCCGTAACGATTTCCTTGAGGAAACGGGTGAGAACTCCAACCAGAGTGTTGTTTAGGTCCGGTCCACTTATTGGCACTTTGTTCGGGGATGGTCCGTCGTGTTTGGTACTGGAGTCAAAGACTACCCGGGATTTTCCTTTTTGGAGGAGGTGGCATGGGGTAGATCTGGAAGGTAGTGGAGCGATCCAACTGTTGTTTATGTCCTTCTCAACTCCCAATTCCATGATGCTCGGTAGAGCGATATCCTCAATAGGAGGCGATGCCTTGTCGTCGTCCTCCTCGGTGTGTTGGAGCACGTTTTTTGAGGGGTTGCCGTCACAAACCTGTGTACGCTGTGAAACCACTTCAGTTGCTGTTAGGAGGTTACCCTCCCCGCCGTGCTTGGGGGAGGATCTTGCGTGTACGGTTCGAGCTAGTGTCGGCCCAGCTGTCTCTCGTTGGGGTTGACTTGCCAGGTCAGCTGGTATATAGCCAAGTTTTGTTGAGTAGCTATAGCTAGACCGTTTGTTGTACTTGTTGGCGGCTTCTCTCAAAACCTTTGCTTCGGCCACGGCAGCGGCCGCCTCCCTTTCGAGCTGTAATCTCTCCAACTTCCCCTTTATTTCCAGTTCCCTGTCAACAAAGGCTAGACGTGTCTTGGCCGCCTCAGCCTTTGCTCGGACGATAGCAGCAGCACTCGTGGACGTCCTCCTCGAGGAGCGAGAGTTGCGTGAGGCATGAGGCCATGGCCGGTTAGACACATTGTGATTCATCGTCGAAAGGATAAAAATAGGGGTGACTGGTTGTGAGACTGAAGCTGAAAAGGCAGCTGGAAAAGGACGAACTGTATGGGCACTACTGTTGTTGAAGTAGTGTCCGTAGTTCAGATGGATTCTTTTTTTGCTTGTCTTCATGGAATGACCGCATTTCTAACGGTTGGTGTAGAACGTGTATTCCAGTCATTAGGAGGCCGTCCGTTTCTATCATGCCTGAGTCCGACCATTTGGGAGGCATCATCGTTTTCCTACTATGACCGCATCCGACCATTGGGAGGCATCTTCGTTTTTTTACTATGCTGCCTTAGGGCCGGCTTTAACCCTCAAGACAGCTAGCAGTAACTCCTTTCGATAAACAAGACTCTGAGTCGTCGAATATTTTAACTGCAGGTTTTATTATCTATCGAAAAGGTAAAAAAACGAAGATGGCCAAAAAGTCACAATCTGTAGGAAGATTGAATTTCCACCATGCGGTTTTGTCCGTTACATAGCGGCAGCGAGAATTCAGTAACAGCGCACCGGCAGCTGCTTGCCGGCCGGTGTCGAGATAAAAAAGTCCCTAACGAATTGGGGGCCGGGAAAGGGAGATAACTCTAAGGGACTTATTCTAGGCTAGACATAACAAATAAACACAGTTTAATTTTCACAGAAGTCTCCGTTCTGATTTATTATTATTTTCCTGGTATTAATTTACTACATAATATAAAGCAATACATAAAAACTTAATGACCGCTCTGTTCACTCCGATGATTTTCCGCGAATATCAGATTACGTTATTTCTATTTCTACCTATGACTTCTATATTTATATTCATTCCGGAATTAAGCGAATGAAATTAACGAACACAGTTTCTGCAACATTTAATCATTCAACATGGCAGCTACAATTTCTTGATCGAACTGACTTCCTATTTAATTCAATAAATGCCAAGATACTCGTAGACCCCGATACATTTATATTTTTAAAATCATACACCTTTAACACGCATATTATAGAAAACTTGCCCAAATCCATTTATTTCATCAACTACAAATGACCTAAACCGTGTCATTGTTGAACTTTACATTTGGTCGACAGAAAATGAAATTTCTGTTTGTTCTTTTTTCACCAGAAGCGACTTGCTAATATGCTTCCAACAAGATCTCAACCACTATCAGAAGATCATTTCATGTCTAAATTCTGTCAAAAAAGGTATTTTTGGTCCAAAATGCCCTAATATGGTAGTTTGGGCCCACACGCCAAATAATTGAATTTTTTTTTAATGTTTCTTTATCTATCACCAAGAGTATTCCATTCCGCTTCTAACGAGCCATCAACCACTACCAGACGATCATTTTAAACCAAAATATACCCCAAACAGTGATTTTTCCCCAATATGCCCAAATACGGTAATTTGAGCTCATACGGCAAAAAATTGAAATATTTTGAATTTTTCTTTTTCTATCACCAAGAGAATTCCATTCCGCTTCTAACGAGCTCTCAACCACTATCGGACGACCATTTTTAGTCAATATATTGAATTTATTCTCATGAGACCCCACCCCCACCCCCACACCACCCACTTTTAGAACTGTCCCGCCGGCCCTGTATTTGATATCAAATTATTTTTATTACCTTTTTTGTTATTACTGAAATGTTTACTTTGTTTAAAGACTAATGAAATATAATTTATATTGACTTTCTTGTGTAAACGTATCGATTTATAGGAAATCCATCAAAGTTCAACGAATCATCGGGTTTTAATAAAAGTGTTTGTACAAAAAAGTTTCCTTTTCTTCTTTTTTTTGTCTTTATTCAACATTTTGAAATATTTTGTTTTTAGCCTGATTATCCACACCTTTCTTTATTTATACTTAGAGATTTGGAAACACTTCCATTGTCATCCCCGGTAAATTTTACATAAGAATACACTTTTAGATTTAATGTAGATTCTCTAACCTTTCTTTCTATAGTGAACATGTAGCAGATGCTACTATTTTGCGGCTTTTTTCTTTGTTTACTCAGCCCTTCTATGTCTCTGAAGTAGAGAAGAGGGGGGGGTGATCTCGTGAAAGCACGTTGGCCAAAGATTCCGGCCAATCAGGAACCAACAGGTCAGCTTAACCACGCATGATTTGACTACCTATAAAAGAAGTCACGCACCCTCTTTTCTTCCTCTTTTTCTTCCACTTTCCGGCCGAACGCACACAGAGGAGATCGTCGACCCCCCCCCCCCCACCGGCTCGCCCGAGGAGGTGGGGGTTTGTAAAAGGTAATATCTTTTAATTCCTACCACGAATAATGAACTATTCTGTCAAACACACACCATTACAATTGCCACAAAAATCACTTTACATCAAACACGCTCGCATACACCTATTCGTACAAACGGAGCTTTTGCACTCCTTAAAAATATGAACTCTACAAAATGTCTTAGTCAAATAAATTGTTTTGTTTAATATAAATGTTTTACTCTTAATTATTGATTTTGCAAAATACCATTCTTGTGTGTTAGCTTTATTATTCCTTCGCTTTCTTTCTAATATAATTTCAGATATTATAATAATGTTTTCTTTTTTTTCCCTTTGTTTGTTTTAATGTGTTAATTATTATCCACACGTGATCGGGCCACTTCGACCAATCCACACGTGGTCGGGCCACATCGAACAGTGGGAATCACATTCCGCTGCAACGGCATCCATCCCATAACCATTTGCCCGGCCATCCATCGCCACATTGGTTTATCCTTTGTTTGAATACCGTGTCACCCCCTTCTCTCTCGCTGTCTGCGAGAGGGTGTTCCTATTTACTTGTCTAGAATTATATAACTCTGAAAATACTACATACAGTATATAACTACACCTAAATAAATTCTTTTGGACTATTAAAATAATTTCTAATGCTATTGATAATGTTTACCAATTTATTTTTTTTTTTTATTATCGCTTATGCTTGAATTCATGTTTTGAAACATGACGTAAATCATAAATCTATGACGTCACGTCAAAACTATAATTATTTTGTTAAGGGAATGTTTTAAGATCTATTTATAAGTAGAACGTCAAACAGAAGATCTCAAGATTTCAGTTTCGATTTCCTGTCATGGTGTCCGATTTATTTGTTGGGAATTTATTATTTAGTATTAATGCAATATTTTCCATTTCTAAAAGGAGTTAAGATATTTGTTTACAAAAATTCTGACAGACAGACACACATATCGACAGAGAAAGTGCCCATTATATTATAAATGGACTAGCGAAAATAGACTCCCTAACGGTCGTCTATTTTTGCTAGGCTGCCGCGTTCTTGGGTGGTCAGACCTTGTTTCGGACCAAAAATATTTTTAGTTAAAAAAAAAAAAATTTGTCTCCCAATATTTTTTGTTTAAAAAGGAAAAAAAAAATTTTGCTCAGATGGTAGCGTATCGGACAAATTCGTCCTAATTATTCTTTGACGTTCAGGTTATGAGTTCAAATCACGACCTCGGCGTCGAAATTATTTATTGTTTATTTAGTTAAGATGTGCCCTAATGTATTTCTTATGTTTATGTGTTTGAAATTAATTAAATAGTAATTACCCGCCCCTCCCCCTTACGTTTACAAAAATTCTCGCCGACAGACAGACAGACAGACAGACAGAGAACCTGCTCGTTATATTATAAATATAAAAAGAACCAATTATTATACGATCATTTATTGCTAAATGAGAGATGTGAAAAAAAAGCGATTTTTATTTACTCCTCGCGGAGTTAGGCACAAGGCCAGTTTTATCTTACTCCCACAAGTAAGATGTGACCCAAGCTCGGGTCGAGCAAGTGGGGTTAAAAGCCAGCGCTCGAGAGGTGAGCACTCTGGCCATTTAAAAATTGCCTGGGCAGCCCCATCGGCATTCCCCGGTAGGGGCGCCTCAGACAGTAAGCAATAAACTTACTCCTCCCCAAAGAGGGGAGGCGAAGCCTGGGAGGGTGGACCTCCTAGAACTGCACAGGACAGGCGTGCAGTATCCATCGGAACAGATACTACACTTTGATCTTAGCCAAAAGGCCGAGAACCCAAGTAAGAAAATTAAATTTAGATTTTAACTATGTAGAGCGTTTGGCAGTTAGCGTCAAGGTTGCGAGTTCGAATCGCGATGTTGACGCCGAAAATTATTTATTGTTTATTTAGTCTTTAATATGTGGCCCAATGTATTTGTTTATGTTTCCGATATTGAAATTAATTAAATAGTAATTATCTCGCCCCCCCCCCTCTCCCCTCTGTTTACAAAAATTCCCCAGGACGGACAGACAGACAGACAGACAGACATCCTGACAGAGAAAGTGCTCGTTATATTATAAATGGATAGATATTCTATATTTCTGATTTGTGTAACTAAAATTTACACATGTTACAGATAAGCCCTTGAAAATGTAACAAGGTGAACCCTGAAAAAATTAATTTGGGAAATTAATTTTCCGGTTGCCTCAAAACTTATAACAAAATATCGAATTATGAATCGTTAATAAGTTCAAGGCAGAGCATTAATCTTAGTAAAAGCAGCTAATATTGGTATATTTTCACACCAACTGGATTCTCAGGACTTCGCTAAGGTCGATAGAGGTCAGACAGATGACCGGAGCTGACCTGGAAGAACACTAGGTGTGTTTCACTTCTCAGTGTCTGTTCTTGTTTCAAGATGCTGAGAATTCCTCGAGATACAGGGTGGGCCAAAATAAGGGTCCTATCTTTAAATTTGAATAACTTGAATTTGAATAACTTCCACAAAATAAAAGTTAAACTCACCAAACTTTATGTGTGTGTAGACTGACCCTTCCGAGATTTTTTGAAATAAACAAAACAAATTTTAGCCGAAAAACACTTCTTAAAACTTACAAAAACTAAAGTATTGTTTTTTACACTGTTTTGAGTTTTTTAAGCAAAAATAATGTTTTCTAAATGAGGGTAGGTTCCTTAGGGCTAATACGGCTCATGCTTGCTTCGGAAGGGGTCCTTTACTTATTCTAAAAAAAAAAATTTTTTAAATCAATAAATAAAAAAGTTATGAATTTTTAAAAATAGGACCCTTATTTTTGCCCACCCTGTATAAGTAGACAAGTGAGAGAGATAGACACAGACTATTAACCATTCTTCTTTTGGCCAAGATCAAAGTGTAGTATCTGTTCCGATGGATACTGCACCCCATAGACCGGTATTGTCTTGGCCTTCGGGGCTTGATTTACGCCGGTCTATGGGTCTGTCCTGTGCAGTTCTAGAAGGTTCACCCTCCCAGGCTTTGCCTTCTCACACTTTGAGAGGGGGTTAGTTTATTGCTAATCGCCTGCGGCGCCCCTACCGGGGAATGCCGACGGAGCTACCCAGGCATTTTTTGTAGGCCAAAGTGCTCAACTTCTCGGGCGCTGGCTTTTCAAATCCCACTTTCCCGACCTTGTGTCACGTCTTACCGCTGTGGGAGGTAGATAAATAACTTGCTGCTAGAATTTCTCTCTGTCGAAAAAGAAGGCAAAATTATAAATCTTACCTAAATTAATACAATCTGGACTCATCAATATCCATGAATATATAAATATTTACATATGTAACTAGAAAAATACCAGTCCCAGGACGGGTAAAATTAATTCACAAAATAGAACAGTTTTATGTCCATTTTTATGTCCCCCTACAAAGATTAAAAGCAAGATATCTATCAGATCAGCCTGCTTGCCTGGACCATATTGACCCAACTCCTCCATACTTCCCTGTTCATCATGGCTCTATGAAGATCTTCGAGTTGAGAACCAGTATCTTCTGTCAACTGTTTTGTGTACGTCTTATAGGGTCAACCAACCTTAACTGTTCCGTGTGTTGACGTCCATAAAATCAGATCAGTGATAACCTCTTCTTTGCTTCTATAACAATGTCCAGCGAATCTCATTCTCTTTTCTTTTATTACTGATGATATTTTAGACAAGTTACCATACAGCCGTTTATTAGATGGGTGCGTTTTCCAGTGCATGTTTCATACAGCACGGAGCATCCGTGTCTAAGTTCCATCTAGTTTTCTTTCCAGTTTTTTTTTTGTAAAAGTCCAAGATGGCGATCCATAAAGAAGTATGGATTCAACTACAGCTCTGAAAAAGTGTTTTTGATTTGTTCAGACAGTGCTGATTTACAAATGACTTTTAGCTGATTAAGTGCCTGCCAAGCCTTGGCTATTCTAAAGAGCACGTCTTTTTTTCTGTCGAGGCGATGTGGCTGCCCATATATTCAAAGTCATTTACCTGCTTGAGAAATGTTCTGTTCAGTGTTTCTATTGGACCTATTTGATGATAGCAGATATATTCTGTTGTCGTTGCATTCGTGTGCAGTCCAATCATAGCAGCTGACTCTTCCAAAAGATGAAGTAGCCTTTGGGCATTAACATTGTTATCAGTTAACAGTGCAATATCATCGGCGTAATCGGCATCGGTGACTTTTTTTATGGATGCTGTCCGCTTCTTGCTGGCGTTAATGTTATCATATTCGCTATGTTAATCAATAGAGTGTTGCAGCACGTAGTCGATACAGATCACAAACAAGAACTGAGCCAGAGTATCACCCTGTAATACACCGGATTGAATTTCAAAGAAATCAGTGTCTCCGTCGGAAGAGCGTGCCATGGCTCTAGTATTCTTGTACATAATCATTACGGCTGCAACGAACTCTTCAGGGATTCTAATAAAATCTATTCCATCTTTTCTCTGTGGATCGAATCAAAAGCTTTGGAGAAGTCCACAAACAGTAATTTTACCGGCAGTTACCTTGCTTTTACACGCTCGATGATTCTTCTCACCGTTAAGATTTGACAAACTGCTGAGCGATTTCTTCTAAATCGATTTTGATTTCTTCTAAGGATATTTTCCATTTCTTGTTGGATTCGGTTGAGAAGCATCGCATTCTAAACTTTTGCTGCTATTAGTGTTAAGAGATGGCTCTATAACTATTGGTTTGACTGAGATCTCCTTTCTTTGGGAACGGTAGTATGCAGCTTTCAGTCCTAGTCCGAATCGCATTCCCATTACACACCTCATTACAGTAATAAAGCAGGATATCATTGAACTTGCCGGTTTTCAAAACTTCAGGTGGAATTGGGTCAAAACCGGCAGCTTTTGTGTTTTTTTATTTTCTTCAAAACTGGTTCCAATTCATTTTCATTAAATGATCCCCTTTTTATTGTTAACTCTTGATCGGAATCGATTTTGATGAGTGCTTGCCTAGCAGATTTTGTAAATGGTACTTCCACTTCTGCAGTTGTTTGTATTGGCTTTTTTCTTTCATCTCGGTCTTAGTAGTTATTTTCCCAAGCAAGATATAATGATACTAAATCTTATGTCTAGAATCCTTATTCCAATTTTGATCAAAATCCATTACATGATTTTAATTCTTAAAAATGTCTAAAATTTAAGGCTTAAGGGGGTTTTGAGAAGAAATTGAAATTCATGGAATGTTGTTTAATTCGTATCTAATGACTATGGATCAAATTCAATGCAAATAATTTGAAAAATATTTGGATTTTCAAATTGGGAGGTTGTGCCCATATTATGCTCCCTAAACACCCTTTTACATACTCCAAAAAACTGAAATTTGGGCAATATTTACTAATTAATGTCTAATACCTTTTGTTAACATTTCACTAAAAGTGGAGGTATTTAAATTTTCACAAAGAGCTTCCACCCCATTTTTACTCCCCTTTGCATAAAACTAAATTAAACTAAATATAGCCCACATTTGGACCCCTTGCGCCTAGCGGCTGTGTTCCAAAATTTATAATGATCGGTTAATTAGTTTAGGTGTGAAGCCTGTACATACAAATATACAAGAGTCTTTCTTGCCCCTCCCATAATACCGGTATTTACTCAGAATTTTTCTTTTGTATTTAACACCCGCTCTATCTAAAATTAAAGAGGCCTACAGAGCTCTATTAAATTCAATTCCCTCACGGTTATCGTTGTTTAGAAATTCCATTGTTTTAGCGAGGACGGAAAAATGGAAAAAGGAAAAAGGAAAAAAAAAGGAAGAAAGAAAAATAAGTATGCCTCCTGAGCACTACTGAAACACACAAATATAACTATGGTGGTCTGCAGAGCAGTAGTAAATCATGTTTGTTTGAAGAAAAATAATGATATTTATAATAGGTAAAGTACTACATATTACAGTAATTATTTTTTTAAATTACTACATGGTAATGTTGAATATAAAAAATCTGGCCCATAGTCCTCCCTCGAAGGCGGAAGTATAACAATATTTAAAAAAAAAAAATTAAAAAAATTGTGTGAGACGACTGGGATCGAACCGGTCTTGGAGCTATGCTGTTAACCTTGAGACCACAAATGCGAGTATAAAATTTAAGCAAAATTAGATCATATAAACCAAGACAGCCGATAGTTGGCATGTGTTATAATTTATGATACACCATAATGCGACCAAATCTAGTGACTATTATTCGCACGTTGTTTATCATTTCTATACCAAGTAATCGATGTTTTCTTCTAATGTTTGGATATTATACATGTGAAAGGTGTAGGATTCAGGAAATGTCAACTTTATGGATTTATGTTGAGTATCTTTGCATATATTGACTTAATTCGGAAGTCGAGTCGTTGAAGAAATTGTAGCACCATGTTGAGTGTCGAAGTACAGAAGGAACTATGTTCGTTAATTGCATTCTCTAAAAACTGGAATGAGTGTAAATGTTCACGTAATAAGTTGAAGTAATGTAATCCGATATTCTCGAAAATCAGCGTCCATTAAATGTTTGCGTAATGTTTTGTATTATGTAGTAAATTAATAGCAGACAAATTGTAAATACTAACGGACACTTTTTAAAAAAAATAGACGTTGATTATTAGTATCCGGTGACGATTGGGAGAGTGTTAGTACTTAAATGTTAGAGGGAAAAGCTTTTGCTACCACCTATATGGAGTATGTTTTGAGGAGAGTCGAAGATGGTGGGCCAAAAGTAATATTTAGTGTTAGCTGGAGAAAAATAATAATAAATTTACTAAAACACGATCGAGTGAATGAGCGTAATGTAGTGGTGAGTTTAGTAGCCTGTGATGCATGTGGTTAGTTTCTTATTCTTCGAGAAGGTACAGGGAAAAATCGTCTTAACTTTATATATTAAATAAGTAGTTTAATTATGAATTATTAATTTTTTTGAAATATATTACAAATTAACAATTTTTAACAAATAATAAAATCAGATTTTTTTATAAATGGAAATTAAAAAAAAATATTTTGAAAATATTTATTAACAAATAGTTTTATTATAAATAATTAAAAAAATTAAATATATTACAAATTAACAATTATTAACAAATAATTAAAACTGTCTTTTATAAAAATAAATTAATAAAAAATTATTTTGAAAATATTTATTAAAAAATAGTTTTATTATAAATAATAAAAAAAATTTAATATATTACAAATTAACAATGATTAACAAATAAATTTTATTATTTGTTAATTGTTAAACTGTTTTTATGAATGGAAATTTTTCTTTTCATTTATATTTTGAAAATATTAATTAACAAATTAGGGTTAGGGTTAGTATGTAATGTTTCCCTTTTATTAATTAACAAATTAGAGTTTGGTTTGTTAATAATTAATAATCAAACACTTTTTTGAAAACAAATTATTTGCACAAGAAAAACAGGCAAAAATACAGGGTGGGCAAAAATAAGGGTCCTATTTTTAAAAATTCATAACTTTTTTATTTATTGATTTTTTTTTTTTTTTTTAGAATAAGTAAAGGACCCCTTCCGAAGCAAGCATGAGCCGTATTAGCCCTAAGGAACGTACCCTCATTTAGAAAACATTATTTTTGCTTAAAAAACTCAAAACAGTGTAAAAAACAATACTTTAGTTTTTGTAAGTTTTAAGAAGTGTTTTTCGGCTAAAATTTGTTTTGTTTATTTCAAAAAATCTCGGAAGGGTCAGTCTACACACATATAAAGTTTGGTGAGTTTAACTTTTATTTTGTGGAAGTTATTCAAATTCAAGTTATTCAAATTTAAAGATAGGACCCTTATTTTGGCCCACCCTGTATAATAGAGGATTTTTTTTTGGATAAAACCTGGTGAAATTTGCAGCTTCCGATTTGGCCGCCATGACACAGTGGGCACCTTCAATATAACCGGTTGCCCCTTACTGCCTGTCTATTTTTGCAGGAGAACTTACCCAGTAACTATTATCTACTAAGACTCGCCTCATTGATTCGTTTAACAAAATTTAATAAGACGCACTTTTTTCTGAGGTTGCCAATCATATTTCAAGCGTTTCCGTTGGCTAACTTTTAATCCTTTCATTCGGTTATTTTCAACATGGCCGCTATGACATGCAATAGCTTTTTTCCCCAGTATCTTGTACACACAGAAACTCGAACTTATTTCTACTTAACCTATATTTGAAAAGATATATACAATGGACAGTTGCTTCGTAGAACGTTGTTTACCTTCTATTGTTAGTAGTTTTAACATTCACTTTTTGAGAGAGGAAGAGAGAAAACAGGTTTCCAAAGAGAACAGTCGGATGGAGGGGGTGTTCAAAAGTAACATGCGAGACAGGAAGAGAGAAAGAGAGAGAGAAAGAAAGTGTGTGAGAGAGAGAGAGAGAGAGAGAGAGAGAGGGGGGGAAGAGGCCAGTAACATGAGAGAAAAAAGAGAGAAAGAAAGTGAGAGGGGGTTCTAAAAAGTAACACGAGAGAGTTAGAAAGAGAGAGAGAGAGAGAGAGAGAGAAAGAGACAGAGAAAGAGAGAGAGAAAGAAAGAAAGTGTGTGAGAGAGAGAGAGAGAGGGGGGGGAAGAGGCCAGTAACGTGAGAGAAAAAAGAGAGAAAGAAAGTGAGAGGGGGTTCTAAAAAGTAACACGAGAGAGTTAGAAAGAGAGAAAGAGAGAGAGAGAGAGAGAGAAAGAGACAGAGACAGAGAGAGACAGAGACAGAGAGAAAGATATGTTTGAAAAGAAACATGTTATATTTACTTTTTTTTTACTATTCACTTAAAAAAAATATTTGGATGTATTCTACACAGGTTCACTAAGTTTATTGTTTCGAACGAGTGGGAATCATTTTCATTTGTTGAAAACTGTCAAGTTAACACCTTTATTTGAGGAGTGGACGTAGCATGAAGCTATTGATTTGGCAGCATCCCATTTCCACTCGATACAGAAAGGAAGAAATGAAAAGGAAAGAGTAAGCTAAATGGATGGAGAAAGAAAGAGAGTGACTTAGACCAGTTAGTAATTTTTTGCGTTCGTTTGCATCGCATTTCTAGCTCCCCACAATTCACTCTGAGCTTTTCTACATTCCTTTTTCATCCCCGAATCGGGGATTCTCTAATCTGATTGAGGATGTGTTGCATTATTCTATGTAAGAGTTTTTTTATTTCTACTTCAATCGCGAAATATGTAACTGATTGGCAGATGGCAGCATTGGTTATATTTTGTATTATTTCTATTTATATATAAACTTAGGGTGCTTTCTTAGATTAGGACCCATGTTAAAATCGACTTGGCGTTGGTACTTTCCGGATGTTTATGTAAACTGGCGGAAAGTACCGATGCCAAGGCGGTTGACCTACCTGATTCCAAAGAATTAAAAAACGAGGCTGGATGTCCAAGTCGGGAAAAAACAAACATTAACGAACATTTAAAGCCCCAAAAAATCAAATAATAAATTTAGTCAAATTGTATGAAAGTAATATTTATTTTTTTAATGAAGAAATAAAAATAATCTAATAAAACATTTAGTCAAATTGTATGAAATAAATATTTATCAAATAAAACATTTAGTCAAATTGTATGAAATAAATATTTATTTTTTTAATGAAGAAATAAAAAAAAATCAAATAAAACATTTAGTCAAATTGTATGAAAGTAATATTTATTTTTTTAATGAAGAAATAAAAATAATAAAATAAAACATTTAGTCAAATTGTATGAAAGTAATATTTGTTTTTTTAATGAAGAAATAAAAAAAAATCAAATAAAACATTTAGTCAAATTGTATGAAAGTAATATGTTTTAACAAAGAAATAAAAATAAACAGGCGATAAATTATATTTTTTAAATGTTTTTTTTTACTGAAAATTATTTTTGATTTGTAATCAGGTAAAAATGGCGTCGTTAGGGCTAGGGTTTATTTATTTATATTTTTTTGACTGAAAATTATTTTTGGTTTCGTTAGGGTTAGGATTTAGGGTTAGGTATTAAAGTTTCTTTTGTTGTTTATTTAGCCTTTTTCTTTTGCGATCAGTTTTTCTTCCTGACAAAAGTTAATCACTCCTTCGAGAGACGCAACAGCCAGTGATAGCTCGTGAAAGTTCTTTGCAGTACTTTCGCGTTTCAATCAGTTAAAATGTTGACATGTCGTCTACTTATTCGTTTCAATCAGTTGAAATATTCTCGCAAATTGATTAGCTAACCGCTTCGGTACTTTCCGGCGGTTTACATAAACATCTGGAAAGTACCAATGCAAAGTCGATTTTAGCGTGGGTCCTAATCTAAGAAAGTACCGAAGAAGTTAGGTATGTCTATATGTTTATATATTTGTATGTACAGGATTCGCTCTTAAATTAATTAATCAATCATTATGAATTTTGGAATACAGCTGTTAGGGATAGGGAATCCAAATGAGGACTATATTTAGTTTAATTCAGGTTTATGCTAAGGAGGTAAAAAGAGAGTCGAAGTCCTTCGTAAAAATTCAGATTTTTGTGAGATTTTTAATAATAGGTATTAGACATCAATTAATAAATATTCCCAAATTTCAGTTTCCTTGGAGTATTTTAAAGGGTTTTTAGGGGACATAATATAGGCACAACCTTCCATTTAAAAATTAAAATATTTCAGATTTGCATTGAATTTGATCTGTAGTCATTGACACCAATTAAGCAAGATTTCCTGAATTTCAATTTCTTCTTTAGACCTCTTAAGCTTAAGCCTTAAATTTTAAACATTTCTGAAATCAAAATCATACAATGGATTTTGGTCAAAATTAGAATAAGGGTTTGAGGTTCAGTATCATTATGTCTTGATTTTAATCTTCATAAAAGTGGTGCAAAACTGTTCTTTTCAAGGAATTAATTTTACCCGTATTCTAGTTCAGTATAAGAGCTTCTAAAATGTCTTCTTCCATCGTCCCATCGAGGTATGTCTAACATTATTTGCAGAAGACAGTTTTGTAGAAAACGTGCAACCGTCGGACAGCTAGCATAAACTCTTATCGACAAACAAGACTCTGATGCATAGTATATTTTAGTCACAGGTTTTATTGTTCATCGACAAAGGTAAAAACTGAAAAGAAATTTAAAAAAACATTGTTTCAGGAACATGTAAATACAAAAATGAAGACAAGGTAGGACGAGGAGTTGCCTAAAGTCTAATGGGGCCGTAATCTAATAAATTTACAGAATAGAATTAATTTTACCCGTATTCTAGTTCAGTATAAGAGTTTCTAAAATTTCTTCTTCCATCGTCCCATCGAGGTATGTCTAACAGTATTTGCAGAAGACAGCTATGCTGTTTCTGGGGTGCGTTTGTTTTGTAGAAAACGTGCAACCGTCAGACAGCTAGCATAAACTCTTATCGACAAGCAAGACTCTGAGGCATAGTATAGAAAATATTAGAAACATGAAAGATAATACTAGAAAGAAGAGATACAATTATGCTAGGAAATTAAGTATGATACACGCGGTAAGATATAGACTACACGTTGGGGGAAATGTAAACAGAGTTCTCTGGATAAAAAGAAATATAAAAACAAAAATAATACTGGTACTATTTAGTTCTATTTTGAAAAAAAGATAAAGACAGTAATTCTTACGGGGGATGCGTAAAATGTCGAGGTATTTAAAAGGATAAAAATCTCTCTGCGAATGTCGGGTAAAAAAAAGGCCGCTAAACAAACGGGGACAGAGCACCGACAACTACTGGATCGGTGTCAGGGCTAGAAGAATCCCTCACAGAAAAAAGGGCCGGCAAAAGGAGATAAAGCTAAATGGTGTTATTCTACGCTAGACAGAACAACAGCATTGATGATATTTACTATTATTTAATTTCTTTTCAATTAAAATTTTTCTTTTAACTAATAAGCGAGGACACCCTGAAAGTGGTAGACTCCTTTTGCTACCTAGGAGATATGCTGAGTGCTGGGGGTGGCTGCGGACTAAGTTCGACCATCAAACACAAAACAGCTTGGGGAAAGTTCAGAGAACTTCTCCCAATCCTAACATTCCGAGCCATTAAACCGATGATGATGGTGGCGGTGGTGGTGGTTACGGTGATGATGACGATGATGATGATGATGATGATGATGATGATGATGATGATGATGATGATGATGATGATGATGATGATGATAAAACACAGCCCTGAAGATGACTTAAGTACATCAGAAAAACTTGCTCATCAACACATGTGTTGACACAACGGAATAACCGCCCCCGGGTTGAAATTCTGTTCTCAATTATTTGGTGAAGCTTTCCGGAAAGTGGGTGCTATCGTTAAAAACGTTAACGTCAAATGACGTCTGTAATGTATCATATTGTATTGTTTATCTCTCTCTCTCTCTCTCTCTCTCTCTATATATATATATATATATATATATATATATATATATATATATATATATATATATATATATCGTACATGTATTGGTTTCTGTAAATGTAAATCCGTAGAAACTCAAGTGTTTATAAAAAGTGCTCAATACCAAGTAGAGCTGTTTATAAGTATAAATTTTTATTTATACAAACATTATTGGTTACATATGTGCATACATGTTTCGGTGGCACTGGAAACGCCATAGGGGGTAATAAAAAATAAAAAATGAAGGAGTGAACAACCACTGGCAAAAAAGGTCAAGATAGGAAAATTAGTAATCCGACACTAGTTCATAAGAGGTAGAAGATGCTAGAAATAGAAGATGCTAGATCCCAAAAAAGAGTTATTTAAGATAGAAAATTCTTCAAATCCATCCATTCCTGAAAGATTCTCGGTCTGATGAGGTTGACTTTCTTGGGAAAGTGCAACCGAAACATGTATGCACATATGTAACCAATAATGTTTGTATAAATAAAAATTTATACTTATATATATATATATATATATATATATATATATATATATATATATATATATATATATACACACATACACACAATATTATGACAAATATTTTAAAATTCGGTACTTTTATAGAGAACACACCGCGTTTCCATGACTTTGCGTCGTCAACGTGTTCGGGCAGGTCTCGGAAGCGCCCGAGAGTTGACAAGGTGAAAACTGCCAAACGATAAATTGAAGACTTGCAGACGATAAATTCAGACAAAGAAAATCAGAGTAAAATACATATATAAAAATAAAGAACGAACAAACCATAGCTAAACAACTGTTATTAATTAGACGTTTATTTATTTTTTATTTTTTTTGTCAAAGGAACCATTGTTAATTTTTTTAAATAAAATATCATATGTTGACACAACTGGGCCAAAATTCTGTTCTGTTGTTTTTGGTGAAGCTTTCCGGAAAGTGTGTGCTATCGTTAAAACCGTTAACGTCAAATGACGTCTGTAATGTATCATCTTCTTTCGTGCGAATCAGATGATTCTGGTTGGGCAATTAGTTTCCCCAATGTTTTTCTAGTTAGAAATCTTTCTGGAAAGACATCGGATACTTACGGTAAGGACCACGTGAAGGTTGCCAACACCCCTAAGTGACAGTGTGGAACCGACTAGATTCGAACTTGGAACACCCAGGTCTTCAATCCGTGTCGATATCCACTTAACCACCGTCACCTCCCATGTATCATATTGTATTATGTTTATTTTAGGTTTGTATTTGACAAACATTCCCTATAAGAATATATATATATATATATATATATATATATATATATATATATATATATATATATATATATATATATATATATATATATATATATATATAAACAGTTAACATTGAACTTTTTTTTGTATAATTTTTAAACAAATATCAAAGTCTGAATTACTTACGGTTGATTGGGTTAGAAGTTTAAATAATGGTAATTCATAATTCAGTTTTTTGCAGTATTTGATCGTGAATTATTATTTTCTTTAAATTTATATTGAATAAAGATCAGTTTCAGGATAAGTTGAATCGTGTTCCTTTCTTTTCTTTTTTTACATGCAATTTTTAAAGTTTTCTAATGCTTTGTTTTAAATATTTACAATATCGTATGGTCAACATGTTTTGATATTTTGGATAACTTTAGTAAAGGTGTTTTTTGTTTACAAGAAATAATACATTTGCACCAAGTTTTATAATAAAGTAATGGATTTATTATATTCCGTGATCATTAATTAATAAATACTGAAAATTTCATTAAAATTGGTTGATTTCCTGAATTTTGATGGATTATTTAGTGAATAGAGAAGTCGAAATGCCTTCTTATTGTCATTACGACCGTCCTTGTTTTGACACGCAATGCAGTGACGTCATTTTCTAGCCAACCGGCCTGTAGTAACTCTCGGTGGCCACGTCTGGGTCCATCTTCAGTGGGAATAATGTCAATCAGGTAAAGACCTGGAGTGAGTTTATAGTTAATTTTGGCGGGAAAATTTGAATACGAAACTATATTTATTTAGTATTATAAACATTTAAGTATATTAGTACTAGTGTTAAAATTAATCCTGTTCATAACCGGTGTTTTTGTTTTTATGTGTAAAGCTTCTAGTATATGGAGTTTTTGTATATTAGTATTGTGTTGTGTTGTCTACAAGAAGTTTTCGGATTTGCGAGCGGGGACGAGTTGTCGGCTATTTTTAATAATACGTGCCTTAGAGAAAAAAATGCTGCCCCGATACACACACACACACACACACACACACATATATATATATATATATATATATATATATATATATATATATATATATAATATTATGATAAATATTTTAAAATTCTTATCCACATACACACGTGTTTCATCCTTTTCCGGGAATCAACAATGTGAAGAATGGCTATTCTGCCAGTCGCACGATTCGAACCCCAGACCCAAATTACCAAAATGCCATCGAGAAAGAATAGAAATAAAGTCTATTTATGTCTCTACAAGCGAACATATTTAGTAGATTGTCACAACAGTGTTCAACAATCAAATTGGACAAAACAGCGCATTTAAGCATTAATTTGGCAGCCTATATTTACTTCTCTTAAAGGGTCCATCCTGCATTAAGGGGATTATAAACAATATTCAACATGGCTAACTTAGACAAGGATCAGTATACAAAATAGAGATAGTACAATTGGCTGATTCATGTCGGTTAGATAATGTTATATCCTGGAGTTTGGTATCTCGTCTGCCTTTAGCCAAAGCAGAGCGAGATCAGGACGAAAATACATCTTGTTGGCGTGAAGAAAAATCTCGAACTTGCTTTGGCGCCAAAATATATTTAATTAATACATGTAAGCGTTTCCTCAATTCTTCTTCTGTTGTATAATCTGCACATGTTTGACCTTACTGCCAGAAGACAGCTGTGGTGATATGTTTCATTATTTATTTCTAAGTGTTTCTTTATGAAGAGGAGGTTGCAGCCATTTTCACTCACAGATTAATATCTGCTCTCACGGACCTCACATTCACTGGGATATTTTCTTAATGTGTATTTTAGCTAAATCACCGCAATTATTTCATATTTTGCTTCTTACTATTATCAATATTCTACATTAGATTTTAAATCAAAATAACGAACGCTCCCTAGAAATACACTTTCATTCTTTCGAACGTTCTGACAGTCTATTCTGTATACTTTGTTTTTTACACTAATGTAATAAAATAAAAAAAAGCTTTGGCGATATATTTTAATGTATACATGTAAGCATTTCCTCATTTCTTCTTCTGTTGTATAATCTGTACATGTTTGACCTTACTGCCAGAAGACAGCTGTGGTGATATGTTTCATTATTTATTTCTAAGTGTTTCTTTATGCAGCATAGCATGGAGGAATTTCCTCAATCTTCTTTTTTCGACTGAAACAGCTGTTCGTCTCTCTAGCTGCCATGTAGTAGGTGGCTCATTGGATAGTGACGTCTAATTGTAAAGATGGTCGTAGTGGTGATGTAGCAGCCAAAGTTTCTATGTCGTCCTTTCCTCGAACGTATTTCCAGAAAATGTGTGACTGTTTCGTTTTCTTTTAAAATTTCTTACATTTTTTCTGGGTGAGCTGTTCCTTCACACTAAGTCTTTTAGAGAGATGGTCGCAGCCATTTTCACTCACACATTAATATCTGCTCTCACGGACCCCACATTCACTGGGATATTTTCTTATTTCATATTTTGCTTCTTACTATTATCAATATGCTACATTAGATTTTAAATCAAAATAACAAACGCTCCCTAGAAATACACTTTCATTCTTTCGGACGTTCTGACTGTCTATTCTGTATACTTTGTTTTTTACACTAATGTAATAAAATTAAAAAAAGAAACGCCTTGTTGGTTTGATGACATGTAACAAGTTGTTTGCTCAGTGGATAGTGACGTTTCTCCGTTCCTTTCTCTTTTCCATTGTTGTTAAGCTGTCGACATAGTTGGAGTGAAGATAAAGCAGCAGAAGTGTCATCGTTTTTTTTTTGTTTCTTGATAGAATAACAAAAGTTAAGAAAAACAAAACGAACAAAAATCACCAGCAACAAAGGCGTATACTAATATTTCAGTTATTGGCCATATTTTTTTTATTTTTTGCATTTTTTGCATTTTTTTGCATTTTTTTGCATTTTTTTACATTTTTTGCATTTTTTGCATTTTTTTGCATTTTTTGCATTTTTTGCACCTTAAGGATAAAATTACAGTTGAAATGAATAGATTTTTTATATTTAATTGGCTTTGCAAACTCACTTTTCCTGATTTAAACAATCTAAACAGAGCTCAATGGATGACCAAACGAATCACTTTTTCCTAAAGTATAACCGCCATTCCTGCAATATGGTTCCGGAGAGAACCCTGTTTGGTAATTTTTCACCTAGAAAGCTCTATATGATGAAACATGATCATGATGATAATGATGATGATGATAATGCTGATGATGATTATGATGATGATGATGATCATCATCATCAGCAGCAGCAGCAGCATCAGTATTAACATCATCACTACCACCATCATCATCTCTCGCTTCCCTTATTTTGTCCTTTAGTCTTCACATTCCATGAGCGATGTTTCTGACAAAGGGGGAAGAATTGCTATTTTATAGGTCAGAATCCATCCATCTAACACTTAAGATAAGCAATATAGTTCCGGAGAGAACACTGATAATTTTTCACCTAGAAAGCTCTATATGATGATGATGATGATGATGATGATGATGATGATGATGATGATGATGATGATCGTCATCATCATCATGAGCATGATCATCATGATGATGATGATCATCATCATCATCTCTCGCTTCCCTTATTTTGTCGTTTAGTCTTCACATTCCATGAGCGATGTTTCTGACAAAGGGGGAAGAATTGCTATTTTATGGGTTATAATCAAACCATCTAACACTTATTCTTGACTAGTTTTTGACCTTGAAGTAGTTTTTTCTTTAGCTCCTTACATCAAATGGCTTCATGCCTTGTCTGGAGCGACTTCCATAAAAAAACCATCATCATCATCATCATCTGTTTAATCTCTGTTCTACATAGTTGTATATGGTTGGATGGCTTTTAGAAATTGACTCTTCCAAACTAACCTATCCCTGCCCAGGATTTTATTGATCCCTTTTCTCTCAAATCCATCCTTATAACTTCCTCCCGCGTTTTTCTTGGCCTTCCCCTGCCAACTGACCCCGTTACCTCAGCAGATGTACATCTATTAACCAAGAACTCACATCTCCTTGTGGGTTTTTCAAGCATCCAATCCAGACGATTACATTTTTGAAACTGAAAAAAAGAATTCAATTCACACTCGACAATTCAAATATAATTGGAGAGAGAAGTGGTAACAACCCATCCAATACATATTTAGAGAGAGGGGGAAAATTGAAGCATATCTAATCTCTAAGTCTAACTTGGGAAGGGGAATTGCATAATTCACTACAGACACCAGAGGGGAGGCCGCATATATATATATATATATATATATATATATATTAATGGTATTTTAATCTATTATTTATAATTAACTAAACGTTACGCAATATATTGCATTGTTTCAATGCGGTTTTTGCCAGACGTCTGAAACAATGCAATATACTGCGCCACTGTAATTCAGGTTAAAGTAACCTTTCTTTTTTATTTTACTTCGTCCATATTTTTCCACTTTTTTCATTCTTCATTTTATTTCTCCTTCTCTCCCCGCCCCCTTCCAATTTTAACGTCTCTCTGCACGCTTTTCATTATTCTTTCTTTTTTCAAATAGTTAAACGCGTGCCAATGACGTCTCTTTGTGCGTTCTTCTTTTTTCCTACGTTTATAGCGTGATCGAATAAATGTAACATCTTCACTTTTCCTGAAGATCCGAACGAAAACGCCAAAATCTCTAGTTTCTTGATGAGTTTTTCCTTCATTCAAATTTGTTTTTTTCCGTTTGTCTTTTTCACACATCTTGTCTTTCACGGAATTTCATTTTATGATACATCGTGCATTTTATCCCCATATATATATATATATAGTGTTAAAGTGAATCATTTCGGTAAGAAATCCGAGTATGAGAGCTCAATGTAGAAAACGGAGCAAGAATAAAATATAGAAAGAAAAAATTCACCTTATATATATAAATAAATTCCCGAAACAGTTTTTCATGGTAAACAACTGATGATCCCTTAAAATAGTGTTAGAAACTAACTAATATAATAACTGTAAAAAATAAATTGACTTACAATGAGTGATTTTCCACTGGAAGACTTGAGACTATAAGTTTTTTTGTTTTTTTTTTTATTTTTTATATATATATATTTTTTTTATATAGTTTTAATGGTTGAGAAACTTCCGAGACTATATATATATATATATATATATATATATATATATATATATATATATATATATATATATATATAGTATGGCAGCAAATTCTTATTAAGACAGGCTTCATTAAATTCCACAGAGTTCTTCGTTTTTTAGATTTTCTTGGTTAGTCGTTCGACTCTTCGGTGGAGAATCACTTTTTTGTAAGTCAATTTACTTTTTGCAGTCACTATATTCGTTTGCTTCCAAGAATTTACGCTAGTCTTAACATTATTTAAGGGATCATCACTGTTTTGGGAATTTAAAAACAAAAAAGTATTTTATTTCATGGCTTCCCTTAAAAGACAAGAACATAAACGTTCCGTATATTAGATCTAAGTTTTGTTCCTAATAAATGTTTTGCTTACTTATATTAGTTATTAAAATGTTCTTCTTACCTGTGTTGTTCGTTTGTGTCTAAGAAAATGTATCCGTTATTTACAAAAATGTTGCTGTATTTTAAAGTGTTCGGACGAATCCATTACACTACTTTTTAGGTGATTTTATAGTTTTATATTAAAAATATTTAAAAATTAAATATATATATATATATATATATATATATATATATATATATACACATGTATTTAAAAAAAAAAAATTTATTTATTATTATTATATGTGTTATATATATATATATATACGTTTATATATATATATATATATATATATATATATATATATATATATATATATATATATATATATATATATATATATGTATAAAACATGATATAATCCTAATTCATTCAAAAAGCAATTTATTCACAAACAAAATTGTTTTGCCCACTTTTGTAAATATACACATTTATGGTAAATTTTAGCAACAATTCACAAAAAGGCTTCATCAGTGCATAACACACCACATACATACATATATATATATATATATATATAAAATATATTTTTGTACCTGCAGACGATATCGTTTCAGGTTTTCTACTCTCATCAGTACAGGAGTGGCGGTTGCACGGGATGGAATACAGTTCGTAGATTCAGCCTAGAATCATGATTATATATATATATATATATATATATATATATATATATATATATAGAGAGAGAGAGAGAGAGAGAGAGAGAGAGAGAGAGAGAGAAAGAGAGAGAGAGATTGATAGATGTAACATTCCCACACGTTCTCCTTATCCAGTTATAGTTATCATATGAGGATTCTTATTTAAGGGAGACAGCCGCCTCACCAGAATTGGACGAATTACCTCCCTTACTTATAAACAAATATTTATCACAAACTGCCAAATGGGACCACTGCGCCCTTCACAATAAACCCCCTTCTCTCTTTTTTTTTTTTACATGAGCTTATCTCTGCTTTTGGGGTCCTTTTACTTGCTCCTTACATATAGACTAACCCTTCCCGCTGCCAAAACTGTATTGCAGTGATCTGAGATTTTTCGAAATAACTTTCTGTACTTCATTCTGAAGAGTGACGCAGCATCTATTAACATAATTCATACAATTTATACAATTTATACTTTTTATACAATTTATACAATTTATACAATTTATACTTTCCCTTTTCTTTGTTTATATAATAATACTCCCACCTCAAAAAAACGATCCTTAATGTTTTTTGTAAAAACAGACACAATTTTGGTTAGAAAAATGAGTCAAAGGTAACTCGTGCCTCAGGTTCAGATTGTGTGACCAGATCAAATGAATACTAGACATGTTCTCAACACCGATTTGAACACAATATGCTAGTTCACACATGGCTGGTTCATACTTTCTTGCGAGATATTTGGACCTCCTCTCAATCGAAAAGCTAGCCACCTTAATTTTAAATATTAGAAAAAGCTAAGAGATGCAAAATCAGCAAGAAGGCTGACAAGGCGGCGGGGGGGGGGGTGCTGATTATGTGACGAATGCAAGTGTAGTATACTGTTGCTGTGTTTAAAAGAAAGACGACGAACACTTGTGTATAAAAATATAATGGTATACCTTTATTGCTTAAGTTGCGACAAATGAGGAGAATGAATGAGAGTCGTTAAGTTCACACATGGCTGGTTCATACTTTTCGCATAATTATTAGACCGTATCCACGATAGATCTGATTGAATTTATAACTGGCTTTCACCAATTTCATACAGACTCCCTCTACCAGAAACTTTCTCACACCTGCCAGTACCCTATATCTTTACAAAGCCACCATTCACCCATGCATGGAGTTTTGTTGTCACACCTGGGCTGGTACTCCAACTACTAGTCTCTCCATATTGCATAGAGTCCCAAAAAGAGTCTTGTGCCCTCTCAACGTAAATACCCACAACCAACCCGACAAGCAGCAAAATCACACCTCTTCACTGCTCCCCACTTTAGGATGCCCCAAAAAATCTGGCCTGTAATTAACAGTAGCCTCTTACATCTCAGTGACAGGGTGCCTTGTTTGGGGTGAATTGTAGTAATAAAATAAGATAGAATATATATATATATATATATATATATATATATATATATATATATATATATATATATTTTATGTATTTTTATGCAATTGTTTTTATTGGTGCTTGAAGCGTTCGTTGTTTTTGCTGACTACTACTATTTCGATTGTTTCACTCCCTGAGTTATTAAGATACAGAAAATTGCATTATTAGTCGCCCTTAACTTTATAGGACGTATTTTTCGTTAATATATATATTATATATATTTTTTTATTAATTTTATACGGACACATGTTTTGGCTCACAGCCGTCATCAACATGGCTAACTTAGACAAGGACCGAACCTTCGATATTGATGGCTATAGTCCAACGTCTTGCCAATGGACTACAACGCCTAGAAATATGTACGATTTTTATCACTTAAATATTTAATGTACTTTTATGTAATTGTTTTTATTGGTGATTGCAGCGTTCGTTGTGTTTTGCTTACTACTACTATTTCGATTGTTTCACTTCCTAAGTGATTAAGATGCATAAAATTGGATCATATATATATATATATATATATATATATATATATATATATATATATATATATATATATATATATATATATATATATATATATATATATTATGTAATTGTTTTATTGGTGATTGTAGCGTTCGTTGTTTTTGCTTACTACTACTATTTCGATTGTTTCACTTCCTAAGTGATTAAGATGCAGAAAATTGCATTATTAGTCGCCCTTAACTTTATAGGACATATTTTTCGTTAATATATATATATATATTTTTATTAATTTTATACGTACATAAAACTTTAATGTACGTATAAAATTAATTTAAAAAATATATATGTAAAAAATACTTCTACTTTTATATTTCTAGGCAGGGCGTTGTAGTCCATTGGTAAGACGCTGGACTATAGACATTAATATCGAAGTTAGCCATGCTGATGACGGCTGTCAGCCAGAACCACGTGCCCATGGATTACTTTTATGTACGTATGAAATTAATATATATATATATATATATATATATATATATATATATATATATATATATATATACTTATGGGTTACCACTTACCACGGCCAAGAGCCATTCGAGGATAAGGGTTAGTGAGATTGTAAGTTGGATGATGGAACAGTATTATGAAAGGATTGAGAACTATGATTAATTCACAGGAGGACTCAATCGATATTTCTTGACATTGGACTTCAAAAAGACCATGTTGTAGTCTGCAGGGAAGCATTCCTGTGGTAATGTGATCTTAGAAAAAAACTCCTCACATGGAAAGACTAGCAACATCGCTTCTGTAGGAAAGGAGCTGCACGAAAGAGACAAGATCATCTTTCACTAGATATGAAACATATTCAGAAAATTGAGAAAATAGAAAGTATCTACTTTATCATGGCCGCCGTAGGTAAAATCGGAGATCGCGAACCGATGTTAATCCAAAAAACTCACCAATTATTTTAGACCACATAGGTTTTGGCAGAATTTTTATTCCTATTATTTACAAAAAAAATATTTAAATTTATCATTTGTTAATAATTGTTTGTTACTTTGTAATATAGTTATATTTGGTTAATAATTGATAATTAAACTATTTAAAAAAACATTTTTTTTTAATTTAAATTTATCATTTGTTAATAATTGTTTGTTACTTTGTAATATAGTTATATTTGGTTAATAATTGATAATTAAACTATTTAAAAAAATTGTTTAAAAAAAAGTTAAATTTATCATTTGTTAATAATTGTGTGTTACTTTGTAATATAGTTATATTTGGTAAATAATTGATAATGAAACTATTTTAAAAAATTTTAAAAAAACATTTAAATTTATCATTTGTTAATAGTTGTGTGTTACTTTGTAATATAGTTATATTTGGTTAATAATTGATAATTAAACTATTTTAAAAATATTTTAAAAAAACGTTTTAATTCATCATTCGTTAATAATTGTTTGTTACTTTGTAATATAGTTATATTTGGTTAATAATTGATGATTAAACTATTTTAAAACTATTTTTAAAAAACGTTTTAATTCATCATTCGTTAATAATTGTTTGTTACTTTGTAATATAGTTTTATTTGGTTAATAATTGATAATTAAACTATTTTAAAAATATTTTAAAAAAACGTTTTAATTCATCATTCGTTAATAATTGTTTGTTACTTTGTAATATAGTTATATTTGGTTAATAATTGATGATTAAACTATTTTAAAACTATTTTTAAAAAACGTTTTAATTCATCATTTGTTAATAATCGTTTGTTACTTTGTAATATAGTTATATTTGGTTTATATTTGATGATTAAACTATTTTAAAACTATTTTTAAAAAACGTTTTAATTCATCATTTGTTAATAATCGTTTGTTACTTTGTAATATAGTTATATTTGGTTTATATTTGATGATTAAACTATTTTAAAAATATTTTTTAAAAAACATTTAAATTCATCATTTGTTAATAATTGTTTGTTACTTTGTAATATAGTTATATTTGGTTAATAATTGATAATTAAACTATTTAAAAAATATTTCAAGAAAACAAAACATTTAAATTTATCATTTGTTAATAATTGTTTGTTACTTTGTAATATAGTTATATTTGGTTAATAATTGATAATTAAACTATTTAAAAAATATTTCAAGAAAACAAAACATTTAAATTTATCATTTGTTAATAATTGTTTGTTACTTTGTAATATAGTTATATTTGGTTAATAATTGATAATTAAACTATTTTAAAAATCTTTTAAGAAAACAAAACATTTAAATTTATCATGTGTTAATAATTGTTTGTTACTTTGTTATATAGTTATATTTGGTTAATAATTGATAATGAAACTATTTTTAAAATCTTTTAAGAAAACAAAACATTTAAATTTATCATTTGTTAATAATTGTTTGTTACTTTGTAATATTGTTATATTTGGTTAATAATTGATAATTAAACTATTTTAAAAATATTTTAAACAAACATTTAAATTTATGATTTGTTAATAATTGTTTGTTACTTTGTAATATAGTTATATTTGGTTAATAATTGATAATTAAACTTTTTAAAAAATATTTCAAGAAAACAAAACATTTAAATTTATCATTTG
Organism: Sepiola atlantica; assembly: GCA_963556195.1. Classification (NCBI taxonomy): domain Eukaryota; kingdom Metazoa; phylum Mollusca; class Cephalopoda; order Sepiida; family Sepiolidae; genus Sepiola; species Sepiola atlantica. The sequence goes on from OY744534.1 coordinate 23,124,295, forward strand.
TTTATAATTGTTTGTTACTTTGTAATATAATTATATTTCGTTAATAATTGATAATGAAACTATTTAAAAAATATTTCAAGAAAACAAAACATTTAAATTTATCATTTGTTAATAATTGTTTGTTACTTTGTAATATAGTTATATTTGGTTAATAATTGATAATTAAACTATTTTAAAAATCTTTTAAGAAAACAAAACATTTAAATTTATCATTTGTTAATAATTGTTTATTACTTTGTAATATAGTCATATTAGGTTAATCATTGTTAATTAAACTATTTGGAAAATATTAAAAAATATATTTAGATTTATCATTCGTTAATAATTTTTTTATTACTTTGTAATATAGTTATATTTGGTTAATAATTGATAATTAAACTATTTAAAAAATATTTGTAAAAAACATTAAAATTCATCATTTGTTAATAATTATTTGTTACTTTGTAATATAATTATATTTGGTTAATAATTGATAATTAAACTATTTTTAAAATATTTTTAAAAAACATTTAAATTTATCATTTGTTCATAATTGTTTGTTACTTTGTAATATAATTATAATTCGTTAATAATTGATAATGAAACTATTTAAAAAATATTTCAAGAAAACAAAACATTTAAATTTATCATTTGTTAATAATTGTTTGTTACTTTGTAATATAGTTATATTTGGTTAATAATTGATAATTAAACTATTTTTAAAATCTTTTAAGAAAACAAAACATTTAAATTTATCATTTGTAAATAATTGTTTGTTACTTTGTTATATAGGTATATTTGGTTAATAATTGATAATTAAACTATTTAAAAAATATTTTTTTAAAAACATTTAAATTCATCATTAGTTAATAATTGTTTGTTACTTTGTAATATAGTTATATTTGGTTAATAATTGATAATTAAACTATTTAAAAAATATTTAAAAAAACGTTTAAATTTATCATTTTGTAATAATGGTTTATTACTTTGTAATATAGTTATATTTGGTTAATAATTGATAATTAAACTTTTTTAAAAATATTTTTAAAAAACATTAAAATTCATCATTTGTTAATAATTGTTTGTTACTTTGTAATATAGTTATATTTGGTTAATAATTGATAATTAAACTATTTTTAAAATATTTAAAAAAAAACATTTAAATTCATCATTTGTTAATAATTGTTTGTTACTTTGTAATATAGTTATATTTGGTTAATAATTGATAATTAAACTATTTTAAAAATATTTTTTAAAAACATTTAAATTCATCATTTGTTAATAATTATTTGTTACTTTGTAATATAGTTATATTTGGTTAATAATTGATAATTAAACTATTTTTAAAATATTTTTAAAAAACATTTAAATTCATCATTTGTTCATAATTGTTTGTTACTTTGTAATATAGTTATATTTGGTTAATAATTGATAATTAAACTATTTTAAAAATATTTAAAAAAAACATTTAAATTCATCATTTGTTAATAATTGTTTGTTACTTTGTAATATAGTTATATTTGGTTAATAATTGATAATTAAACTATTTAAAAAATATTTGTAAAAAACATTAAAATTCATCATTTGTTAATAATTGTTTGTTACTTTGTAATATAATTATATTTGGTTTATAATTGATGATTAAACTATTTTTAAAATATTTCAAGAAAACAATACATTTAAATTTATCAATTGTTAATAATTGTTTGTTACTTTGTAATATAGTTATATTTGGTTAATAATTGATAATTAAACTATTAAAAAAATATTTTTAAAAAACATTTAAATTCATCATTTGTTAATAATTGTTTGTTACTTTGTAATATAATTATAATTCGTTAATAATTGATAATGAAACTATTTAAAAAATATTTCAAGAAAACAAAACATTTAAATTTATCATTTGTTAATAATTGTTTGTTACTTTGTAATATAGTTATATTTGGTTAATAATTGATAATAAAACTATTTTAAAAATCTTTTAAGAAAACAAAACATTTAAATTTATCATTTGTAAATAATTGTTTGTTACTTTGTTATATAGGTATATTTGGTTAATAATTGATAATTAAACTATTTAAAAAATATTTTTTAAAAAACATTTAAATTCATCATTAGTTAATAATTGTTTGTTACTTTGTAATATAGTTATATTTGGTTAATAATTGATAATTAAACTATTTAAAAAATATTAAAAAAACGTTTAAATTCATCATTTTGTAATAATGGTTTATTACTTTGTAATATAGTTATATTTGGTTAATAATTGATAATTAAACTATTTTAAAAATATTTGTAAAAAACATTAAAATTCATAATTTGTTAATAATTGTTTGTTACTTTGTAATATAGTTATATTTGGTTGATAATTGATAATTAAACTTTTTAAAAAATATTTTAAAAAAACATTAAAATTCATCATTTGTTAATAATTGTTTGTTACTTTGTAATATAGTTATATTTGGTTAATAATTGATAATTAAACTATTTTTAAAATATTTTAAAAAAACATTTAAATTCATCATTTGTTAATAATTGTTTGTTACTTTGTAATATAGTTATATTTGGTTAATAATTGATAATTAAACTATTTTAAAAATATTTTTAAAAAACATTTAAATTTATCATTTGTTAATAATTGTTTGTTACTTTGTAATATAGTTATATTTGGTTAATAATTGATAATTAAACTATTTTAAAAATATTTATAAAAAAACATTTAAATTTATCATATTTTAATAATTGTTTGTTACTTTGTAATATAGTTATATTTGGTTAATAATTGATAATTAAACTATTTAAAAAATATTTTTAAAAAACATTTAAATTTATCATTTGTTAATAATTGTTTGTTACTTTGTAATATAGTTATATTTGGTTAATAATTGATAATGAAACTATTTTAAAAATATTTTTAAAAAACATTTAAATTCATCATTTGTTAATAATTGTTTGTTACTTTGTAATATAGTTATATTTGGTTAATAATTGATAATTAAACTATTAAAAAAATATTTGTAAATAACATTAAAATTCATCATTTATTAATAATTGTTTGTTACTTTGTAATATAATTATATTTGGTTAATAATTGATGATTAAACTATTTTTAAAATATTTCAAGAAAACAATACATTTAAATTTATCAATTGTTAATAATTGTTTGTTACTTTGTAATATAGTTATATTTGGTTAATAATTGATAATTAAACTATTTTAAAAATATTTTTAAAAAACATTTAAATTTATTATTTGTTAATAATTGTTTGTTACTTTGTAATATAATTATAATTCGTTAATAATTGATAATGAAACTATTTAAAAAATATTTCAAGAAAACAAAACATTTAAATTCATCATTTGTTAATAATTGTTTGTTACTTTGTAATATAGTTATATTTGGTTAATAATTGATAATTAAACTATTTTTAAAATCTTTTAAGAAAACAAAACATTTAAATTTATCATTTGTAAAAAATTGTTTCTTACTTTGTTATATAGGTATATTTGGTTAATAATTGATAATGAAACTATTTAAAAAATATTTTTAAAAAACATTTAAATTTATCATTTGTTAATAATTGTTTGTTACTTTGTAATATAGTTATATTTGGTTAATAATTGATAATTAAACTATTTAAAAAATATTTCAAGAAAACAAAACATTTAAATTTATCATTTGTTAATAATTGTTTGTTACTTTGTAATATAGTTATATTTGGTTAATAATTGATAATTAAACTATTTAAAAGATATTTCAAGAAAACAAAACATTTAAATTTATCATTTGTTAATAATTGTTTGTTACTTTGTAATATAGTTATATTTGGTTAATAATTGATAATTAAACTATTTTTAAAATCTTTTAAGAAAACAAAACATTTAAATTTATCATTTGTTAATAATTGTTTGTTACTTTGTAATATAGTTATATTTGGTTAATAATTGATAATTAAACTATTTTAAAAATATTTTTAAAAAACATTTAAATTCATCATTTGTTAATAATTGTTTGTTACTTTGTAATATAGTTATATTTGGTTAATAATTGATAATTAAACTTTTTTAAAAATATTTCAAGAAAACAAAACATTTAAATTTATCATTTGTTAATAATTGTTTGTTACTTTGTAATATAATTATATTTCGTTAATAATTGATAATGAAACTATTTAAAAAATATTTCAAGAAAACAAAACATTTAAATTTATCATTTGTTAATAATTGTTTGTTACTTTGTTATATAGTTATATTTGGTTAATAATTGATAATTAAACTATTTAAAAAAACATTTTTTATTTAATTTAAATTCATCATTTGTTTATAATTGTTTGTTACTTTGTAATATTGTTATATTTGGTTAATAATTGATAATTAAACTATTTTAAAAATCTTTTAAGAAAACAAAACATTTAAATTTATCATTTGTTAATAATTGTTTGTTACTTTGTAATATAGTTATATTTGGTTAATAATTGATAATGAAACTATTTTAAAAATATTTTTAAAAAACATTTAAATTCATCATTTGTTAATAATTGTTTGTTACTTTGTAATATAGTTATATTTGGTTAATAATTGATAATTAAACTATTAAAAAAATATTTCTAAAAAACATTAAAATTCATCATTTGTTAATAATTGTTTGTTACTTTTTAATATAGTTATATTTGGTTAATAATTGATAATTAAACTATTTTTAAAATCTTTTAAGAAAACAAAACATTTAAATTTATCATTTGTAAATAATTGTTTGTTACTTTGTTATATAGGTATATTTGGTTAATAATTGATAATGAAACTATTTAAAATATATTTTTAAAAAACATTTAAATTTATCATTTGTTAATAATTGTTTGTTACTTTGTAATATAGTTATATTTGGTTAATAATTGATAATGAAACTATTTAAAAAATATTTCAAGAAAACAAAACATTTAAATTCATCATTTGTTAATAATTGTTTGTTACTTTGTAATATAGTTATATTTGGTTAATAATTGATAATTAAACTATTTGAAAAATCTTTTAAGAAAACAAAACATTTAAATTTATCATTTGTTAATAATTGTTTGTTACTTTGTAATATAGTTATATTTGGTTAATAATTGATAATTAAACTATTTTTAAAATATTTTTAAAAAACATTTAAATTCATCATTTGTTAATAATTGTTTGTTACTTTGTAATATAGTTATATTTGGTTAATAATTTATAATTAAACTTTTTTAAAAATATTTCAAGAAAACAAACCATTTAAATTTATCATTTCTTAATAATTGTTTGTTACTTTGTAATATAATTATATTTCGTTAATAATTGATAATGAAACTATTTTTAAAATATTTCAAGAAAACAAAACATTTAAATTTATCATTTGTTAATAATTGTTTGTTACTTTGTAATATAGTTATATTTGGTTAATTATTGATAATTAAACTTTTTAAAAAATATTTCAAGAAAACAAAACATTTAAATTTATCATTTGTTAATAATTGTTTGTTACTTTGTAATATAGTTATATTTGGTTAATAATTGATAATTAAACTTTTTTAAAAATATTTCAAGAAAACAAAACATTTAAATTTATCATTTGTTAATAATTGTTTGTTACTTTGTAATATAATTATGTTTCGTTAATAATTGATAATGAAACTATTTAAAAAATATTTCAAGAAAACAAAACATTTAAATTTATCATTTGTTAATAATTGTTTGTTACTTTGTAAAAGAGTTATATTTGGTTAATAATTGATAATTAAACTATTTAAAAAAACATTTTTTTTTAAATTTAAATTCATCATTTGTTTATAATTGTTTGTTCCTTTGTAATATAGTTATATTTGGTTAATAATTGATGATTAAACTATTTAAAAAATATTTTTGCAAAACATTTAAATTTATCATTTGTTCATAATGGTTTGTTACTTTGTAATATTGTTATATTTGGTTCATAGTTGATAATTAAACTATTTTTAAAATACTTTTTAAAAAACAAAACATTTAAATTTATCATTTGTAAATAATTGTTTGTTACTTTGTAATATAGTTATATTTTGTCAATAGTTGATAATTAAACTATTTTAAAAATATTTCAAGAAAACAATACATTTAAATTTATCAATTGTTAATAATTGTTTGTTACTTTGTAATATTGTTATATTTGGTTAATAATTGATAATTAAACTATTTTAAAAATATTTGTAAAAAACATTTAAATTCATCATTTGTTAATAATTGTCTGTTACTTTGTAATATAATTATATTTGGTTAATAATTGATGATTAAACTATTTAAAATTATTTTAAAATATATTTAAATTTTTCATTTGTTAATAATTTAAATTACTTTGTAATATAGTTATATTTGGTTAATAATTGATAATTAAACTATTTTTAAAATCTTTTAAGAAAACAAAACATTTAAATTTATCATTTGTTAATAATTGTTTGTTACTTTGATATATAGGTATATTTGATTAATAATTGATAATGAAACTATTTAAAAAATATTTTAAAAAAACATTTAAATTTATCATTTGTTAATAATTGTTTGTTACTTTGTAATATAGTTATATTTGGTTAATAATTGATAATGAAACTATTTTTAAAATCTTTTAAGAAAACAAAACATTTTAATTTATCATTTGTTAATAATTGCTTGTTACTTTGTAATATAGTTATATTTGGTTAATAATTGATAATGAAACTATTTTAAAAATATTTCAAGAAAACAAAACATTTAAATTTATCATTTGTTAATAATTGTTTGTTACTTTGTAATATAGTTATATTTGGTTAATAATTGATAATTAAACTATTTTTAAAATCTTTTAAGAAAACAAAACATTTAAATTTATCATTTGTAAAAAATTGTTTGTTACTTTGTTATATAGGTATATTTGGTTTATAATTGATAATGAAACTATTTAAAAAATATTTTTTAAAAACATTTAAATTTATCATTTGTTAATAATTGTTTGTTACTTTGTAATATAGTTATATTTGGTTAATAATTGATAATGAAACTATTTAAAAAATATTTCAAGAAAACAAAACATTTAAATTTATCATTTGTTAATAATTGTTTGTTACTTTGTAATATAGTTATATTTGGTTAATAATTGATAATTAAACTATTTTAAAAATATTTTTAAAAAACATTTAAATTCATCATTTGTAAATAATTGTTTGTTACTTTGTAATATAGTTATATTTGGTTAATAATTGATAATTAAACTTTTTTAAAAATATTTCAAGAAAACAAAACATTTAAATTTATCATTTGTTAATAATTGTTTGTTACTTTGTAATATAATTATATTTCGTTAATAATTGATAATGAAACTATTTAAAAAATATTTCAAGAAAACAAAACATTTAAATTTATCATTTGTTAATAATTGTTTGTTACTTTGTAATATAGTTATATTTGGTTAATAATTGATAATTAAACTATTTTAAAAATCTTTTAAGAAAACAAAACATTTAAATTTATCATTTGTTAATAATTGTTTGTTACTTTGTAATATAGTTATATTTGGTTAATAATTGATAATTAAACTATTTAAAAAAACATTTTTTTTTAAATTTAAATTCATCATTTGTTTATAATTGTTTGTTACTTTGTAATATAGTTATATTTGGTTAATAATTGATAATTAAACTTTTTTTAAAATCTTTTAAGAAAACAAAACATTTAAATTTATCATTTGTTAATAATTGTTTGTTACTTTGTAATATAGTTATATTTGGTTAATAATTGATAATTAAACTATTTTAAAAATATTTTTAAAAAACATTTTAATTCATCATTTGTTAATAATTGTTTGTTACTTTGTAATATAGTTATATTTGGTTAATAATTGATAATTAAACTTTTTTAAAAATATTTAAAGAAAACAATACATTTAAATTTATCATTTGTTTATAATGGTTTGTTACTTTGTAATATAGTTATATTTGGTTAATAATTGATAATGAAACTATTTTAAAAATATTTTAAAAAAACATTTAAATTCATCATTTGTTAATAATTGTTTGTTACTTTGTAATATAGTTATATAAGGTTTATAATTGATAATTAAACCATTAAAAAAATATTTGTAAAAAACATTAAAATGCATCATTTGTTAATAATTGTTTGTTACTTTGTAATATAATTATATTTGGTTAATAATTGATGATTAAACTATTTTTAAAATATTTCAAGAAAACAATACATTTAAATTTATCAATTGTTAATAATTGTTTGTTACTTTGTAATATAGTTATATTTGGTTAATAATTGATAATTAAACTATTTTTAAAATATTTTTAAAAAACATTTAAATTTATCATTTGTTAATAATTGTTTGTTACTTTGTAATATAATTATAATTCGTTAATAATTGATAATGAAACTATTTAAAAAATATGTCAAGAAAACAAAACATTTAAATTTATCATTTGTTAATAATTGTTTGTTACTTTGTAATATAGTTATATTTGGTTAATAATTGATAATTAAACTATTTTTAAAATCTTTTAAGAAAACAAAACATTTAAATTTATCATTTGTAAATAATTGTTTGTTACTTTGTTATATAGGTATATTTGGTTAATAACTGATAATGAAACTATTTAAAATATATTTTTAAAAAACATTTAAATTTATCATTTGTTAATAATTGTTTGTTACTTTGCAATATAGTTATATTTGGTTAATAATTGATAATGAAACTATTTAAAAAATATTTCAAGAAAACAAAACATTTAAATTTATCATTTTTTAATAATTGTTTGTTACTTTGTAATATTATTATATTTGGTTAATAATTGATAATTAAACTATTTTTAAAATCTTTTAAGAAAACAAAACATTTAAATTTATCATTTGTTAATAATTGTTTGTTACTTTGTAATATAGTTATATTTGGTTAATAATTGATAATTAAACTATTTTAAAAATATTTTTAAAAAACATTTAAATTCATCATTTGTTAATAATTGTTTGTTACTTTGTAATATAGTTATATTTGGTTAATAATTGATAATTAAACTTTTTAAAAAGTATTTCAAGAAAACAAAACATTGATATTTATCATTTGTTAATAATTGTTGGTTACTTTGTAATATAGTTATATTTGGTTAATAATTGATTATTAAACTATTTTTAAAATCTTTTAATAAAACAATACATTTAAATTTATCATTTGTTGATAATTGTTTGTTACTTTGTAATATAGTTATATTTGGTTAATAATTGATAATTAAACTATTTAAAATATATTTTAAAAAACGTTTAAAATTATCATTTTGTAATAATTGTTTGTTACTTTGTAATCTAGTTATATTTGGTTAATAATTGATAATTAAACTATTAAAAAAAAATTTTTTTTTAAATATTTAAATTTATCATTTTTCAATAATTGTTTGTTACTTTGTAATATTGTTATATTTGGTTAATAATTGATAATTAAACTATTTAAAAAATATTTTTGCAAAACATTTAAATTTATCATTTGTTCATAATGGTTTGTTACTTTGTAATATAGTTATATTTGGTTCATAGTTGATAATTAAACTATTTTTAAAATATTTTTTAAAAACAAAACATTTTAATTTATCATTTGTAAATAATTGTTTGTTACTTTGTAATATAGTTATATTTTGTCAATAGTTGATAATTAAACTATTTTAAAAATATTTCAAGAAAACAATACATTTAAATTTATCAATTGTTAATAATTGTTTGTTACTTTGTAATATTGTTATATTTGGTTAATAATTGATAATTAAACTATTTTAAAAATATTTGTAAAAAACATTTAAATTCATCATTTGTTAATAATTGTCTGTTACTTTGTAATATAATTATAATTCGTTAATAATTGATAATGAAACTATTTAAAAAATATTTCAAGAAAACAAAACATTTAAATTTATCATTTGTTAATAATTGTTTGTTACTTTGTAATATTGTTATATTTGGTAAATAATTGATAATTAAACTATTTTAAAAATATTTGTAAAAAACATTTAAATTTATCATTTGTTAATAATTGTTTGTTACTTTGTAATATAGTTATATTTGGTTAATAATTGATAATTAAACTATTTTTAAAATCTTTTAAGAAAACAAAACATTTAAATTTATCATTTGTTAATTATTGTTTGTTACTTTGTAATATAGTTATATTTGGTTAATAATTGATAATTAAACTATTTAAACAAACTTTTTTTTTTAAATTTAAATTAATCATTTGGTTATAATTGTTTGTTACTTTGTAATATAGTTATATTTGGTTTATAATTGATGATCAAACTATTTAAAAAATATTTTTGAATAACATTTAAATTTATCATTTGTTCATAATGGTTTGTTACTTGGTAATATTGTTATATTTGGTTCATAGTTGATAATTAAACTATTTTTAAAATACTTTTTAAAAAACAAAACATTTAAATTTATCATTTGTAAATAATTGTTTGTTACTTTGTAATATAGTTATATTTTGTCAATAGTTGATAATTAAACAATTTTTAAAATATTTCAAGAAAACAATACATTTAAATTTATCAATTGTTAATAATTGTTTGTTACTTTGTAATATTGTTATATTTGGTTAATAATTGATAATTAAAGTATTTTAAAAATATTTTTTTTTTAATTTAAATTCATCATTTGTTAATAATTGTCTGTTATTTTGTAATATAATTATATTTGGTAAATAATTGATGATTAAACTATTTAAAAAATATTTCAAGAAAACAAAACATTTAAATTTATCATTTGTTAATAATTGTTTGTTACTTTGTAATATAGTTATATTTGGTTAATAATTGATAATTAAACTATTTTTAAAATCTTTTAAGAAAACAAAACATTTAAATTTATCATTTGTTAATAATTGTTTGTTACTTTGTAATATAGTTATATTTGGTTAATAATTGATAATTAAACTATTTAAAAAAACATTTTTTTTAAAATTTAAATTCATCATTTGTTTATAATTGTTTGTTACTTTGTAATATAGTTATATTTGGTTAATAATTGATATTTCAAGAAAACAAAACATTTAAATTTATCATTTGTTAATAATTTTAATTACTTTGTAATATAGTTATATTTGGTTAATAATTGATAATTAAACTATTTTTAAAATATTTTAAAAAAACATTGAAATTCATCATTGTTTAATAATTGTTGATTACTTTGTAATATAGTTATATTTGGTTAATAATTTATGATTAAACTATTTAAAAAATATTTTTTAAAAAACATTTTAATTTATCATTTGTTAATAATTGTTGATTACCTTGTAATATAGTTATATTTGGTTAATAATTGATGATTAAACTATTAAAAAATTATTTTAAAAAAAACATTTAAATTTATCATTTGTTAATAATTGTTTGTTACTTTGTAATATAATTATATTTGGTTAATAATTGATAATTAAACTATTTTTAAAAATATCTTTTAAAAAACATTTACATTTATCATTTGTTTATAATTTTTTATTACTTTGTAATATAGTTATATTTGGTTAATAATTGATAATTAAACTATTTAAAAAATATTTTTAAAAAAACATTTAAATTTATTATTTGTTAATAATTGTTTGTTACTTTGTAATATAGTTATATTTTGTTAATAATTGATGATTAAACTATTAAAAATTTATTTTTAAAAAAACATTTAAATTTATCATTTGTTAATAATTGTTTGTTACTTTGTAATATAATTATATTTGGTTAATAATTGATAATTAAACTATTTTCAAAAATATCTTTAAAAAACATTTACATTTATCATTTGTTAATAATTTTTCATTACTTTGTAATATAGTTATATTTGGTTAATAATTGATAATTAAACTATTTAAAAAATATTTTTTAAAAAACATTTAAATTCATCATTAGTTAATAATTGTTTGTTACTTTGTAATATAGTTATATTTAGTTAATAATTGATAATTAAACTATTTAAAAAATATTTTAAAAAACGTTTAAAATTGTCATTTTGTAATAATTGTTTATTACTTTGTAATCTAGTTATATTTGGTTAATAATTGATAATTAAACTATTAAAAAAATATTGTTAAAAACGTTTTAATTAATCATTCGTTAATAATTGTTTGTTACTTTGTAATATAGTTATATTTGGTTAATAATTGATAATTAAACTATTTAAAAAAATATTGTTAAATACGTTTTAATTCATCATTCGTTCATAATTGTTTGTTACTTTGTAATATAGTTATATCTGGTTAATAATTGATAATTAAACTATTAAAAAAATTTTTTTTTTTAAATAATTAAATTTATCATTTGTCAATAATTGTTTGTTACTTTGTAATATAGTTATATTTGGTTAATAATTGATGATTAAACTATTTAAAAATAATTTTTTAAAAAACATTTAAATTCATCATTTGTAAATAATTGTTTGTTACTTTGTAATATAGTTATATTTGGTTAATAATTGATGATTAAACTATTTAAAAAATATTTTTTAAAAAACATTTAAATTCATCATTTGTTAATAATTGTTTGTTACTTTGTAATATAATCATATTTGGTTAATAATTGATAATTAAACTATTTAAAAAATATTTTAAAAAAAACGGTTTAATTTATCATTTGTTAATAATTGTTTGTTACTTTGTAATATAGTTATATTTGGTTAATAATTGATAATTAAACTATTTAAAAAATATTTTTTTTTAAACATTTAAATTAATCATTTGTTAATAATTGTTTGTTACTTTGTAATATAGTTATATTTGGTTAATAATTGATAATTAAACTATTTTTAAAATCTTTTAAGAAAACAAAACATTTAAATTTATCATTGGTTAATAATTGTTTGTTACTTTGTAATATAGTTATATTTGGTTAATAATTGATAATTAAACTATTTTAAAAATATTTTTAAAAAACATTAAAATTCATCATTTGTTAATAATTGTTTGTTACTTTGTAATATTGTTATATTTGGTTTATAATTGATAATTAAACTATTTTTAAAATCTTTTAAGAAAACAAAACATTTAAATTTATCATTTGTTAATAATTGTTTGTTACTTTGTAATATAGTTATATTTGGTTAATAATTGATAATTAAACTTTTTTTAAAATCTTTTAAGAAAAAAAAACATTTAAATTTATCATTTGTCAATAATTGTTAATTACTTTGTAATATAGTCATATTTGGTTAATCATTGTTAATTAAACTATTTGGAAAATATTAAAAATATATTTAGATTTATCATTCGTTAATATTTTTTTTATTAGTTTGTAATATAGTTATATTTGGTTAATAATTGATAATTAAACTATTTAAAAAATATTTGTAAAAAACATTAAAATTCATCATTTGTTAATAATTGTTTGTTACTTTGTAATATAATTATATTTGGTTAATAATTGATGATTAAACTATTTTTAAAATATTTCAAGAAAACAATACATTTGAATTTATCAATTGTTAATAATTGTTTGTTACTTTGTAATATAGTTATATTTGGTTAATAATTGATAATTAAACTGTTTTAAAAATATTTTTAAAAAACATTTAAATTTATCATTTGTTAATAATTGTTTGTTACTTTGTAATATAATTATAATTCGTTAATAATTGATAATGAAACTATTTAAAAAAATTCTAAGAAAACAAAACATTTAAATTTATCATTTGTTAATAATTTTTTGTTACTTTGTAATATAGTTATATTTGGTTAATAATTGATAATTAAACTATTTTTAAAATCTTTTAAGAAAACAAAACATTTAAATTTATCATTTGTTAATAATTGTTTGTTACTTTGTTATATAGGTATATTTGGTTAATAATTGATAATGAAACTATTTTAAAAATATTTTTAAAAAACATTTAAATTTATCATTTGTTAATAATTGTTAGTTACTTTGTAATACAGTTATATTTGGTTAATAATTGATAATGAAACTATTTAAAAAATATTTCAAGAAAACAAAACATTTAAATTTATCATTTGTTAATAATTGTTTGTTACTTTGTAATATAGTTATATTTGGTTAATAATTAATAATTAAACTTTTTTAAAAATATTTCAAGAAAACAAAACATTTAAATTTATCATTGGTTAATAATTGTTTGTTACTTTGTAATATAGTTATATTTGGTTAATAATGGATAATTAAACTATTTTAAAAATATTTTTAAAAAACATTTAAATTCATCATTTGTTAATAATTGTTTGTTACTTTGTAATATAGTTATATTTGGTTTATAATTGATAATGAAACTATTTTAAAAATATTTCAAGAAAACAAAACATTTAAATTTATCATTTGTTAATAATTGTTTGTTACTTTGTAATATAGTTATATTTGGTTTATAATTGATAATTAAACTTTTTTTAAAATATTTCAAGAAAACAAAACATTTAAATTTATCATTTGTTAATAATTGTTTGTTACTTTGTAATATAGTTATATTTGGTTAATAATTGATAATTAAACTATTTTTAAAATCTTTTAAGAAAACAAAACATTTAAATTTATCATTTGTTAATCATTGTTTGTCACTTTGTAATATAGTTATATTTGGTTAATAATTGATAATTAAACTTTTTTTAAAATCTTTTAAGAAAACAAAACATTTAAATTTATCATTTGTTAATAATTGTTAATTACTTTGTAATATAGTCATATTTGGTTAATCATTGTTAATTAAACTATTTGGAAAATATTAAAAATATATTTAGATTTATCATTCGTTAATAATTTTTTTATTAGTTTGTAATATAGTTATATTTGGTTAATAATTGATAATTAAACTATTTTAAAAATATTTGTAAAAAACATTAAAATTCATCATTTGTTAATAATTGTTTGTTACTTTGTAATATAATTATATTTGGTTAATAATTGATGATTAAACTATTTTTAAAATATTTCAAGAAAACAATACATTTGAATTTATCAATTGTTAATAATTGTTTGTTACTTTGTAATATAGTTATATTTGGTTAATAATTGATAATTAAACTGTTTTAAAAATATTTTTAAAAAACATTTAAATTTATCATTTGTTAATAATTGTTTGTTACTTTGTAATATAATTATAATTCGTTAATAATTGATAATGAAACTATTTAAAAAAATTCTAAGAAAACAAAACATTTAAATTTATCATTTGTTAATAATTTTTTGTTACTTTGTAATATAGTTATATTTGGTTAATAATTGATAATTAAACTATTTTTAAAATCTTTTAAGAAAACAAAACATTTAAATTTATCATTTGTTAATAATTGTTTGTTACTTTGTTATATAGGTATATTTGGTTAATAATTGATAATGAAACTATTTTTAAAATATTTTTAAAAAACATTTAAATTTATCATTTGTTAATAATTGTTAGTTACTTTGTAATACAGTTATATTTGGTTAATAATTGATAATGAAACTATTTAAAAAATATTTCAAGAAAACAAAACATTTAAATTTATCATTTGTTAATAATTGTTTGTTACTTTGTAATATAGTTATATTTGGTTAATAATTGATAATTAAACTTTTTTAAAAATATTTCAAGAAAACAAAACATTTAAATTTATCATTGGTTAATAATTGTTTGTTACTTTGTAATATAGTTATATTTGGTTAATAATGGATAATTAAACTATTTTAAAAATATTTTTAAAAAAAATTTAAATTCATCATTTGTTAATAATTGTTTGTTACTTTGTAATATAGTTATATTTGGTTTATAATTGATAATGAAACTATTTTAAAAATATTTCAAGAAAACAAAACATTTAAATTTATCATTTGTTAATAATTGTTTGTTACTTTGTAATATAGTTATATTTGGTTTATAATTGATAATTAAACTTTTTTTAAAATATTTCAAGAAAACAAAACATTTAAATTTATCATTTGTTAATAATTGTTTGTTACTTTGTAATATAGTTATATTTGGTTAATAATTGATAATTAAACTATTTTTAAAATCTTTTAAGAAAACAAAACATTTAAATTTATCATTTGTTAATCATTGTTTGTCACTTTGTAATATAGTTATATTTGGTTAATAATTGATAATTAAACTTTTTTTAAAATCTTTTAAGAAAACAAAACATTTAAATTTATCATTTGTTAATAATTGTTAATTACTTTGTAATATAGTCATATTTGGTTAATCATTGTTAATTAAACTATTTGGAAAATATTAAAAATATATTTAGATTTATCATTCGTTAATAATTTTTTTATTAGTTTGTAATATAGTTATATTTGGTTAATAATTGATAATTAAACTATTTAAAAAATATTTGTAAAAAACATTAAAATTCATCATTTGTTAATAATTGTTTGTTACTTTGTAATATAATTATATTTGGTTAATAATTGATGATTAAACTATTTTTAAAATATTTCAAGAAAACAATACATTTGAATTTATCAATTGTTAATAATTGTTTGTTACTTTGTAATATAGTTATATTTGGTTAATAATTGATAATTAAACTGTTTTAAAAATATTTTTAAAAAACATTTAAATTGATCATTTGTTAATAATTGTTAGTTACTTTGTAATACAGTTATATTTGGTTAATAATTGATAATGAAACTATTTAAAAAATATTTCAAGAAAACAAAACATTTAAATTTATCATTTGTTAATAATTGTTTGTTACTTTGTAATATAGTTATATTTGGTTAATAATT
Source organism: Sepiola atlantica (assembly GCA_963556195.1). NCBI lineage: Eukaryota > Metazoa > Mollusca > Cephalopoda > Sepiida > Sepiolidae > Sepiola > Sepiola atlantica. Next base: position 23,140,977 of record OY744534.1, read on the forward strand.
GATAATTAAACTATTTTAAAAATATTTTTAAAAAACATTTAAATTCATCATTTGTTAATAATTGTTTGTTACTTTGTAATATAGTTATATTTGGTTTATAATTGATAATGAAACTATTTTAAAAATATTTCAAGAAAACAAAACATTTTAATTTATCATTTGTTAATAATTGTTTGTTACTTTGTAATATAGTTATATTTGGTTAATAATTGATAATTAAACTTTTTAGAAAATATTTCAAGAAAACAAAACATTTAAATTTATCATTTGTTAATAATTGTATGTTACTTTGTTATATAAATATATTTCGTTAATAATTGATAATGAAACTATTAAAAAAATATTTCAAGAAAACAAAACATTTAAATTTATCATTTGTTAATAATTGTTTGTTACTTTGTTATATAGGTATATTTGGTTAATAATTGATAATTAAACTTTTTTAAAAATCTTTTAAGAAAACAAAACATTTAAATTTATCATTTGTTAATAATTGTTTGTTACTTTGTAATATAGTTATATTTGGTTAATAATTGATAATTAAACTTTTTAAAAAATATTTCAAGAAAACAAAACATTTAAATTTATCATTTGTTAATAATTGTTTGTTACTTTGTAATATAATTATATTTCGTTAATAATTGATAATGAAACTATTTAAAAAATATTTCAAGAAAACAAAACATTTAAATTTATCATTTGTTAATAATTGTTTGTTACTTTGTAATATAGTTATATTTGGTTAATAATTGATGATTAAACTATTTAAAAAATATTTTTGAAAAACATTTAAATTTATCATTTGTTCATAATGGTTTGTTACTTTGTAATATTGTTATATTTGGTTCATAGTTTATAATTAAACTATTTTAGAAATATTTTTAAAAAACATTTAAATTCATCATTTGTTAATAATTGTTTGTTACTTTGTAATATAGTTATATTTGGTTAATAATTAATAATTAAACTTTTTTTAAAATATTTAAAGAAAACAATACATTTAAATTTATCATTTGTTAATAATTGTTTGTTACTTTGTAATATAGTTATATTTGGTTAATAATTGATAATTAAACTATTTAAAAAAACATTTTTTTTTAAATTTAAATTCATCATTTGTTTATAATTGTTTGTTCCTTTGTAATATAGTTATAGTTGGTTGATAATTGATGATTAAACTATTTAAAAAATATTTTTGAAAAACATTTAAATTTATCATTTGTTCATAATGGTTTGTTACTTTGTAATATTGTTATATTTGGTTCATAGTTTATAATTAAACTATTTTTAAAATATTTTTAAAAAACATTTAAATTAATCATTTGTTAATAATTGTTTGTTACTTTGTAATATAGTTATATTTGGTTAATAATTGATAATTAAACTTTTTTTAAAATATTTAAAGAAAACAATACATTTAAATTTATCATTTGTTAATAATTGTTTGTTACTTTGTAATATAGTTATATTTGGTTAATAATTGATAATTAAACTATTTAAAAAAACATTTTTCTTTTAATTTAAATTTATCATTTGTTTATAATTGTTTGTTCCTTTGTAATATAGTTATATTTGGTTAATAATTGATGATTAAACTATTTAAAAAATATTTTTGAAAAACATTTAAATTCATCATTTGTTCATAATGGTTTGTTACTTTGTAATATTGTTATATTTGGTTCATAGTTGATAATTAAACTATTTTTAAAATACTTTTTAAAGAACAAAACATTTAAATTTATCATTTGTTAATAATTGTTTGTTACTTTGTAATATTGTTATATTTGGTTAATAATTGATAATTAAACTATTTTAAAAATATTTGTAAAAAACATTTAAATTCATCATTTGTTTATGATTGTCTGTTACTTTGTAATATAATTATATTTAGTTAATAATTGATGATTAAACTATCTAAAATTATTTTAAAATATATTTAAATTTATCATTTGTTTATAATTTTAATTACTTTGTAATATAGTTATATTTGGTGTATAATTGATAATTAAACTATTTTTAAAATATTTTTAAAAAACATTGAAATTCATCGTTGTTTAATAATTGTTGATTACTTTGTAATATAGTTATATTTGGTTAATAATTTATGATTAAACTATTAAAAAATATTTTTAAAAAACATTTAAATTTATCATTTGTTAATAATTGTTTGTTACTTTGTAATATAGTTATATTTGGTTAATAATTGATAATGAAACTATTTAAAAAATATTTCAAGAAAACAAAACATTTAAATTTATCATTTGTTAATAATTGTTTGTTACTTTGTAATATAGTTATATTTGGTTAATAATTGATAATTAAACTATTTTAAAAATATTTTTAAAAAACATTTAAATTAATCATTTGTTAATAATTGTTTGTTACTTTGTAATATAGTTATATTTGGTTTATAATTGATAATGAAACTATTTTTAAAATATTTCAAGAAAACAAAACATTTAAATTTATCATTTGTTAATAATTGTTTGTTACTTTGTAATATAATTATATTTGGTTAATAATTGATAAATAAACTTTTTTAAAAATATTTCAAGAAAACAAAACATTTAAATTTATCATTTGTTAATAATTGTTTGTTACTTTGTAATATAATTATATTTCGTTAATAATTGATAATGAAACTATTTAAAAAATATTTCAAGAAAACAAAACATTTAAATTTATCATTTGTTAATAATTGTTTGTTACTTTGTAATATAGTTATATTTGGTTAATAATTGATAATTAAACTATTTCTAAAATCTTTTGAGAAAACAAAACATTTAAATTTATCATTTGTTAATAATTGTTTGTTACTTTGTTATATAGTTATATTTGGTTAATAATTGATGATTAAACTATTAAAAGATTATTTTAAAAAAAAACATTTAAATTTATCATTTGTTAATAATTGTTTGTTACTTTGTAATATAATTATATTTGGTTAATAATTGATAATTAAACTATTTTTAAAATATTTTAAAAAACATTTACATTTATCATGTGTTAATAATTTTTTATTACTTTGTAATATAGTTATATTTGGTTAATAATTGATAATTAAACTATTTAAAAAATATTTTTTAAAAAACATTTAAATTCATCATTAGTTAATAATTGTTTGTTTCTTTGTAATATAGTTATATTTAGTTAATAATTGATAATTAAACTATTTAAAAAATATTTTTTTTTAAACATTTAAATTAATCATTAGTTAATAATTGTTTGTTACTTTGTAATATAGTTATATTTGGTTAATAATTGATAATTAAACTATTTTTAAAATATTTTAAAAAACATTTACATTTATCATGTGTTAATAATTTTTTATTACTTTGTAATATAGTTATATTTGGTTAATAATTGATAATTAAACTATTTAAAAAATATTTTTTAAAAAACATTTAAATTCATCATTAGTTAATAATTGTTTGTTTCTTTGTAATATAGTTATATTTAGTTAATAATTGATAATTAAACTATTTAAAAAATATTTTAAAAAACGTTTAAATTTATCATTTTGTAATAATTGTTTATTACTTTGTAATATAGTTATATTTGGTTAATAATTAATAATTAAACTATTAAAAAAATTTTTTTTTTTTAATATTTAAATTCATCATTTGTCAATAATTGTTTGTTACTTTGTAATATTGTTATATTTGGTTAATAATTGATAATTAAACTATTTTAAAAATATTGTTAAAAACGTTTTAATTTATCATTCGTTAATAATTGTTTGTTACTTTGTAATATAGTTATATTTGGTTTATAATTGATAATTAAACTATTTTAAAAATATTTAAAAAAACGTTTAAATTTATCATTTTTTATAATTGTTTATTACTTTGTAATATAGTTATATTTAGTTAATAATTAATAATTAAACTATTATAAAAAAATTTTTTTTTAAATAATTAAATTTATCATTTGTCAATAATTGTTTGTTACTTTGTAATATTGTTATATTTGGTTAATAATTGATAATTAAACTATTTAAAAAAATATTGTTAAAAACGTTTTAATTCATCATTCGTTAATAATTGTTTGTTACTTTGTAATATAGGTATATCTGGTTAATAATTGATAATGAAACTATTTAAAAAATATTTTTTTTAAACCATTTAAATTTATCATTTGTTAATAATTGTTTGTTACTTTGTAATATAGTTATATTTGGTTAATAATTGATGATTAAACTATTTAAAAATATTTTTAAAAAAACATTTAAATTCATCATTTGTAAATAATTTTTTGTTACTTTGTAATATAGTTATATTTGGTTAATAATTGATGATTAAACTATTTAAAAAATATTTTTAAAAAAACATTTAAATTCATCATTTGTTAATAATTGTTTGTTTCTTTGTAATATAATCATATTTGGTTAATAATTGATAATTAAACTATTTAAAAAATATTTTTAAAAAAACATTTAAATTTATCATTTGTTAATAATTGTTTGTTACTTTGTAATATAGTTATATTTGGTTAATAATTGATAATTAAACTATTTTAAAAAGTATATATCAAAAAACGTTTTAATTTATAATTCGTTAATAATTGTTTTTTACTTTTAATATAAGTATATTCGGTTAATAATTGATAATGAAACTATTTAAAAAATATTTTTAAAAAACATTTAAATTTATCATTTGTTAATAATTGTTAGTTACTTGGTGATATAGTTATATTTTGTTTATAATTGATAATTAAACTATTTTTTTTAAATTTAAAAAATTGATAATTAAACTTTTAAAAAAGTATTTTAAAAAAAACAAAACATTCCAATTATAAAAACAAGTTCGATTTGATTATTTATTTAAAAATATTTTCAAAATTAGAAAAATAAAATTTTTTTTATTTAATTATTAGTTAAGGATCACACAAATGGTTAGAAACAAATTATTACCCCCCCCCCCCCACCCCAAATAAAAATTATACCTAAAATATAATTAGTGAATTTTTTTAGATTGACATCGATTCACAATTTCCAAATTCAGATACGGCAGCCATTATAAAGTTGATACTTTCTATTTTACAGAAAAATTGCATTGTAAGCAATTCATTGAATATAAACTGAAAATTTTAATGTCTATAGTCCAGCGTCTTACATATTGCTTTGGATTTGAAGACGACTATGTTGTAGTCAGCATGGAAGCAGTCTCGTGGCATTGCGTTCGGGACATTCCATGCCAAATCATTCAGTAAAAGATCAAAATATCACCACCCCCCCCCCCCTCATAATATTTTTTTATCCTTTTGACCCCTGTAAGATATACATAAGTTATAATGAACTGCCAAATTTCAGATCCAGCAATCAATGGGAAACCTGTTTTTGAGCCCAACCAATATAAGGCCCACAGGCCGAAAACCGACTGTCGCGATGTGTCGCCCATCGTTACAAGATTGTAAATCTTGTGGGACTTTCTCGCACATTTATTTGCCGAGAAGCTTCCGCGGGAACCCTCAAAATGGCATAACTTTGGAGATCAAAAAAAGACAACTCTAGGGGTCAAAGGTGATATCTGTTTCAATATTTAGAAAGCCACAAGATAGAACATTCAGAAAATATATAGGTTCATACTCGGTATTTTATTCCTTCACGTTGAAATTTAACGCCGAAAGTTGAGAATTTAAAAAAAATCGTAGTTGAAAACGCTAAATTTTCGTCTAATGTTGATAAATGTAAGAAACTTGTATGGCTGCCTGGGTGTAATTTAGAGGTATATATGCGTTTATCTTATCATTTAATATTTTAGTGGTTAAATTATGTTACTTTTAAACAAAATTTCAATGCCCGATTGAAGTTATGTGAAACCTCGTCCAAAAGATACCAAACTAGAAGCGCATGCATAGTCCCCCTCCACGAGTGCACACATTTAAAAAAAAAAATAACTAGGTTCAGGTTTTTTGGACAAAAATTGTTTTCAAAATAATAACAAAACGATAATGTCCAGCTCCTACAATAAGAATAAAATCATTTTTCTTGTCAAAATTTTTTTAAAAAACATGAAAACCATGATATATTATCCGTAAAAAATCAATTTTTGGAAAATAGTTTTCCAAATTTTGTCGAAAAACGAGAAGTCCACCTCGCCCATTTCAGGGGTTTCGTGAGGAACATTGATTGGGTGAATCAAAAGTTATAGGGCAAAAAGCGTCATTTTTGTCATTTAGGGGCATTTTTTACACCTGGGGGCCTAATGAGATTTTTCAAAAATCGGAGAATGTCATTTTGTAACCTGTCTAAAGTTACAACTTCGTGCAAAATTTCAGAAAAATTGAATGGATGGTCACAGAGAAAAATCAGTATGAACAAACGGACGAACGAATGGACATGACTCAAAACATCACTCCCCTCAATTCCATATCTCGAAAATGTTGAAGAGAATAATAAACTAAAATAATGAACACAAAAGAATAATGAACATGAAACTAAATTGTTACACATGTTATAAATGTAGTTTATCCACATAAACAATAAAACTGGTTTTCATTGATCTTAAATTGCTGTCCACTATTTGATGTACAATTTCCCCATTTTGGACCCCTTTCGAGCCCCTGGGGACGCAACCAAAGTTTTTTTCTGAAAACAAGCTTTGGAGAAAATCTGACCATCATTGTTATGTAACTTCATGTAAAAATCATAAAAATCTAATGGACGGTTCTCAAGAAAATCCCATCTACAACCAAGTGTCGCAAAATCCATTTTGTGGTCATTAAAAAGCTATAATTTACAAAAATACTCTTTTTGGCCCCTTGAAAATGCATTTTGTCATTTATAGATCATCTCCAAATTTTATCAGGCTATTCATCTTGCCACAAAATCTGCATAATAAAATTACAAGCCCGTTTGACAAATCACTTCTGACAAATCACTTTGAAAAATGCTGCAAAATCCAATTTATAAGCCAGAAAACCCTAAAATTTGACAAAAATGCAGTTTTCATTATCCCGAAATCTACATTTTTTGTGTTTCAATCCTCTTGAAATTGTGATATCTCATCATTCATGTCATGGGGTTCCTTTAAATCCTTTTAGGCGATATGTGGAAGGACTATTAGAGACTGATTGGTGTCGGTAATGTGACAATTTTGTGTTTTTGGCATAAAAACTGAAAAACCGCAACTTTCGGCATTAAATTTAAATGTGAAGGAATAAAATACCGAGTATGAACCTTTATATTTTCTGAATGTTCTATCCTGTGGTTTTCTAAATATTAAAACAGATATCACACCTTTGACCCCTAGAGTTGTCTTTTTTTGATCTCCAAAGTTATGCCATTTTGGGGGTTCCCGCGGAACCTTCTCGGCATATAAATGTGCGAGAAAGTCCCACAAGATGAACTCCCCTGGCTTTCTAAGATTGATTTTTTGATTCTTCGGTCAAAAAACCCTACTAGGTGCAATTTTCTAGACCAGAAACCAAATACTTTTCAAAAGATTTACAATCTTGTAACAATGGGCAGTCCCGTCACGACAGTCGTTTTTCGGCCTGTGGGCCTTATTTTGGTTGGGCTCAAAAACAGGGTTCCCATTGATTGCTGTGTCTGAAATTTGGCAGTTCATTATAACTTATGTATATCTTACAGGGGTCAAAAGGATAAAAAAAAATCTGAGGGGAGTGGTGATATTTTGATCTTTTACTGAATGATTTGGCATGGAATGTCCCGAACGCATTGCCACGAGACTGCTTCCATGCTGACTACAACATAGTCGTCTTCAAATCCAAAGCAATATGTAAGACGCTGGACTATAGACATCAAAATTTTCAGTTTACATTCAATGAATTTCTTACAGTGCAATTTTTCTGTAAAATATAAAGTAGCCACTTTATCAAGGCCGCCGTATCTGACTTTAGAAATTGTTTACCGATGTTAACCTAAAAAAAATTCACTAATTATATTTTAGGTATGATTTTTATTTAGGGGTGGGGGGGGGATAATAATTTGTTTCATACCATTTGTGTGATCATTGACAAATAATTAAATCAAACTGTTTTTTTTTATAATTTGAATTTTTTTTATTTTTCGTGTTTTTTTATTTTTCATGTTCGTTTCCGGAAATAGTGATTTATACACTGCATATACTCAAACAGTCCATTTAAGCGCAATTGTTTGAATCTTTCTAGCACTTAGTTCATCACGTATCTTTACAGGTAGTTTTTGAAATTCTTTTCCATGAGCCGAGTTTCTCATATGATTACTGGAATTATTTTCATGGCGTACATAAGATCTTGCTATTTTGTTATCTTCTCCCTCTTCGCTCTCTTTAAACCAACATCATTATAGAAATTGACTTCAACTTCCACTTGCCCTATATCATATGTCAGATTCAAAAGCTCCGTTTTTTAGTTGTTAAGCTGTAGGAATTGCATAGCCATAGTGGATGGTGAATGACTTATTTTCTAACAGTATATATGTGTCCCCAGAATTTGATGCTACACTGGATTTGCAATTTTATTTTCGATTTTATATCTTGTTCTTATTGATTGCTGGGTCTGAAATTTGGCAGTTCATCATAACTTATGTATATCTTACAGGGGCCAAAAGGATAAAAAAATTATCGGGGGGGGGGGGTGATATTTTGATCTTTTACTGGATGATTTGGCATGGAATGTCCCGAACGCATTGCCACGAGACTGCTTCCATGCTGACTACAACATAGTCGTCTTCAAATCCAAAGCAATATGTAAGACGCTGGACTATAGACATTAAAATTTTCAGTTTACATTCAATGAATTTCTTACAGTGCAATTTTTCTGTAAAATAGAAAGTATCAACTTTATCATGGCTGCCGTATCTGAATTTAGAAATTGTGAATCGATGTCAATCTAAAAAAATTCACTAATTATATTTTAGGTATAATTTTTATTTGGGGTGGGGGGGGGGAATAATTTGTTTCTAACCATTTGTGTGATCCTTAACTAATAATTAAATCAAACTGTTTTTTTTATAATTTTCTGAATATTTTTTATAATGAATTCTGAGGGGAGTGGTGAGGGGCCTAGATGACTTGGTATGGAATGTCCCGTTCCGGCACATGGAGAAAGAAGGGAAATTCTTATTCCTTTGTTGTAATAAGATAGGTTCTTGCTGTGAATGTCTCACAAGGAGGAATCAGATATTAGAGCTCAGTCGAGCACCTTCCATGAAAATATCGATAGAGTAGAGAGAGAGAGAGAGAGAGAGAGAGAGAGAGAGAGAGAGAGAGAGAGAGAGGAAGAAACAGAAGAGCACATTCCCACTAGATATCAGAGTCAATTTAAAACTCTGTCTAGAGAACGAAGAGTGCTGTGGGCAGCACCCCCCTCACATGGCAGCAATACTCCATCTTATTACGTATCTGACTCTTATATAGGTAGATGATTGCATCATGAGTCAGGTACTTTCTAGAATGGTAGTATGATCCAACAATTTTTCCAGCGATCTTAGCAACAGATTTGGTATAAATCTTCCATTTTTAGATATTATTAAAATTTCAGTGATGTCTATAGACCAGCGTCTTACATATTGCTCTGGAGGTGAGTGTATACATTTTTAGATGGTATTAAAATTTCAGTGAACGAATTTTTATCTTTACTCACGAGTCATCGCTCGTCAAGGCTCAATAAATGGCGGGTCTTCCTGCTAGTACATTAATAAATGATTTTTTTAAAATTTCACTTGGAGTGAAATAAACAGTATACTACAACCAAATGACTATAGCAAGACAGAGATGCCACCTGTATAAGCGGAAGAATAACATCCAGTGTGTTCTTTCAAAATTGTCTGATTTATTTCCTGCTTCCTTTGTTCCAGCTCGTTTGACTCGATGGTCTAGTGGTCTTCATTAATTGGACGAGAGTGACCTGCATCATGCATCATGTATACAACAACCAAATGGCTATAGCAAGACAGAGATGCCACCTGTATAAGCGGAAGAATAACATCCAGTGGCTACAGCAAAAATATTATTTTTTTTTTTGTTATGGAAGTCGCTCCAGACAGGGCATGAATTCACTTGTTGTAAAGTAGGAAGAGAGTTCCACCAGTCTGCAGTTCTTGAAAAGAATCTACTGGAATAGGAAGATGTACCTGAATAGCAAATTGATGAAGACCACTAGACCATCGAGTCAAATGAGCTGGAACAAAGGAAGCAGGGAATAAATCAGACAATTCTGAAAGATCACATGCTATAATAGTAGGTAACTTAAGAAGTAATGTTCTGTATTTTCTTGATTGTGTTTAATGTTTAGAAGCTTTTAAAAAATATTTCTGTTAACCAAATTGTGAGCAAAGAAATTGCTATTCCTTACGGTGGATTTGTAGAGCTAGATACCATTGACGACTAGAAAGCAACGGAATATTGGACAAGAGTGACCTGCATCATGCTGATTCATGCCGGATAAAAAATTCGGAAATCTTAGTGCTCTTTGCTGGCTGTAAGATGTGAGCTGGAGAAGTGCAACGGAGATGTGGAAGCAGTGGCTAGCAGGAAGCATCATAGCAGGTGTTCTCACTGTGCCCATACAAAAATATTCATCAAGAATCTGAAAAAAAAAAGAAGTGTGGTAAGGCCCAGGCACGACAATGCGGACCTTCTTTTTCATCTGCGTCTTTTCCGCCAAAGCAGGTCTGCACTGGATTTTCCATTCAGATTTGTTTGATCACGACATTCATGCTCTGAACGATGAGTTGCACCATCTGTCGCCAATTGGGCAAATATGCATTAAGGACAGCTAATATATTAAAAAGATTTCACTGTTTGAAGGTCAAACCGATTGATTGCGACAGTTATAACTGCTGAACTATGATACAACTTCTTGTGATAGCATCCATTTTCAAGTAAATATATATATATATATATATAATTAATTATTGAAGACAATATATGTATACTCATATATCATCAGATCCTTTTAGTTTGTAGTCTCCTTAGAAGATTCAGCTCAATGTTGGTCAATTATTGATAACAGAGCAAAATATAGAACAGATATTTATTATATTCCAATAACAAATGACTGATGTGGGTGTTTTTTCAAGACACTCTAATCTAAGAACTCTTATTATTTGTGAACTTTTTCTGATGATTTTGTAGTGTTGCAGAGACGATATTGACATACAAATGTTGTTTGGCACAAAACAAATGAAACGGACCGTTAAATATATCTCACAGAAATTTGGAATTTTTGGAAATGTGAAAAAAATAAAAACAAAAATAAAAGTAATAAAACAAACCATGGTTATTGGAATATAATAAATATCTGTTCTATATATATATATATATATATATATATATATATATATATATATATATGTATATATATATATATATATGAAATTAAAAATGGAAAAGCGGAAGACCTTTTTCGCTCAACGTTTCGCCCAAATTTCACGTGGGCTTTGTCAAGAGCGGACGAAGAATACAAAAATGACAAAAGACGAGAAAGTCTATAAATTATCGGGGAATATATATAGTGGTTGGGTTCATGTTGAGATGAAGGGTATGCAAAGAAAAAAAAAAAAAAAAAAAAAAAAAATAGAAATAAATATATATATATATGCACATAAATGTGATCGAGATATATATATATATAACGCATATACATACATATATATCAAATATACATAGAAGTAGCATTGGAAAAGAAGAGGAGAAAATAAAGAGCAGAAAGGGGTCCAAAGGATATTTAATTTAAAGCTCAGGGAATCATCCGGTGTCTATACTTATCTTGTTTTCACTAATGATTGCTTTTGATAGGTTGGGGGAGATATTGTAGAAGCCCATTCTTTGTTTAATTTTATTTGTGGAAAGGGCTATGAGGGCAGATTCAATTATTCGACGTGTGGACTTGTTGTGTATTGTCTTAATTAAAGTGGATTTCTTAAAGTCAAAGTAATGTCCATACTCCATAGTATGAGCACATAAGGCGTTAAGTGTGTTGTTGGTTTTAATCGCTCTTTTATGCTCATAAATCCGCTTGTCCAGATTACGCTGCGTCTCTCCAATGTAGACCTTATTACAGTCTAGACAAGGAATGGAGTATATGCCAGCTTTGACATTGGGTGTCGTGTTCAGTTTAGATGTTTTTATTAAATTGATAATGCTTGCAGAAGTTATTTGGGATATGTTTATGCCTAGTTTATTAAGTTCTGTGTAAATCGGGTTATTGTTGGAATTGGTTGGCAAAGCTATATATCTATTTATTATAGGGCTGGTGGATAAGTTTTTCTGTTTGGAATTTGAGTAAATCTGTAGAGCTTTTCTTTTAGAATTTTGTATAAAATACTTTGGGTACTGTAATGTATTGAGAGAGTGTTCAATGTATTTAAATTCGTCATCTAAATATTCATTGCTGCATATCCTAAGTGCTCTTAGGTAAAAACCAATTATGATGCCAGATTTTATTTTATTATTGTGGTGCGAATAAAAGAAACAGATAACTCCATTCCTTTTCTTGATATTCTACTAATAAACAAAAATAATAATTTATCTTATAAAGTCTACCGTAAACAAACCAATAAGAACGATTATGTTCATTTTTATTCGCACCACAATAATAAAATAAAATCTGGCATCATAATTGGTTTTTACCTAAGAGCACTTAGGATATGCAGCAATGAATATTTAGATGACGAATTTAAATACATTGAACACTCTCTCAATACATTACAGTACCCAAAGTATTTTATACAAAATTCTAAAAGAAAAGCTCTACAGATTTACTCAAATTCCAAACAGAAAAACTTATCCACCAGCCCTATAATAAATAGATATATAGCTTTGCCAACCAATTCCAACAATAACCCGATTTACACAGAACTTAATAAACTAGGCATAAACATATCCCAAATAACTTCTGCAAGCATTATCAATTTAATAAAAACATCTAAACTGAACACGACACCCAATGTCAAAGCTGGCATATACTCCATTCCTTGTCTAGACTGTAATAAGGTCTACATTGGAGAGACGCAGCGTAATCTGGACAAGCGGATTTATGAGCATAAAAGAGCGATTAAAACCAACAACACACTTAACGCCTTATGTGCTCATACTATGGAGTATGGACATTACTTTGACTTTAAGAAATCCACTTTAATTAAGACAATACACAACAAGTCCACACGTCGAATAATTGAATCTGCCCTCATAGCCCTTTCCACAAATAAAATTAAACAAAGAATGGGCTTCTACAATATCTCCCCCAACCTATCAAAAGCAATCATTAGTGAAAACAAGATAAGTATAGACACCGGATGATTCCCTGAGCTTTAAATTAAATATCCTTTGGACCCCTTTCTGCTCTTTATTTTCTCCTCTTCTTTTCCAATGCTACTTCTATGTATATTTGATATATATGTATGTATATGCGTTATATATATATATATCTCGATCACATTTATGTGCATATATATATATATTTATTTCTATTTTTTTTTTTTTTTTTTTTTTTTCTTTGCATACCCTTCATCTCAACATGAACCCAACCACTATATATATTCCCCGATAATTTATAGACTTTCTCGTCTTTTGTCATTTTTGTATTCTTCGTCCGCTCTTGACAAAGCCCACGTGAAATTTGGGCGAAACGTTGAGCGAAAAAGGTCTTCCGCTTTTCCATTTTTAATTTCATATCGTCGGATTATTTTTATCCTTTCATATACTCATATATATATATATATATATATATATATATATATATATATATATATATATATATATATATATATTTGGAGATTTTACCAAGATATTTTTTCCCCTTTCTTCCAGAGAGGATTCATCACAACAAAAAGATCTTTTATTTTATTATTTATTTATTTTGGAAAGCCATAATTCCCTACACGTGTTTCGCTACCTAGCAAGCACCTTGCTAGACAGTTCATCAGGGGAGATACAAATCTAAGATATTGACCTATATATATATATATATATATATATATATATATATATATTTGTCGAGCGGAGCTCCAGCTGGATTTCCCGGGTCAGAGACATGTCCATTGCATCAAGTCGGAAGGCCGGAAGACCAAAGCTTTCTTGGGATTGAACTGTGTAAACGCAACTGTGCGGCCCTGGGGATTGTGAACTTTGATCCTCGTGACCGCCGAGCCTGGAGTGGAAGACTTCAATAAAGACTGGCAGACAGACCCCACCATCTTATAGAGGACTAATCAAAGGTCTGTTAAAAATAAATCGGATGATGATTGTGATAATATTTCTTTCTTGATAATTTTAATTATTTTTTTTATCTGCTCCTCTGCCACCCCCTTCTCTCTCTTTCTCTCTTTCACTCTCTACCCTCCCCTAACCCTAACCCCCTTTCTCTCTCTTTCTCTCTTCCACTCTCTACCCTCTTTTCTCTCTCCTCTCTTTTATTTACGCCATTCGTCTCCTCTCACTACTTCTCTTATCCTTTTCCCTTTATAATTATTCATTTTTATCTGCTCTTCCCCCCCCCCTCTCTTTTTCTCCTCTTCTCTCTCTTTTTTTCTTCCCCCCCCCCCTCCCCTCTCTCTCTTCTTTTCTCATCTTTCCACTCTCTCTCTTTCTCTCATATTTACTCCACTTGCCTCCTCCCACTATTTATCATTCGTCTTTATTTATGTTCTTCGCCTTTTGTGACGTCATTCATTGTGCACGACGACAAGCATGCAAGATCATCAGAGTTGTAGTAGTATATAGATAGGTTTATATATATTTATTTCTTCTGTGTTTATCCGGTTAAAGCGGGGCCACACCGGATTTTCCACCCAGATTTGTTTGATCACGACTGATGAGTCGCCCCATCTGTCGCCACTTTGGTCTTCAAACTGCTGTTTTTATACCTTGTTATAATACATCTTCCTATTCCAGTAATTTCTTTCCCAAAAACTGCAGGCTTGTGGAACTCTCTTCCTGCTGACTGTTTTCCTCCTAGCTATAGCCTTGGTCTTTTCAAGATCAATAGGCATCTCCTGTCTTAGCGTTAACCATCTTTTGATCTTTTTAGCTCCTTACATCAAGTGGCTTCATGTCTTGTCTGGAGCGATTTCTCTAAAAAAAACAAAAAAACATATCTATTATTCCTGATCTTCATAAACGACCTCCCCCAGTGCAATTGCATCTGAGATGGGTGTATTTGCTGATGACACCAGTCAACACCGAAAGGGTTCAGCACCCGCTTGGTGATGTGACTTTGAGCAGTCTGATGAAGGATCCGCCCAGCGCTAAGCAGGTGCAGTTCGAATTCTACCCCTACATCTCGTCCTGATCATGGCATTCTTCAATTTCTGAAATCATAAACAACGCGACCCGCTTTTCTAAAATGAGGTGTCATGTTTTTTTTTGTTTTTTTTGTTTTGCCTAAGGCAGTTTTATTTAATTCTATATACTTTTCATTTAATTTTTTTATACATGTAAAGTTCATAAATTTTGTTTCAGAGTTTTTGAGATGAGGATTTCTATTCTTTGCGATTATTCGGACTACTATTCTCATCTTGGTAGTTCATTTCACAACGTTTCGGCAGATGTAATCTCCGACCTTCTTCAGTTACATCTTTTCAAACTTGGGAATCTTCATGCAGAACTCAGAAACCAAATACGCCCTAAGATGGAGTACTGTTGCCACATCTGCGGAGGTGCGGCTCGGAGCACCTTTTCCGGCCTTGACAGAGTACAAAACTGACTTCAAAATCTAGTAGGGGATGCCCTACAGCCTCTTTCTCACAGAAGAAGGGTTGGTTGCTAGTCTTTCTCTACTCTATCGTTATTTTTATGGTAGGTGCTTCACTTATCTCCAATCTATGGTTCCACTCCCCATAAAACATTCGCAACAGGAACTCATCTAGCTACAACCACTGTAAATAATTTTCCTTTCTTCCTCTGTGTTCCTAAAACTAAACGGAACTTCCATGAGCAAAGTTTCTTTCCAAGAACTACTTGTCTGTGGAACACAATACCATGTGGCTGCTTCCCGGCTGACTACAACATGGTCATTTTCAAGTCGAATGTTAACAGGTTTTTGTTGAGCCGACCTCTTACATAATCATATTCTGCTCAGCCCAAACAGCATTACTAATTCTCACCGTGTTGTCTCACCGTCGACCTAACAAACTCATTAACCCTTATCCTCGAGTGGCCTTTGTGCCTTGGTAAGCGGTGAGTCGTTACTAATATAAAAAAAGACTTTTTACATAAATAAACGCAATAAAAAAGCTATTAATCACAAAAATATGGGTAAAGGACCGACTTTACTTTATATATTTAAGATTTGAATCTCTAACTAAATTGCCTTCATGTTGTTAGTTCTTACACGGATGGAGACAACTTTTTTTGAGAATCTGGGCCATATGAGACATTGTTTTTTTTTGTTTTTTTTCAAGCTTAATATTAAATGATTTTTTTTTAAACATATTCTTTGTGGGTATTTTTTTTTTTCTAAAAGAATATATTTGTAAAATGTGATTAAAAAATGCAACTCGGTAAATGATTTTTTTTAATTGTTTTTTTTCTTCTGTTAGTCATGGTATAGACCAGGGGCGGGCAACCTCCGGCTCGCGGGCCACATCCAGCCCGTGAAGGCTTAGCGTCCAGCCCGCCACCATGCTAGGCTTTATTATTGCAATCTGGCCCGCGGACCTCCCAGTAAAACTCATATCATTTTGTAACATAGACGTAAAAGTAGTTCTCCATTAAGATTTACAATGGGATAAAAATGTATAAATATCAGTTATCTGTTGTCTACCTCAACCATCGAGCCAGACATGGAAATACTTTTTCATTGCAAACAGCACCAGCAGTCTCATTGATTTGTAGAGTGTTCAATGCAATTTTTGTACAATTTATTCATGTAAACAAAATATAGTAATTCTGAGATTTCGTTTTTCACTCTGGCCCGCGATCTCCTTCCAAAAGTCTCATCTGGCCCTCGCTCTGAAAAGGTTGCCCGCCCCTGGGTTTTAGACTATTCTCAGCATTTCATTTATTTGTTTTACCTTCAGAAAAAAAATTGTTGATTTTTAAAGACTTTTTTTTTTTTTTTTGTTGGCCCTGGGTGCTTCATGTTGTTTCTTCTATCTTGTCTCTCCTCCTCTCCCATAAACATAATAATCATTATTCATATACAACACATTCCAAAATGTATATTTTTTTTATCATTTCTAACGTTTACATTTGGACATTCTTTCCTGAATCTTACGGCTTCCTTCGTATGCATGCTTGAACTTGAGTTGAGCACGGTTCTGAAGAAGGGAAAAGTTCCCGAAATATTAAAATAAAATAAAAAAAAATAGTATATCATACGGAATTTCCACCAGACTATCTTGATACAGGTATTACATAACATTGTAACATTGTGTAGATAGACAAATATATATGTATTTGTGAAAGGAAAAAAAAAAAAATAAATAAATAAATAAATATATATATATATATATTTGTGTGTTTATCGTTCAAGTTTCAAAGTATTGCATGGAAAGTTAATAAAATTGAAATATTAGCCAAATTAGCAATACAAGATTAATTTTTTTTTTTTTTTTCTTACATTAATCCTATCGATTACGGAATAAAATTCCTTCTTCAGGGGTGACCAGTATTGAGTCATTTTTTTTTTTTTTTTTTTTCTGAAGAAGGAATTTTATTCCGTAATCGATAGGATTAATGTAAGAAAAAAAATAATAATAAATTAATCTTGTATTGCTAATTTGGCTTATATTTCAATTTTATATATATATATGTTTATGTACACATTGTATTTAGGGTGAAACTATTTCATTTGTTTCACCATTATATGTCTTATTTGCTCCAACTTGTGTCTATCCGTCACACCTCTGCATTGTATTGCCTTCTAAGTATCACATTTCTGTATACTAATAAACAATGCTTCAAGCAAACTATATAAACCTCTTATTCTTTCCTTTCTTTTTCTTTCATTGTCATAGAAAATGTTTGTGAATTAATTGTAATGACCAAAATAAAGTGTGGAAATTAAAAAAAATATCTTCTGCTGTTTATTATTTTGTATTTCATCTAAACTTAGCTGTGGATTGAGTCGCGCTAAATTCATTGCTTTAGGAATAACTCGGAACTTTTTGAATTGCAGGAGTCAGATTATACCCCTTGACTTAAAATAAACATTGCTTTGAAACAGCTATAAACAATTGTAATACCTTTGTGCATGCTGTTTATTTGGAACTTGTCTCAAATCTTGAAGAAACAGCAAGCAGTGATAGCGTATTCACAACCCCTCCCCCCCCCCCCCCCGTCAACATTCAACATGTCACCCAGGTAGCAGAAGGTCGCTTTAACATCAAATCAGCCGCCATCTACATCAATTGGGTGGGCAACACAGTTATCTGTGACAAAAATAATACGCTTTCTTAAAAAATATCTATTTTCAATCGATTTTAATATTTTTTATATTTAATCCTGTCACAGTATCACTTTATTTAATCCATAGAGGTAGATTGTTCATGTTCCGTCAGCCTTGGTCGGGTAGAAGTTTTAATCAACTATTTATCATGTTTTTCTGGTTGTGTACCTTAATTAGATACGACTTTGCAACATCTGCATGCAAATTTTACAATCACGACGTAAAAGTCTAATGAAAATGAATGAAATGTACAATTGCTTCAGAATTTTTTAGATTGGGAATGATAATTTCTATTATTTGCAAATATTCGGACTACTATTCTCATCTTGGTTATTTTCTTCACAACGTTTCGGCCGATGTAACCTCCGACCTTCTTCAGCTGCATCTTTTCGAATTCAGGAATTTTTATGTCGAACTATCCACAAATGTTCCCCCGTTTGATGATTATCAAACTGTAAAAATGAGAAATTAGCGCCATAGTTTATCGTCTGCTTTCGGATATAATGACAGCTTGTTAGTATGGTATTTTTCTGGTGACCCGAAAAGTATTCTTGTTTTAGAATTATCAAAATAAAATTATCCTATGAGGAAATAAAATTCAAATTACTTTTTTAGCCGGGCTCAGCAATTTTTTTTTCATCTTTTGTTTTGTATCTGTATATTTTATCCCTTTTGGGAATATCAATGTCGGACGCTTTGGATTACAGCTCGGTGAAACATTCACTGTCTTCAGTTCTATAATGGCTGTACTGTTTCGCCTCAAGCTCTTGTGCGGCACGCACCATGTGTAACCCCATCTTCTGACGAACGGTTTTTTCAGCTTATCAATGACAAATTTATTGCAGTAACGATGCGAATACCGCCAACCTGCTGCGTTTCCATCGGCCGTCGTCTGGTGAAGGGCAACGATCGTTTTGGTGGCATCTATGACGATTGCACCGCTGGAAATGCCGAAGTAGATCATCCAGTTGTCGTAAATGATGCGCCCGACCACAAGGTTGGGAACCTTGTGCCAGGGGAAATGACTGTTTGTGATGAAGTAGTCGATAGCTATTCCCTTCATGAGAACACCGTTTTTAGAGGCTTGTCGCACGGAGTCAGGGTTAGAAAACCTTACCCCTTGCGTTACATTTAAATTAGTCCTTTGGCCGAGAACAAGAATCGGCAACGGTTTAGGAACCAATCGGTCGGCAGCGTGAAGCGTTTCTATAAGTCCAGAATCAAATATAATATCACTATTGGCAAAACTGTAAAATGTTGCTCTCGGGTATAGCGTCATCGCATCTAAAATCATAGATTTCAAAACTGGGACGTCTCCACATAAAACCTTGGGAACCTGTCGGATGACCCAACCACAATTGATTAAGGTGTTTATGTCATTATCAATCAGGCGGGAGTTGTTTTTTTTAGCGTTTTGGGGAATCAGTAAGTAAACGATCGGTTGTACTGATTGCGGCCAAAAACTCCAAAGTCGGGCAACGTTATCGTGAACGAATCTTTTCTCTTCGGATGGAATCCATGTTGTCACGATCACTAATAAATAATTGTCGCGCAAGATTCTAACCGTTTCCTTTGTTTTGTTTTTGGATGAAGAATTGTTGTCTGCTGGCACATGTTTCAGCGTTATCGTTTGGTGACGATTGGAAGTGTTTTTTGGGTGTAAATCATTCGTCAAAAATAGCCTTCTCATGTTCAAAATGGAGGATTGACATTTCTTGCTGTTGTTCAGACAAAGTACTTCATTGATATGAAACCAAATGACGAAGATGCTGATTGGAATGATAATAAATAGTCTCATCTTACGCATCCGAATGGAACACAAACCTGAAATGGAGGCAGAAAGAGATTTTTTTAAAACAGTAGACGAAATGTAAGAAATCCATTCAATCTATGTAAAATGCTAATTCAAACTTACACATGACAGATCGACATTCAGATCGACTGACGGACAGAGACAACTAGACACATCTAAAAATGCTGTTTTAAAATTTCGCCTAATGACAGACTGTGTGGTGGTCGTCATGCCTTTTTTTGGTGATAACTTCCTCCACAAATAAAAATAATAATAAGAAGACTTACATGCAAAACCAACGGAAGTTTATTCACTGAAATAAACCATTAACAAATATAACATATTTCCTTTTGTAATGAGTTCAGAAGTCCTTTCTTTAGTTTCAGGGTAAGTAAAAAGGAGAATGTCTTTTGTTTTGTTGAAATGCTCATATGTTATAAAATGTTAAGAGAGGCAATAGGTAATATTCGCCTGTGAAATTGTATGAAGCGCGCGAAAGGTGAAATGGAAGAGTGATAGTAAGACGCGTGTAACCTCCGAATGAAGAGTCAGTTGAGAGAGAGGGTTTGATGTTTGTGTGTGCTTAAATACTATTTGGATAGGCTCCAGCGAGCTTAAGGAGAAAAGTTTAGAAAAATGTCCTTGGAGAAATCCCATTGGACAGAAATATCACGTGGTGTGCTCCCTACTACGTCCGCTCGTTTTGAGTTGATTTAATATATAAGTCCACGCCGGAATTTGCGTGGGCGTTATTTTTTATTTTTCACGCGCCAATACAATTATATTCACACTGCGCGCCTAAATTGTATTTATCCCAAACAACAATTTTTATCCGAATCTTAACCGTGTCAACTGGCACAACTGCAACCCTTATATGCTTTTTGTTTCAAATATGACACATTCCAACAAAATGCCTATTTAATATAATATTCAACGAAAATGTGTCAAACTGCAACTTGTTTCACATCTGCAACGAGCCTGTCGACAAGTGTGAGTAGGTATTTGTATGATGTTGCATCAGCACACCCGCTAAATAGGTAATCAGTTTCTTCGATGTCGAACCAATATAAAAATAAAGCATTTAAGGGTTAAGCATGACAGACTAACGAAAATACTATTTCAAACTTAAGCATGACAGACTGACGAAAATGCTATTTCAAACTTAAGCATGACAGACTGACGAAAATGCATTTTTTGTAGGCCAGAGTGCTCAAATTCTCGGGTGCTGACTTATCAAATACCACTTTCCGACCTTGTGTCACATCTTACCGGTGTGAGAGGTAGATAAATACCTTGCGCTTCTTGGCTCTTTGGCTAAGATCAAAGTGTAGTATCTGTTCTTCTTGGTTCTTGTCTTGAGATCAAGTGTATTATCTAGTCCTATCCAATAGGTGTCGATCTTACACTCTTAAATCAAAAATCAGACTATCAATTCTTTTTTTAATTCCCTTTTACCTTAATTACATTTAAGAAGTATTTCATTATTTGAGAAACTTTTCCTGAGGCGTTCACACTGGCGAATGCCGATACTATCCCCTCAAATTTCGCCTGAGGCGCTCACACCGGTGAATAGCGACATTCTCTCCTCAAGTTTGGCCTGAGGCGCTCACATCGGCGAATGCCGACGTTCTCCCCTCAAATTTTGCCTGAGGCGTTCACACGAGTGAATGCCGATACTCTCCCCTCAAAATTGGCCTGAGGCGCTCACACCGGCGAATGCCAAACCTCTCCCTTCAAGTTTGGCCTGAGGCGCCCCCAC
This sequence comes from Sepiola atlantica, assembly GCA_963556195.1. NCBI lineage: Eukaryota > Metazoa > Mollusca > Cephalopoda > Sepiida > Sepiolidae > Sepiola > Sepiola atlantica. Next base: position 23,162,864 of record OY744534.1, read on the forward strand.
GAGCTAATGCCAAATCTCTCCTCTCAACAGATACTCCACTTACACCACACCTCTCAAAAAGGAGGAGGTAATACCTGGGAGGATGGTATCATGTCAAAAAAATGTTTACTCTCCCCCAACCCTGAGAAATATTTTAAGTTCAAAAAAAAAAATTTGGCCTCAGCCCCCCCCCCCCCCCCCCAAAATTTTTCCCCCGACACCCCAAAAAAAATTTTACCCTCCACCCCCCCAAAAAAAAACAATGTTTACTCTCCTCCTACCCTGAAAAATATTTTAAGTTAAAAAAAAAAAAAAAATTGGCTCCACCCCTGAAAAACTTTCCCCAACCCCCCAAAATTGTTGTACCCTCAACTCCCACCCTTCCAAAAATTTTTTTTCCTCTCCCCAACCCTGAGAAATATTTAAAAAAAAGGAAAAAAAAAATTTGGCCCCACCCCCCCAAAAAATTTTTCCCGACCCCCCTCCCCAAAAAAAAATGTTTACTCTCCCCCAACCCTGAGATAAATAAATAAATTAAATTAAAATATAAAAAATAGTAACATTAAATTTAAAAAAAAACAACAACAAAAAAAAACAACAACAACAACAACAACAACAACAACAACAACAATAATAATAATAATAATAATAATAATAATAATAATAATAATAATAATAATAATAATTAAAAAAAAAAAAAGTGTACACTACTAGAAATAAAAAAAGGAAAACTGGAGACAACAAAGGGCATGGAACTCCCCAACCAAGAGGAAATGAGGGCGCTAGGCGAACAGGAGAGCTACAAATATCTTGGGGTTCTGGAAACAAACACCATCAAATCTACAGAAATGAAAGAAAAGATTGGAAAAGAATATTTACGAAGAACAAGAAAACTCCTAGAAACGAAATTATATAGCAGGAATCTAGGGATCAAGACTAGAATAAGGACCCCAGATCATTAACACAAGACGCGAGACATGTTTTGGAATCACCGGTTGACCTCGCAATATACGTGGTCTCTATTTACAAAACACTTGTAACTAAATCTTTTATTATTTTAATAAATGCAGTATATTTCGGAATTTTTTTTTCTTTTAACATGTTAATATTTATTTTAAGGCAGAGAGTCCATAAATAAAACAAATAAAATATTAACATGTTTTCTTTTAAAACATGTTTTTGTGTCACTATTTACTTGCCTCCCCTACGAGGGCAGAAATGGGGGGGGATGAAATATTTATCATCGTACTTAAGTAATCTTTCGTTTTGTAGGGTAAATCAAGCTTCCCAAAAAGGGGCACTCTGGATCTTACCTCAGTTTAGAAGGATTTTTCCATACTACACTTTGCTCCTAGCCCGAGGAGGCAAAACGGAAGATTACGCAAGTTATTTTAATAAATAAACGAAATATATACGCTTTTTTAAAAATCGGCTGACTTGTAATCTTTCGTTTTGCCTTCCCACGAGGGCGGAGTTAGACTTCAAAAATCAATTTCTAAACGGAAGGAATTTAAAGTTTATGAAGTTTTTGTCCTTTTTTTCTGTAAGCAACAAATGAAATAAGATTTAACAAATACATAATTTTATTTACAAATCATTTTATAACTTATTTGTTATTAAAAAACAAAACTTCGCTATTTACTCGCCTCCCTACAAGGGCAAAGGTAGACACAAGGTAGGTTAAAATTACCTCGGAATGAAAATTAAAGTTACCTCAGTTTAGAAGGATTTCTCTATCACTGACCGCAGATAGGAATGATGAAGTGTAGTATCAAAAAAATAGATACTACACTTTTGCTTCCCCATGAGGGTGGAGTTAGACTTCAAAAATCAGTTTATGAAGTTTTTTCCTTTTTTTTCTGTAAGCAACAATTATAAACAAATAAATAAAACTTCGTATTTGTTAAATCTTATTTCATTTGTTGCTTAGAGAAAAAAAAGGACAAAAACTTCATAAACTTTAAATTGCTTCCGTTTAGAAACTGATTTTTGAAGTCTAACTCCGCCCTCGTGGGGAGGCAAAACGAAAGATTACAAGTCAGCCGATTTTTTAAAAAGCGTATATATTTCGTTTATTTATTAAAATAACTTGCGTAATCTTCCGTTTTGCCTCCTCGGGCTAGGAGCAAAGTGTAGTATGGAAAAATCCTTCTAAACTGAGGTAAGATCCAGAGTGCCCCTTTTTGGGAAGCTTGATTTACCCTACAAAACGAAAGATTATTTAAGTACGGTGATAAATATTTCATACCCCCCCCCATTTCTGCCCTCGTAGGGGAGGCAAGTAAATAGTGACACAAAAACATGTTTTAAAAGAAAACATGTTAATATTTTATTTGTTTTATTTATGGACTCTCTGCCTTAAAATAAATATTAACATGTTAAAAGAAAAAAAAATTCCGAAATATACTGCATTTAGTCAAATAAATAAAAGATTTAGTTACAAGTGTTTTGTAAATAGAGACCACGTGTATTGCGAGGTCAACCGGTGATTTCAAAACATGTCCCGCGTCTTGTGTTAATGATCTGGGGTCCTTATTCTAGTCTTGGTCCGAATCTAGTAACAGGAATAAACACCTGGGCAGTAGCACTAATAAGGTACTCTGGACCATTCATAGGCTGGACCAAAGAGGAACTTAGGCACCTGGACCAGAGGACTAGAAAATTAATGACCATGCACAATGCAGTACATCCAAAAGACGATACGGACAGACTCTACATGAAAAGAAACAAAGGGGGAAGAGGACTGGTAAGTATAGAAGATTGTGTGGAAGACTCAAATAAAGAGCTGGAAAAATACATAACTCAACACAGGGAAATCCTTATCACTGCAGCAAGAGACACCGTTCCAACGAACAACTCTGGAAGCACCGAAACCAGAAACAAAACTGCAAGAAAAGAAAAGTGGGAAGAAAAAAAACTACATTGACACTTCAGAAGACTGACAAGAGAAGAAACCAACGAAAATAGCTGGGCATGGCTAAGAAAAGGACACTTGAACAGAGAAACGGAATCTTTACTGATGGCTGCACAGAACAATGCAATTAGGACAAACTACATTAAAGCTAAAATAGATAAAACCCAGGAAAACAGTAAATGCAGACTGTGTGGACAAAGAGACGAAACAGTAAATTATATAATAAGTGAATGTAGCAAACTAGCCTAAAAATAATATAAGAACAGACATGACTGTGTAGGAGAAAGCAGTACACCAGGAACTGTGCAAACAATTGAATTTCGAATACGCAGACAAATGGTACAAACATGAACCAGAAACAGTACTGGAAAACGAAAAACACAAAATCATCTGGGATATGGATATACAAACAGACAAACTCATACAAGCAAGGAGACCGGATGTTATAATAATCAACAAGAAGGAAAAATCTTTCAAAATCGTAGACTTCG
>OY744534.1:23173747-23243747 GCA_963556195.1 Sepiola atlantica
TGGAGAGCCGACGGAAACGCTTAGGACAGAAAAGCCGTTAAAAGATTCTATATTTAGAAGTAAAGCAAGAAAGAAAGAAAGAAAGAAAGAAAGAAAGGAGTGGAAAAGTAAAAAAATTAAATCTATTAATAATGGAGTTTATGTATCTGTCTGTCTGTCTGTCTGTCTGTCTGAAGCCGAAACTCCAGTATGACTATTTTACTTAAACTAATCTTTTTGAAATTCTTTATATACTGTCACCAAAAGTAGTTCAGACACCAGATGGGTGTGGCCATTAACATAAGTCATTCATTTAAACCTTCAATTAAATTCATATTTACAAATATAAACTTATAACTGCTATTATCAAATTTACATATGTATTTACAATATTTTCCGATAAGGTTATATTAAAAAAAATTATTCATACAATTAATTAAACCCATTTTCATCATAACCGGCGTGTTTTCTAAACCATTTCAATGCGAGTACTGTTAAAATTGCAAAGTCATTGGCTGTTTAATAAGTTATGTCCTCCCTCCCTCCGGTAATTAAATATGGCGATCTGATTAAGCAGCAAATTGGCTGTTTAATCAGGGGTGTCCCCCCTCCCTCCGGCAATTAAATATGGCGATCTGATTAAGCAGCCAATTGGCTGTTTAATCAGGGGTGTCCTCCCTCCCTCCGGTAATTAAATATGGCGATCTGATTTAGCAGCCGATTGGCTGTTTAATCAGTGGTGTCCTCCCCCCTCCGGTAATTAAATATGGCGATCTGATTAAGCAGCCGATTGGCTGTTTAATCAGTGGTGCCCTCCCTCCCACCATTTAATTAAATATGGCGATCTGAGTAAGCAGCCGATTGGCTGTTTAATCAGTGGTGTTCTCCCTCCCTCCGGTAATTAAATATGGCGATCTGATTAAGCAGCCGATTGGCTGTTTAATCAGTGGTGTCCTCCCTCCCTCCGGTAATTAAATATGGCGATCTGATTAAGCAGCCGATTGGCTGTTTAATCAGTGGTGTCCTCCCTCCCTCCGGTAATTAAATATGGCGATCTGAGTAAGCAGCCGATTGGCTGTTTAATCAGTGGTGTCCTCCCTCCCTCCGGTAATTAAATATGGCGATCTGATTAAGCAGTGGACGTTAATGTGGCACGTTAAATATGTAAACAACAACGCTTGCAAACACCGTGCTCAGTTTTCCATTTTTAAAACCGTCCTAAGTTTGTTTATTCTTAGCCATTATGTGTTAAAACACAACTTTATTAAATCAAATTGTTTAATTAAAATAATAATTGATTTAAAAATTACTATATAAAAACGCGCGCGCGCACGCCCCGCCCCCCCCACACACACACACAGTTCAGGTAAACTTTTTCTTTCCGAGAATTAAAAAACTTTTCGTGTTTACTGTATTTGATTTCTTAATACTTTCATATCGAATATTATCATTTTTTCACGACCTCAACAGAATTTATGATTCCATGTTTTATTTATTAAAAAAAAGATGTGATTTTTTTTTCTTTAATGTCAACAAAATAAACTAACATTGTACTGGAAAACTATACAACTGATTGTAGAATCAAATTGTTTAATTAAAAAAAGGACATTAGAAACCCCCCCCCCCCACACTGTGTTCACTGTATTTGATTTTTTGGTGCTTTTTCATTTTAGGACCCACGCTAACTTTGACCCCGTCGTTACAGTTAGGGTTAGGTTTGTTTTTTTTCCTTTTTAATTAAAAATATTTACATGTATAGGGGGGGGGAGGATAAAAAAATTGGGGGAAGGCGGTCAAAAAATTTTTTTTCTCAACTAAAAAATATTTCTATGACTGGTAATATAAAAAAATTGAGGGGCGTACAAAAAAAATGTTTTCTTTCTATTTAAACTACAGGTCTTTCTATTTATGGGCGAGGGAACAACAAAATCGGGGTAGGGTCGAATTTTTTTCCTTTATTTTCAACTAAAATATTCTTGGTCATAAACACAGAAAATCAATGTCTAACCACCACAGAAATATGACTGGGGCTCCATTGGCTTACGCGTGAGCCTTCATTTCTGATGCGGCAGCCTAGCAAAATTATGCGACCGGAGGGAGCATATATTTGCTAGTTTATAATAATAAAATATTACTTTTATATTTATATATATTATTTTCATATATATATATGTAGAAAAATAATTAATTAAGGTACGCAACTCTAATTAATTAAATAATCTAAAAAAAGGGGAGGTAACTATTTATCATTATATAAAATGTATATATATGTTTTTATGAATTACGATCATTTCAATTAATAATTCTCAATTTAAAGTAAAAACATAAATATAGATAAATATATAAATAAAAAATATAAATATAGATAAATATATAAATACATAAATAAAAAATCAATATATACATAAAAAATCAATCAATATATAATTAAAATATCAATATATAAATGAAAAATCAATATATAAATAAATCAATATATAGATAACAAATATAAATAAAAATTCTATATAAATAATAAAATATATATAAATAATAAAATATATATAAATAAAAAATCAAAAATCAATATATAAATAAAAATTCTCTATATAGAAAAAATATAAAAAAAATATAAAAAAATAAAAAAATCAATATATAAATGAAAAATTCAATATATAAATATAATCATAATATGTAAATAAAGAATCAAAAGTCAAAATGTAAATAAAAATATAAATAAAAATATAAAGATATAAAAATATAAAGATATAAAAATATAAAAATATAAAAATATAAATTAAAAAAAATATATATAAATAAAAAAATATATAAATATAAATATATAATATATATAAAAATAATAAATAAATAAATAAAAATAAAAATAAAAATAAATGTAAATATAAAAATCGAAATATAAATAAATCAATATATAAATAAATAAAAATCATATAAAAAAATCATATAAAAATTCAAAAATCAAAATATAAATAAAAAATCAATATATAAAAAATCAATATATAAAAAAATTCATATGTAAATAAGAATTCAAAATTCATATATAGATAAAAAAATGTATATATATAGATAAAAAAATATATATATACATATACATAAATAAAAAATCAATATATAAATATATATAAAAAGTAAATATATAACCATAAATAATCAATCAATATATATATAAATGAATAAATATATAAATAAAAAATCAAAAATAAATGAATATACACATACACATGTACACTTACACACATGCATACGCACACACTCACATACTTATATGCATATGCATACATATACATATATATATATATATATATATATATATATATATACATTATATACACACTCACACACACACAAACACATGCATGTGTAAATAAAAAATTATCAATATATAAATATAAATAAAAAATTAAAAGATCAATATATAAATAAAAATCAATATATAAAATTCATATATAAATAATAAATAAATAAATAAATAAAGATTTGAGAAATAAAATTTAAAAATTAAAAATTAAAAAATATTAAAAAATATATAAAAATAATATATAAAAAAATATAATATATAAAAAATAATATATAAAAAAATAATAATAAATAAAAATAATATATAAAACAATAATATATAAAAAAATAAATAATATATAAAAAAATAAATAATATATAAAAAAATATAAAGGTATAAAAAAATTATTATATTAAAAAAATTATTATATTAAAAAAATTATTATATTAAAAAAATGTAAAAATATAAAAAAAAATGTAAAAATATATATTTTTTTTATATTTTTTTTTATATTTTTACATTTTTGTAATATAATAATTTTTTTAATATAATAATTTTTTTAATATAATAATTTTTTTATATCTTTATATTTTTTTATATATTATTATTTTTTTATATATTATTTATTTTTTTATATATTATTTATTTTTTTATATATTATTTTTTTATATATTATTTTTATTTATTATTATTTTTTTATATATTATTTTTTATTATTTTTTATATATTATATTTTTTTATATATTATTTTTATATATTTTTTAATATTTTTTAATTTTTAATTTTAAAATTTTATTTCTCAAATCTTTATTTATTTATTTATTTATTATTTATATATGAATTTTATATATTGATTTTTATTTATATATTGATCTTTTAATTTTTTATTTATATTTATATATTGATAATTTTTTATTTACACATGCATGTGTTTGTGTGTGTGTGAGTGTGTATATAATGTATATATATATATATATATATATATATGTATATGTATGCATATGCATATAAGTATGTGAGCGTGTGCGTATGCATGTGTGTAAGTGTACATGTGTATGTGTATATTCATTTATTTTTGATTTTTTATTTATATATTTATTCATTTATATATATATTGATTGATTATTTATGGTTATATATTTACTTTTTATATATATTTATATATTGATTTTTTATTTATGTATATGTATATATATATTTTTTTATCTATATATATACATTTTTTTATCTATATATGAATTTTGAATTCTTATTTACATATGAATTTTTTTATATATTGATTTTTTATATATTGATTTTTTATTTATATTTTGATTTTTGAATTTTTATATGATTTTTTTATATGATTTTTATTTATTTATATATTGATTTATTTATATTTCGATTTTTATATTTACATTTATTTTTATTTTTATTTTTATTTATTTATTATTTTTATATATATTATATATTTATATTTATATATTTTTTTATTTATATTTTTTTTATTTATATTTTTATATTTTTATATTTTTATATCTTTATATTTTTATATCTTTATATTTTTATTTATATTTTTATTTACATTTTGACTTTTGATTCTTTATTTACATATTATGATTATATTTATATATTGAATTTTTCATTTATATATTGATTTTTTTATTTTTTTATATTTTTTTTTATATTTTTTCTATATAGAGAATTTTTATTTATATATTGATTTTTGATTTTTTATTTATATATATTTTATTATTTATATATATTTTATTATTTATATAGAATTTTTATTTATATTTGTTATCTATATATTGATTTATTTATATATTGATTTTTCATTTATATATTGATATTTTAATTATATATTGATTGATTTTTTATGTATATATTGATTTTTTATTTATGTATTTATATATTTATCTATATTTTTTATTTATATATTTATCTATATTTATGTTTTTACTTTAAATTGAGAATTATTAATTGAAATGATCGTAATTCATAAAAACATATATATACATTTTATATAATGATAAATAGTTACCTCCCCTTTTTTTAGATTATTTAATTAATTAGAGTTGCGTACCTTAATTAATTATTTTTCTACATATATATATATGAAAATAATATATATAAATATAAAAGTAATATTTTATTATTATAAATTTAATTTTTTTACTTTTCCACTCCTTTCTTTCTTTCTTTCTTTCTTTCTTGCTTTACTTCTAAATATAGAATCTTTTAACGGCTTTTCTGTCCTAAGCGTTTCCGTCGGCTCTCCATTTCAAAATTCGGTGTACACAGCGTTTCATAACAGTTGGATGTTTTTTGAAGAAATTCCATCATTTACTATTTCAGACTATGCTGAAGACGACGTGAATCGGGAATTCAACCCGTTTCTTGTCAGAAACCACTGGTCCATGTCTGATTAAAATCTGTATTTAAAAAAAAAAAAAAAAATATATATATATATATATATATATATATATATATATATATATATATATATATAGTCTCGGAACTTTCTCAACCATCAAAACTATATTAAAAAAAAAATTAAAAAAACAAAAAAAAACTTATAGTCCCAAGTCTTCCAGTGGAAAATCACTCATGTAAGTCAATTTATTTTTTACAGTTATTATATTAGTTTGTTTCTAACACTATTTTAAGGGATCATCAGTTGTTTACCATGAAAAACTGTATATATATATGTGTGTGTGTGTGTATTAATATTTATATTTCTGTATGTGTTACATTATGGGAGCCCTGCTCGAGTGGGATTAAATCAACTAGTATGAATGTGTGCACTCAATGAGATCAGTGCATGTTACTGTGACAGTATATATATATATATGTATATATATATATATATATGTATATATATATGTATATATATGTATTTATATATGTATATATATATGTATATATATGTATATATATATGTATATATATGTATATATATGTATATATATATGTATATATATATATATATATATATATATGTATATATATGTGTATATATATATATATACATATATATATATATATATATATATATATAGATATGTATATATGTTACTGTGACATTAGAGCCATGGTGAATCAGCTCTGGACAAAGCAGAATTGTAAACAGGTTTGAACTCAGGCTTAGATTCAGGATAGAGGGTGACGAAAAGATCAGACGCGCAGTTTGAGGACGGGCTGGGAAGAATGACGTCACACCTGGCACATTTCTAGTCAGTTGTCGTTATTAGTCTACCCATGGAACTGGGCGAAGGTAGACGTGAAAAATAGGAGCTCTGAAACTTGAGTTAAGTTAAGTCTCGGAATAAGACAAAGGGACCCCCCCCCTTCCGGTCTGTCTAGTCCTGCAATTGTCCTTTAATAAATAACAAGTCAAGAAGTCACTAAAGTATAAGATAGACTGTAGTTAAAGATAAATCGGACGACTCTCTTCTACGTGATTGTTTTATTCAGAGAAAATAAAACCCTTGAACCTCTCGAAAAATCTATCTTCAGACTCCCTTTTGTCGATGTAAAGATTTGTACTCTAGACACACTGATGACAACGGCCACAGGATGAAAGAGAAGAAAGAATAGCGACGACGAATCACGGCAGCGTTGAAAGAAACGAGGGAGAATGAAAGGTAAATTTTGCTTTGAATTGTATGAACATTTTGTAAAAGAGAAAAGAGGAAGAAAGAGACAAAAGAAATATGGCACACACACACACACGCACACACACGCACACACACACACACGCATAAGTTAAAAGATACGTTAAAGTTAAAAGATGTTATGGGAGTGCTTGTATAATCATGTGTTCATGTAAAAGTAGCTAGTGATTGAACGCCTACACCTGTATAACTTACATACGCACACATATGTTAAAAGCTACCAGTGACTGAACGCACACACATGCATACATAGAACTTGAATATCTACTGGAGAGGACTTGAATGCCTACTAGACACCACCCTTGGGTGTCTTCGGTTTCTCTGTACAGGGGTTTGTCAGAGACCCTGACATGAGGCTACTTCCTATTTGACCAAATATTTAAAAAATATGGTGTGCTGTCTCCTCAAGCCATCCAGCACATCCCCCGGGTTGCGGACGGGGGCACCCCTTCCATTAATAGAGGGCAGCTTTGAATAACAAATTAGAAGCCGTTGACAATAAGGAACTGATACAAAATATGAATAAATCAAAAGTAAATACTGGCAGGTCGGCACCCAGGATAAAATAGCCGATCAACCTGTTTATACGCCAGGCAGGAAGATGTAAGCAATGGTGTAAACCTTCTTGCCTCTGTAAGTGGGACTTCAGCTATGACAGAGGCCAACCAGGGTCAGCCACCATGCTTTGAGAAAAAAGGTCCTGTCCCATGTTAGACTTTGCGGGCCTTGCGTGGGAAACAAAGGGATCTGTGACGTCACTCGTTCTCGTGAGAAGCGAGTTTTTGGTCAGTCTGATTCAGAGAGCGAACTGAGAGGACATGCGATTCACAATGTAAAGATACGGAATATTTCCCTTCAAGGAAGACAAGCGCGAAAATCCTTCCCCCCCCCTCTCTAGGAATAGTTAAGAAAACATTAATAACTAACTACGATAAAGTAGGATTTGCTCTCTACCATCTCTCTCAAGTGACGTCACAGATCCCTTTGTTTCCCACGCAAGACCCGCGAAGTCACAGAGCCTCTTGCAGTTGTAGACTGACCCCTGATCTGGGGTATCGTCACACGGTAACCTTGTCAGCTCTGACTGTGAGAACAAGCCCTGTTCTGCATTCGACTGCCCCGCGGTAATTCGCACAAGTCAAACCCGATCTCCAACAGATACGTCCATTCCCATAGGGCCATTATCTAACACCCATATCTCGGTCATATGCAGCAACAAGAAAAAGAAACATAAGAGGCTTAAAAGCCCAACCATGGACTGTTGCGCAAAAGAAGGTGCTATTGTTTTGCTAACACTTTTGCTCAAAGTTTGAAAAGTGGAGCAAAACATCCAACAAAATCTTGGCCGAAAAGATGAAAGAATCTACCCTCCCCGAAGAGAAAAAAAATACACCGGTTGCCCGCCTACGATCGCTTGTTTCCCAGATGGCCATATATATAACAGAAGATGAGAGCATCCTCATAAAAAATACAGCATTAAGGGAGGCGAAAAAGACTACCTTTCCATCAGGGAAGGAGAAACTAGACAGAGACAAGAGTCTAGATGGGAGAGGGAAGAAATGTGGACATTGTTATGGGCTATGAAATATGCTCAGGCCAAACATACCAAACAAAAAAAGAGGACAGACACCTGGAGGGAAATATTCTTCCACTTCTGTCCAGGCAAAAGAGATGTTCCAGCCAAAAAAATAACTTGCCAAAGGTATAACAGCATGAGCGTGTTCAATGAGGCTGAACTGGACTATATGACATCAGAAATAGCAGCCCTCATAAGAATAAAAAAATATCCACTTGAACGCCTCATCATAATTCCTACAATTCCCATCATCCATCAACACACCACACCACGGGTACAGCCAGAACCAGATCACCATTCACCCGTGGATCAAGCCGAACAGTCTTGGCCGATGACCACCCACCATACAGCCACTTCAACACCAGAATCTCCTTTATCTAGTGGCTACCCGACAAGTATCCCACCACCATTAGCTGTCTATTTGAAATCACAAGAATAGATTTAGTCTTTGGAGCCGACCAACAAGCAGACTAAAAACCCTGCAAGCAAACAAAAAATAAATCCACAAATCTTGCGATAAGCAAGCTGGAATTTCCAGAAAATGTGATTTACAACAGGTCAGTGACTCCAGAAAAACAGCTGAACATCGACGTTGCTGCACTGAAGGAAACCTGACTCGCATCAAACAGGAGCCTCAGAGAATAGAACTACACGTTCTTCTGACAGAGAAAAGAACCTGAGCAATCAAGACTGCATGGTGTTGGATTTGAAGTGAAAAATTCCCTACTGACGACTGTAAAACCACCATCCAGTGACGCAGCCCAAATATTGTCTCTGTCTGTCAGCCTCTTCGGGCACAGTGAACATCTTGAGTGTTTACGCTCCCACACTCCGCTCTTCGGCCGAGACTAAGAACGAGTTCTATGAGAATCTTGACACCACTAGAAAGACTGTATCTGCTTGATAACTTCAACTACAACTAATTTTGGTGTTGGCAAGCTAAACAAGAACGGATTTCTTTCCTTCTTCTTCACTCGCACGCGTCAGGACTTAACTGGAGTAAGAGGGGAAGCTTATATAACTGTACATAAATGGTTAAGAGAAAAATTAACCCGGAAATTTCAGAATTTCAAATCATTTTAATCAACTTTTTTACACATGTTTTCGAACAGGATGTACATATTTGGCTGAACCTGAGCAAAAGGTGAATTTTTCGTAGATCTTATTTTCACATAAGTGAATCAGAATTAATCTTGTAAAAATAAATTGTCCCATATTTAAAAAAAAATAGTTCATCCCAAGCATGGCATATTGCCACTGAAGCATAAATGGCTACTATGATAGGGGCCAGATTTATAGGGGTGGGGGTGAGACAACCTAGCTGTTTTTTCACAGTACATTTAAATTTCTACATGTTGGTATGGTCAGGGAAACAGGGAGCAAGGAAGGAATTCCAAAGGTAAGCGTTCCATGGAAAGAAGCTAATAGAGTAGGAGATGTTCTGGCATCTAGGGTCTCTACAGAGAAGGGGTGTGATTTTGCTGCTAGTCGGGTGGGGTCAGAGGTATGTACGTTGACGGGGTACAAGTACAGCAAGTTAGTCGGAGCACGTTTCGTTGAAGTACATGTAAAACAAGCACAAGGATGCAACACTGTGGTGATGCGACAGGGGCTGGAGTTTGGTAGACCTGTGGAACCTGTTAGGTTAGAATTCTTTTTTTTTGCACCCTGTCCAATAGGAAGAGCCTAGTGGTTGCTGCACCAGCCCAGATGTGGCAACAATACTCTGTGCATGGGCGAGTAGTGGCTTTATAGAGATATAGGATACTGGCAGGTGTGAGAAGTTTTCTAGCCTGGTAGAGGGAGGTTATCTTCTTTGCAGCAGACTTGGCAATGTCTTCTATGTATTTGGTCTAATTCATGTAACCTGTGAATGTTAGGCCGAGGAGTTTGAATGTTTGACACTCGGGTAAGATGCTATTAGCGATGGAAATCGGCAGAGGTTCAGGTGCAGCCAAACATGAACATTCTGTTCTGAAACACGTGTTTAATACGTTGATTAAAATAATTTGGAATCCTAAAATTTTGGTGTTAATGTTTTCTGAACGAACACATACAATTAGATAGATAGATAGATAGATAGATAGATAGATAGATAGATAGATAGACAGATAGACATATAGATAGATAGATAGATAGATAGATAGATAAATAGATAAATAGATAGATAGATATACAGATAGATAGATAGATAAATAGATAGATAGATAGACAGATAGATAGACAGATAGATAGATATACAGATAGATAGACAGATAGATAGATATACAGATATATATATATATATATATATATATATATAGATAGATAGATAGATAGATAGATAGATAGATAGATAGATAAATAGATAGATAGATAGATAGATAAATATACAGATAGATAGACAGATAGATAGATATACAGATATATAGATAGATAGATAGATAAATAGATAGATAGATAGATAAATAGATAGATAGATATATAGATAGATAGATAAATAGATAGATAGATAGATAGATAGACAGATAGATAGACAGACAGATAGATATACAGATAGATAGATAGATAGATAGATAGACAGACAGACAGATAGATAGATAGATAGATAGATAGATAGATAGATAGATAGATAGATAGATAGATAGATATACAAATAGATAGACAGATAGATAGATATACAGATATATATATATATATATATATAGATAGATAGATAGATAGATAGATAGATAGATAGATAGATATATCAACAGATAGATAGATAGATAGATATGTAAATAGATAGATAGATAGATAGATAAATAGATAGATAGATAGACAGACAGATAGATATACAGATAGATAGACAGACAGATAGATATACAGATAGATATACAGATAGATAGATAGATAGATAGATAGATAGATAGATAGATAGACAGATAGATAGATAGATATACAGATATATATATATATATATATATATATATATATAGATAGATAGATAGATAGATAGATAGATAGATAGATAGATAGATAGACAGATAGATAGATAGATAGATAGATAGATAGATAGATAGATAGATAAATAAATAACGACGATAAATTATAAATGTAGTTTATCTGAACATGTTCCAGCTAAGTTTGAACGCGTTCACATGTGTGATACACTTGTGATTGGGTGATTCCTCAAACTGCAGTATAGGCCACACCTTTTATTGATTATTTGGTAATCATGTCGTTTCCCAACACATGTAATTTTATCGCAAAGATGATATGCGGTAGCTCAAAAATGGTATCAAAAAAAAAAAAAATTGTGACATGCTGAACGTATTGGCGTTAAAATCAATTTAATATTACATATAAAATAGGGGGGGGGGGTACGATATAAATTAGTAAATTAGCCTATCCACTGTCCTATTTCTAAGATGGACGTTAGACGATATAAAACTTGGAACGAATATGCAATTGTTCAAAATTTGTATTTTTTTTTAAGATTATGACATGCTGAAGGTATTGGCGTTAAAATAAATTTAGTATTACGTATGTAATAGAAAAATTTTTTTTTTTAGAGATTGATATAGTTTGTTTGAAGCATTGTTTAGTGTGTATTTAAAGGGACATTAGAAGGCAATACAATACAGAGGTGTAATTGATAGACAAACTGAAGCAAATTGAGACATATAATAGTGGAATGAGTTAAGCCGTTTCCGTCTTTTTATTAATACACTACATTAGCCTACTCACAGGCATATTTCTAAGACGGACGCTAGTCGATATAAAACTTGGAACGAATATGCAGTAGCTAAAAAATTATATCTATATATATATATATATATATATATATATATATATATATATATATATATATATTTAAGATTATGACATGCTGAACGTATTGGCGTTAAAATCAATTCAGTATTACGTATAAAATAGGAAAAAACACTTTTTAAATTAGTAAATTAGCTGACATACTTGTATAGATCCAACATGGCCGGTAGTCGATATAAAAATGGGAGCGGAGAAGAGGTCAGACGAAAAGAAGTAAAGTGTTTTAGTGAGTTATATAAGCATAATTTATCTAAAAGAAAGGAATTATGCGGTGAAACAAATATTTTTATAAAATATTTTAATCGTTTTAAATAGATTAATTTTTATATAATTCAATAAAAAAAAATGTATTTCTTTTCGTTTGACTTCTTCTTCGTTCCCATTTTTATATCGACTACCGACCATGTTGGATCTATGCCAGTATGTCGGCTAATTTACTAATTTAAAAAGTTTCCCTCCCCCCTATTTCATACGTGCTACTAAATTGATGTTAACGCCAATACGTTCAGCATGTCATAAACTTAAAAAATAAATTAAAACTTTTGATCTACTGCCTATCGTCTGTCCGATAAAATTACCTGGGTCGGGAAACTACACGTTTACCTATTATTGTTATAAAACTTTATCTGCAAACAAAATCGAAGCACTTAAACAAATTTGGCTAAGATCAAAGTGTAGTATCTGTTCCGATGGATACTGCACCCCATAGACTGGTATTGTCTTGGCCTTCGGGGCTTGATTTACGCCGGTCTATGGGTCTGTCCTGTGCAGTTCTAGGAGGTCCACCCTCCCAGGCTTCGCCTCCCCTCTTTGGGGGAGGAGTAAGTTTATTGCTTACTGCCTGAGGCGCCCCTACCGGGGAATGCCGACGGGGCTGCCCAGGCAATTTTTAAACCCCACTTTCCCGACCCGACCGTGGGTCACATCTTACTTGTGGGAGTAAGATAAAAACTGGCCGTGTGCCTAACTCCTGGAGAGGAGTAAATCAATACTTGCATGGAAATATTATCTTGTATAAGTAAATGTGGCAATAATTTTGATCGTGAGGACAATGTCTCATATCTGCGGACGCCCTACAGGGCGGCAGTGGAGTCAGTTTTCTTAGATTTAAGTTGTTTATAGGCCGATAGTGTGTCTTAACATTCCAGAAATTAAGAGACATGGCGGAGAGGGGGCGACGTGCATGGGAGTGGAAGGAGAGAAAGAGAGAGAAAGGGAGAGAGAGAGAGAGAGAGAGAGAGAGAGAGAGAGAGATTGGAAAAAGAAAAATGAGGTCATGGAAGAGGAAATAGATACAAATGTATGGAGTGAGATAGAGAGAAATGGAGAGCTAAAGGAAGAGAGGGGGAGGGAGAGAGAGAGAGAGCGAGAGGTACACATTTTGAAAGAAAGAGAGAAGTAAAGAAAGAGTAAGAGACAGATTAATGAATGGAGAGAATGAGAAAGGAAACGAGATAGATAGATAGATAGATAGATAGATAGATAGATAGTGTGTGAGAGAGAGAGACAGTGAGAGAGAGAGAGAGAGAGAGAGAGACAGACAGACAGACAAACAGACAGACAGAGAGAGAGAGAGAGAGAACATGAGAATAGAGAGAATGGAAAAGGAAAATGTAATAAAGAGATAAAGAGAAAGGAAGAGTGAGCAGGAGAGAAGGAGGAAGAAAGAGAGAGGGTAAGAGAGACATATTTTGAAAGAAAGAGAGATATAAAGAAATAGAAAGAGAACAATGAATAGATAGATAGATAGATACATAGATAAATAGATAGATATATATATATAGATAGATAGATAGATAGATAGAGAAGGAGAGAGAGAGATAAAGAGAGAGAGAGAAGGGGAGAAGAAGAGTTAAGAGTATGTCTCTCTCCTATTCGCCCACATATGGCAGCAGTAGTAAGGGGAGACACCAGACACAACTGCCCCACTGACATCCACCATTATTCTTCTATATCCGGTATTGAATACCTGATATGTTTTACTTGTATGAATAAAAACATATGAACTTCTTGCTTTTTTATCATTTTATCGCAAAAAAGTTTTTATGGGTAGAAAATATACGTTTTTTGTGATAAGTTCGTACAAAAATTTAAAGAGTTCAATAGTGCACCGCCACGTAAAAAAGGGGGGGGGTGGGAACCACTGCCTTAAGCTTAAGCCTTAAATTTAAGACATTTTCTAGAATCAAAAGTCATGGATTTTTATCAAATTGCAATAAGGATTCTAGACATAAGGTTAGTATCATTATATATTGATTTTAATCTTCGTAAAAAGACATGAAAGTGGGACAATGGTCGAGTATGGCGTTCTCCAACATAATGAAATATTTTAATTTTTAAATGAGAAATTGTGCCTATATTACAGCCCTATAAAATCCTTTAAAATACTCGAAAGAAACTAAATTTATTAATTGATGTCTAACATAATATTTATTAATTGATGTCTAACATAATATTTATTAATTGATGTCTAACATACTATTTATTAATTGATGTCTGACATAATATTTATTAATTGATGTCTAACATAATATTTATTAATTGATGTCTAACATAATAGCTATTACTTGATGTCTAACATAATAGCTATTAATTGATGTCTTACATAATATTTATTAATTGATGTCTAACATAATAGCTATTAATTGATGTCAGACATAATATTTATTAATTGATGTCAAACATAATATTTATTAATTGATGTCCAACATAATAGCTATTAATTGATGTCTAACATAATATTTATTAATTGATGTCTAACATAATAGCCATTAATTGATGTCTAACATAATATTTATTAATTGATGTCAAACATTATAGCTATTAATTGATGTCTAACATAATATTTATTAATTGATGTCTAACATAATAGCTATTAATTGATGTCTAACATAATAGCTATTAATTGATGTCTTACATAATATTTATTAATTGATGTCTAACATAATAGCTATTAATTGATGTCAGACATAATATTTATTAATTGATGTCTAACATAATAGCTATTAATTGATGTCAAACATAATATTTATTAATTGATGTCTAACATAATAGCTATTAATTGATGTCTAACATAATATTTATTAATTGATGTCTAACATGATAGCTATTAATTGATGTCTAACATAATATTTATTAATTGATGTCTAACATAATAGCTATTAATTGATGTCAGACATAATATTTATTAATTGATGTCTAACATAATAGCTATTAATTGATGTCAAACATAATATTTATTAATTGATGTCAAACATAATATTTATTAATTGATGTCTAACATAATAGCTATTAATTGATGTCTAACATAATATTTATTAATTGATGTCTAACATGATAGCTATTAATTGATGTCTAACATAATATTTATTAATTGATGTCTAACATAATAGCTATTAATTGATGTCAGACATAATATTTATTAATTTATGTCTAACATGATAGCTATTAATTGATGTCTAACATGATAGCTATTAATTGATGTCTAACATAATATTTATTAATTGATGTCTAACATGATAGCTATTAATTGATGTCTTACATAATATTTATTAATTGATGTCTAACATAATAGCTATTAATTGATGTCAAACATAATATTTATTAATTGATGTCAAACATAATATTTATTAATTGATGTCTAACATAATAGCTATTAATTGATGTCTAACATAATATTTATTAATTGATGTCTAACATGATTGCTATTAATTGATGTCTAACATGATAGCTCTAAATTGATGTCTAACATAATATTTATTATGATGTCTAACATAATATTTATTAATTGATGTCTAACATAATATTTATTAATTGATGTCTAACATGATAGCTATTAATTGATGTCTAACATAATATTTATTATGATGTCTAACATAATAGCTATTAATTGATGTCTAACATAATATTTATTAATTAATGTCTAACATGATAGCTGTTAATTGATGTCTAACACAATATTTATTAATTGATGTCTAACATGATAGCTATTAATTGATGTCTAACAATATTTATTAATTGATGTATAACATGATAGCTATTAATTGATGTCTAACATAATAGCTATTAATTGATGTCTAACATAATATTTATTAATTGATGTCTAACATGATTGCTATTAATTGATGTCTAACATAATATTTATTAATTGATGTCTAACATGATTGCTATTAATTGATGTCTAACATAATATTTATTAATTGATTTCTAACATGATAGCTACTAATTGATGTCTAACATGATATTTATTATGATGTCTAACATAATAGCTATTAATTGATGTCTAACATAATATTTATTAATTTATGTCTAACATGATAGCTATTAATTGATGTCTAACATAATAGCTATTAATTGATGTCTAACATAATATTTATTAATTGATGTCTAACATTATAGCTATTAATTGATGTCTAACATAATATTTATTAGTTGATGTCTAACATAATAGCTATTAATTAGGTACATGCAAAATCAATGGTTGATTCCTAAAATGTAAAAACATTTTGACTTCCCCTTCACTTAAAAATTCACTAAAATGCAGGAAATCAACTAATTTTTATTAAATTTTCAATATTTATTAATCAACAATCACGGAATATAATGAAACTATTTTTTTTTTAAATCTTAGTGAAAATGTATTATTTTTTTAAAACAAAATACACTTTTACTAAAGTTATATTTTTATATATTAATAAAAAAATTTTTTTGTTTTTTATAAAAATAAAGCATTGTAGATGTTAACAATTAAAAAAAATTTTTTTAAATATTTTTTATATATTACGAAAAAGGCCCCTAAATACCGTGTTAACAAAATCACTATAACTCGAAGAAAAATTAATTTTTTGAATTAGCGATATTATTATTGAATAAAGCATTGTTTAATCAATATTTTCACCAAAAAAATAATATAATTACAAAAGATATTTCATGTGATTTTAATGATTAGAGTTTTTGGAAAAATAAAAAATGCGATATAATTATATTTCCCTTTCATACATGAACGTGGCATCATCAGCGCAAGAAACTTTTTTTATAATCTTGAAAATAAACCAAAAATTGACAAATTTGAGACCCAGGAACTTAACGAAAAAAAGAATTTTAAAAATTGGATAATTTCTACTAACGATTCACTTTGATTGGTATGGTAGCCCCGTTCTGTAATAACCAGCTGGGATTAGCCTTCCAACAACCACTCACTTTTACAGCGCACTCAAATTTTTTTTTTTAGAGATTCAACAATTTCGTTAATTTCACAGTTCATCGTCAATTATTTGGAAAGATTTGTATTTGTTTTGTCTTTTTTTAATTAATAAATATTTAAGAAGTTAAAAACAATTATTTATTAATAAATAAAGATAATTCAAACATGATATTTTCTTTCAAAATTGAATGCTGTTTATCAATAAATAACTGTTTAACTTTTTTTTCATTGACTTTAATTTACTTTTTCACACTCAAAATAAAAAAAACACTTTATTTTAAAAAGAAGTAATGTAATTTATCGTTACGACACATTAAGAATAAATCGAGTAACTAAAGTTTTAAATGATGTAAAAAAATGATAAAATTGACGCAGTTCGTAACGTAAAAATAATTTTTAACATTTAAAAAAAGTTTTATTTCAAAATTCTAAGGAAAAACATTGGTAAACACGTCATCAATAATTTCAGAGTATTACTAAATTAAAAACTAATACCAAGTTAAATATGAACCTTTTTAGTTAAAAATAAAATAAGATCTTAATTGTGTACACTCACAAATATTTTAATTAAATAAACATTTCCTTTTTTATTATAATAAAATAAGGGTACTTAAATTTGTTTATAACCTTAAAAAAAATAAAGAAATTAATGGATAATAATTTTTCAACTTCTATAAACTATTACAAAACCATTTTTATATATAAAGTTAAAAATGATAAATTATAACATTTTTGTCTTCCATATATTTTGCATAGCGATAGTCAATTGGTAAACAAAGTCGTTTGCCGATTATGTGACGCCGGATTTTACTCATTTATGACTTTTGGGGGATAATTTTGCTAATTTTTAGTAAAATGTGGGATTTTTTTTTAATTCAGTATCTTATGACTTTAATTTAATAATTATCTTTGAAATAGTTCCCAAAAACTTATATTTATCTTTCAAGGGATTTTTACAAGTAATTTTTTCAAAGTTCAAAATTCACTGAATTTTTAGGTTTTTCAGCCGCCGTGATTACATATTTCATTATAATTTATTTTTCACACGTAAATATGCAGTTTTTTTCGTTTAGAGATTAAGTTTAGGCTTTTATCTTTCAAACACAATCAAAGTTTACACGGAAACTAATTAAATAATTAATGATAAGCCCTTTTTAATAAGCATAGTCCGCACAAGAGGCGGCCATTTTTGCACATACCTAATTAATTAATGTCTAACATAATATTCAGGGCCGGCAGGACAGTTATAAAAGGGGGGTTCTCCTAAAAAGTGTGGGGGGAGGCGGTTAAACACATGCATATCAACTTAATTATTGATGACCGTAAAGTGGGGGGGGGGGGCAAGTCAAAAAGTGAAGGGGCTTGAGCCCCCCCCCCCCTGCCCCCGGTGCCGCCGTCCATGATATTTATTAATTGATGTCTAACGTAATAGTTACTGATAAAATTACTTACCTGGCACAACGAAAAACTTGGCAGAAAGAAGAAAAAACAAAACAAAAAAAACAAAACAATTATTTTAGAATTAGGGGGGGGGGGCAGTTTCGTATCTAAATCTAACGTAAAATGATCTCTGTTTTCCGGGCCATTATAACGTTTTTGGACAATTAACCAATTTAAAAAAAAAAAATACTAATCCTAAGTCCGAGTGGCAAGGTCGTAAAACCGCACGTAATTGCCTAAAAATGTAGCCTCCCCTCTAACAAAAAAACAAAAACAAAAACAAAAAACACACAGGATTTATCTCCCATAGAAAAAAAATTTGTGAACTGACCTAAAACGCAAGAATGACCCGGAAGTGGGGGATTATTTTACGTTAAATTCATATGATCCCCCCCCCCCCAATCTGAATTCTAAAATAATTGTTTTTTTTTTCTTCTTTCCACCCAGTTTTCTGAGTGGTCACACGTAATCGCCTAAAAAAAGTAGAAGCTCATTTTGAGCAGAGGAAGAAGGTTGATTTAGCGGAGAATGTTAATCTATATAAAAGTAAAACTCAATGTTTGTGTGTGTGTTTGTGTGATTTTTGTGTGTTTCCTATAAAAAGAAAGGTTAGAGAATCTACATAAAATCTAAAAGTGCATTCACCAGGGAAGACAATGGAAGTGGTCCCGAATCTTTACGTTAACCTCTATGTGCCAAATATCTATGTCCTCTCACTTGTAAGTGACCCACAAAGATAGAACCCTCTTAAAACTTCAAATTTTAATGAAATTCAAACCATATGTTTAAAACACTAATTCAAAGTGTTTTCCAATATTTCAGCTTCTTCCAACGATATTGCGGGGTGAAACGAGAGAATATTGGGCAGTAAAAACAAAGAAAGTGGTATTATTAGCATAGTGAAAAAGTACAATCCCGAGCAACGTCGGGCTTCCCTGCTAGTCTGCAATAATATCAAACTCATTTTGTAACGTATTCAGCATTTCTGATATACATGTCGTAATAAAAAAAGAAAGAAGGCAAATTTAGAAGGTGGATTCATGCACTTCTATGTTCATTGTTCATATTCAATCAGCATGAACGGGTGATATAATAGCTCGTCGTTGAGGTTCGCCTTGCAGTCATTATGGCAACCTAGGGGCTAACTTGAACCATCGGATCCTTTTTTGTCGGAATTAGGTATGATCCGACTCGGGTCCTAGGAGGTGCACCCTCCCAGACATTAACTCCTCCTTCGGTTGATGGGTTGTTGGTCTATTGCCGATCACTTGAGGCGCCCGTACCGACAAATGCCGACGGCTCAGTTTTCGGATAATTGTATAACTGACCAGAGTGGCTGGCTTTCCTAACCTTCCGGCCTTCCTGCAGCGAGACTCAAGTAAATAACAAACTTCGGTGCTCCAGTAGTAGAACGGTACCAAGTTGAAAAGTTGAATTTGGGTGGTTAAATCCTACACAATCGAAAAATGGTCTCAAATCATTTTCTTTTTTCATGGACATTAGTTATTAATTATAATTAATTTTTAAGAAGACAATTTTTTATTTTTTTTATTTTCATTTATTTAAAATCAACGAGAGTGGAAAACATCTTTTTTAGTTATTGTTTAACGCCTTAAGATTAAAAGACTAAAGTTAAAGGTGATTATATTATTAGCATGAAATCATATTATTTACGACAAAAAAAAAAGAAAAAAAAAGAAAGATAAGATCAGTCGGGCATCTTTTACGAGACTCAGCAGAGTAAAAACGATAAAAAAACAAATATACAACAAATAAAAGTAACTGTAAGCTGTAAAAGTTAGTTTCAAACTTGCATGTGCTATTTGTTTGTATTTTAAACCCATTTGAAGTGCTATTTATTAGAAATCAATAGTTTTGTTACCGTAACTTGGAGAAAAAAACATGGCCGATTTGGGGGGGGGGGTTACTAACAAATGCACTAGGAGCGGCCATATTGTTTTTGTGAAAACGGTGGGAAAAAAAAACAAGAATTTTTTTTTTTTACATCTAATGAAAACCCATTTATAATAGGTAAAAATAAAAACAAATTACATAGGTAAGTAGAAAAATATCTATTCTCGTCGTAGGTCAACTTCACTTTAAAACCTTTCTAGTTCTTTTTTTGGACACCGTTCGCGCCTCTGCTGAGCGTCGTAACATATACCCGATCAGTCTATATTTCTGAATTTTGAGATGAGGATTGATATTTTGTATAATTTGGATTATTCGGACTACATTTGTCATCTTGAGTGTTATTCTCACAATGTTTCGGTCGCTGTAATCTCCGACCTTTCCGATGGATACTGCACCCCATACTGGTATTGTCTTATCCTTCGGGGCTTGATTTATACTGGTCTATGGGTCTGTCCTGTGCAGTTCTAGGAGGTCCACCCTCCCAGGCTTTGCCTCCCCTCTTTGGGGTGGAGTAAGTTTATTACTTACTGCCTGAGGCGCCCCTACCGGGGAATGCAGACGGGGCTGCCCAGGCAATTTTTAATGGGCAGAGTGCTCACTTTCTCGGGCGCTGGCTTTTCAAACCCCACTTTCCCGACCCGATCTTGGGTCACATCTTACTTGTGGGAGTAAGATAAAACTGGCCTTGTGTCTAACTCCTGGGGAGGAGTAAATAAAACCTCCGACCTTCTTCAGGTCTATCTTGTCGAACTCGGGAACTTTTCTGTCGAACTCGGGAATCTGCTCAGAATTTTGAACAGAACCCTTTATTGTGCATGCGAAAAAAGAATAAATAATTTTTTTTCACCATTCATCAATAGGATTTATTATCAAGATACACTTGAAGAAGGTTGGAGGTTATATCGGCCGAAACGTTGTGAGCATAACATCCAAGATGAGAACAATAATTCAGCCAATCCAAATTATACACAAAAATATCCATGATGGATTTTTTCCAGTGTGCATGCCAAAACTGAACCCTCCTCGTAAAATTAAAAAAAATATCTTAAATTTTAAACCCCGATTTTTTTTTAAAATTTAATGATTTTATCGTATTCCAATAAATAAATAAATTAAAAGAAAAGAAAAAAATTAAGTTATTTGAAACCTTATTCCTAACTTATGTTCAATTGTAGTATAGGGACCGTTTGAATATCTCATTTATTTCGCTGCTTTTCTCCCAAATGTAATGTTAATCTTCAACTATTTTTTGCTCTGAAATAAAATTGTACTTTGCTTTTTAACGTATATAAATATGAAATTTTACAAAAAAAAAAAAAAAAACTATCTATAGCGACAATTGTATTTACACTTGTTATTATTAAAGTATCGACCTGTATGTTCTTATTTACTTGCCTCCCCACGAGGACAGAGTTAGACACAAGGTGGGTTTTTAATGTGGGGAAAATTCAGCTCCTGCAAAAAGGAGCACTCTTGATTGGGATAAGAATTTAAATTGCCTCAGTCTAAAAGGATTTCTCCTCCACTGACCGAGAACAAAAAAAGATGAAGTGTAGTATCGGAACAGATACTACACTTTGCTCCTAGCCAAAAGGCGACTTGTATGTTTTTACCGCTTCATTTTTTTTTTTTATTTTAAATTCGTTAAAATCTTTGTATAAAGAATGTTCAAAGTTTTTATTGTTTTGCGTGTGTCTAAAAGTTCGTTTTTTTTGTGTATAATAACATTTTTAAATTAAACATTTTTTTATACTACTACTAATAATAATACTACTACTAATACTACTACTAATACTACTACTAATACTACTACTAATAATAATAATAAATAAATAAATAAATAAATAAATAAATAGCAAGAACCCTACACAAACCAAAAGGAACTGAATCGGCAAGAAATATCATAAACTACCCCCCCCAAAAAAAAAAGAAACACACACACGCGAGCACACACACACACACAGACACACGCGAGCACACCCACACACACACACACACACACACACACACACACACACACTGCGATAGCACCAGACATCCACTGTTAGAGTGCGGAGAGTACTGGGACCTTGGGGGGGGGGGGGGAGGCTTATTGCCACCCAAATCCCAGGGAAGACCAATGGTCGTTGCCAGCAATAAGTCACTAGTAGTAAGCGTTTTTTCGATAATGCAAAAATCATTTGCAATGTTTATCGAAAGAGGCGGATAGTACTGCAAATCTGGGGAGACATCGTGTCACTCAAACTCCAGGGAACACCACTGGTCACTGATGACGACCTGTGCGAGAACTCCCAGTGAGTAACACTAGTAAGAATAACGACAACAATAACATCGCCGCCAGCGATTGAAACATCAAAGTTTCGTTTTTAGATTTTCAAAAGTAAATAAAAATGTAATTTTAAGACAGGAAACACAATTTCAGCCTAACAACAGTGAATTTTATCAATTATTTTGGACTAAAAAAAGTGAGATATTTTAATAGTCACTACAGTACCTTTGATCTCCCCTCCCACCTGTGATCGAGAATATCGAATGTCACGTCCGGCTGAAAAGAGAACCCCTCCCCTCTTCGCGCCCAACAACAACAACAAAAATGAAAGCAAAGATTACCTGAGACAGATAATCTCCGGAACGGACAACAACGAGATGCCATGGTGATTTCTGTGCGTATTTATTAAGTTCAATTGGATCGGCTATTTGCTCAAGTTTTTGTTTTTGTTCAGCTCCGGACGAATAAAGCCGTGTGGTACGCGTTTCGTCGAGTGCTTTCTTAATTCTGAGTCAAACCCTCCACGTTTTTATGACGTTCGAGAGAAGAAGAAAAAAAGGCATTTGTAGTTAGACGGGTGACATATTAATGTGTCAACAGAAAATGGAGATATTGGCTCTGAACACACACAAATTTATTTAACGTGAACGCAGTTTGAAGACTCACCCTCTCTCTCTCTCTCTCTCTCTCTCTCTCTCTCTCTCTCTCTCTCTCTCTCTCATATATATAAATATGTATATAAAATCGATTAGATTATATCGCCTTATAATATATATATATATATATATATATATATATATATATATATATATATATATATATAAATATATATATATATATATATAAAAATATATATATATATATAAATATATATATATATATATATATAATATATATATATATATATATATATATATATATATATATATATATATATATATATATATATATATATATATATATATATAAACAGGGCTTTATGCGCTCCGCTAGTTTTGGAGCTGCTCCCGCTCCTGCTCCAAAGCCCAAAATTGGAGCTGGCTCCTTTCACGCTCCCCATTTTCAAAAAGGAGCCGCTCCTGTTCCAACTCCTATAAAAAAGGAGCGGCTCTTTTTTAGCGCTCCATAATAAAAATGTACCTTCTTTCATAAACGCTCTATTCTGCCAATGAGTGGTCGAAGGATAGGGGTGGGCGTCAAAGGATCTTGTCAATATGGGTTGAGATGTCACTTTAAGTGTAAGACCGTAAGATAATATTTGACAAAATCTCGCTAATATTTTGAGAGTTATAGGAGAACATGTCGGACGAAGTATAGGATTATACGTAAATTTTCGTTTCCTGAGAACAAGAAAACAATTTGGGTTTTTTAAACACATGGACATTTTCTAAAAATTTAAAGCCAGTTTAAATGACTTTCTACTCGATAGTTTATAAATTCCTTTCAAGTTTTGCACACACACGAAGTAATTGATGTTTTGTCAATTAAAATGGCTGACTTGTTTACGAAGAAATCTAAATGAATTATGATGGATTTAATCTCGTAACTTGATTACCAACCGGCTTGAAATAATAACATTATTTAGACAACGATTTTTTACATTGGGAGAATGGGGGGGGGTGCTTTGTTAACTATTCTGTACTTTCACGTAACAATTTAATACACAGAAGATATCGTAAAAATTGAATTTAACTTGAAAATTTTATGTAAAAAATAACCCGGTCCAAACCTTTAATTCCGTTATGTAATTACGAACCGGGTTGAAATAACATTATTTAGAAAGCCATTCTTAACATGGAGTGTTGGGGGTTTTGTTAACTATTCTGTACTTTCACCTAACAATTTAATAAACAAAAGGTATCGTAAAAATGTAATTTAACTTGAAAATCTTATCTAAAAAAATAGCCCGGTTCGTAAACTGCACAAGTACCAAAAAATAATATAAAAAATATTCTTCACTGGGGAGGGGGTAGCCCCGTATTTATAAGTATATCTCCTATAAAAACGGTTCTAAAATCTATTTTCAATCGATATTTATTCGATAATTGCCGAATTTTCCTACTTGGCCAAAATTGCCGAGTTTTCCGTTGCCGAATTTTCCATTGACGAATTTTCCGTTGCCGAGTTTTCCTTTGACGAGTTTTCCTAAATTGTGTATTATACATACATACTTCTATCCAGTCAAGCAGACTATCTAGTCTAAGAGAAGAAAAACAACATAACTTTCACTAATACACTTAGGAACGGTATGGATCCACATATATCCTCCCCAAAGTTATATGAATTAAATAGTAGGGTAGACTGTACTCTGAAACCTTGATTGGGCAACTTACCTCCCCAATCTAGAGTGCTAATTTTCGGAGTTTTTATTCAACAGAAAGAAAGCAGTGTACTTTTTAAAAGGGCCTTAATTATTATCTCAGGTCAGCTAGTAAACATTTTGAATTCTCTCTCTCGCCCCCCTCCCGACCTGCACTCAGATAGTGTCAAAATTGTTCGTACCCCTAACTCAAATGTATTTCAACTTTCTTTAATCTTTCAAAAGAAATAGAACGCTCAAGTCACTGACTGCAATAAAAACTTTAATGACGCCTTTGATCTGTCTCATCGCTTGATAGCAAGTCGACGGGGTGGGGGTGGGGGGTGGTAACGAATAAAACAATAAAAAAAAAGATTATTAAAAACATTACAATTAAATCGTCTTCCGCCTGAGCCCCCTCCCTCTCTCTACCAGAGATATAATTTAAAAAAATAATTCAGGGTAAACTCTGAGACTTTCTTTACTTTTCCTTTATATTGCTGAATAAAAAACTAATGTTTAAAAAAAAATCAAATAATTTTGGAGCGAGGAGCGTGGAGCGATAAAACCACCACTCTTTAGTCCCAAATGGAGTTGCTCCCGCACAACTCCCGCTGAATATAAAATGAGCACTCCTCTCCTTCGCTCCAGCAAAAAGGAGCGTGCTCCTGGAGCGCACTCCTTTTTGGAGGGCTCCGTAAAGCCCTGTATATATATATATATATATATATATATATATATATATATATATATATATATATATATATATATATATATATATATAAATATATATATATATATATACATATATATAAATATATAAATATATATATATATAAATATATATATATATATATATATATATTTATATATATATATATATAAATATATAAATATATATATATATATATATTTATAAATATATATATATATAAATATATAAATATATATATATATATTTATAAATTAATATATATATATAAATAAATAAATATATATATATATAAATAAATATATATATACATATATATAAATATATATATATAAATATATATATATATATAAATATATATATACATATATATATATATATATATAAATATATATATATATATATATATATATATATATATATATATATATATATATATATGGTAAAATGAAAAAGGAAAACCAAAAACTGGATGTTTTTTATGTGTACATCAACGTTTCGTCTTTATTTATAAGACTTCATCAGGATGATGATATAGGGAAAAGATATCATGCAAGCACAGATACATGTAGGGTAGACATGTTGGGAAGAAAAATAAAAATAAAATAAAATGAAAAATAATGGCAGCGTCTTGCTGGACGTCCGTACTTGTTAGAGAATGAAAATGAGTGACGAAAGTGAGTGGGAGAGAAAGGGGAAGGGTGGAGGGAGCAAGGACTACTGTGGCTGGCGATGAGAGAAAGAGGTGGGGGATGAGCAGGGGTAAAATGGATGGCAGAGAGAGATTGGAGGAAGAGGGGGAGGGGGTGTTTTACCAGATGGCTGTGGTCGAGATTGAAGGGGGAATATATATATATGTGCAGATTAGTAGTCCGAGGCTGTAGCAATGCGATGTAGTTGCCGGAAGATGGAAAAAGTGAACAGAAATAAACGATGAGAGAAAGTGAAACTCAAAACGATTTATTTATAATTTCACGAAACACTGATTAAATACCAGAATAGTAAATACTGTCTGGTAAATAAAAAGTTCGGCAAAAGGTCATCTTAAATTTTCGAAAGAAAAACTTTCATTTTCAGAAGACAACTATAAAAGACCGAGTGGGTCGAAACCGGTTTTTCCCGTTTTTTCGACCCACTCGGTCTTTTATTGTTGTCTTCTGAAAATGAAAGTTTTTCTTTCGAAAATTTTACCCTTTGCCGGACTGTTACTTACCAGACAGTATTTACTATTTTTGTATTTAATCAGTTTTTCGTGAAATTATTAATAAATCGTTTTGAGTTTCACTTTCTCTCTTCGTTTATTTCTTTTCACTGTTCCATCTTACAGCAACTACATCGCATTGCTATAGCCTCGGACGACTAATCTGCACTTATATATTTATATATATATATATATATATATATATATATA
The DNA here is from genome assembly GCA_963556195.1 of Sepiola atlantica. Classification (NCBI taxonomy): domain Eukaryota; kingdom Metazoa; phylum Mollusca; class Cephalopoda; order Sepiida; family Sepiolidae; genus Sepiola; species Sepiola atlantica. The sequence continues at coordinate 23,201,276 of OY744534.1, forward strand.
TATATATATATATGCCTACACACTTATACACATAAAGGCTGCCATGAATTACAGCTGATTTGACAATACGTTGTTCGCCCAAGCCGAAGTAACTGTCGATTTCTTGACACTTTCACTTGCATGTTATCTTTCCTCTCCCCTCTCTACTCTCTGTCTGAATCAACAGACGTTTTGATTTTTTCTATCTTTCTACCTATCTATCTTTCTATTTATCTATCAATCTATCTATCTTTATCCTAGCCTTGTTGTTATATGTCTCTCTTTTCACTTTATCTATATTTTATTTGTTCTATTTTGTTTTGTTTTATTTTAGATTTTAGATTTTAACCTTTTTTTGATTTTTAACGGTCTTATATATATATATATATATTCATACCCCCTGGATATTTGTAACAAGTTAATTATATATATATATATATATATATATATATATATATATATATATATATATATATATATATATATATATATATATATATATATATATATATAATTAACTTGTTACAAATATCCAGGGGGTATGAATCCGAAGGAAGTTGAAACCGGGTTTATGAGAGTGCTCAATGAAAATTCAGAGCAAAGTATATATTTTTTGATTTTATTCCATTAGTTGCGACAAAACAGGTTTTGTTTCATTGGTGCGAATAGCTACCAACTCATCGGGCCGGCGAAAGGAATTCAAAAGGTTTTGAATTCCTTTCGCCAGCCCGATGAGTTGGTAGCTATTCGCACCAATGAAACAAAACCTGTTTTGTCGCAACTAATGGAATAAAATAAAAAAAAATAAAAAAATATATATATATATATATATATATATATATATATGGCACAATTACGTTGACACACCAGTTCCCGTTAGATCACCGAAGTTAAGCGACGTCGAGCCTTGCCAGTACTAAATGGGTGACCATTTGGGAATACCAGGTGCTGTATGTGCTCTCTGCTTATCTCGGCATTGTTTCCAGTCGTCTTGTATTACTACTTGCCATTGGAATCAAGCAATGCCGTCTCAGGAGAGCGGTTGTTGCGGATTGCGCAACCCTTGCAATTACAAATTCATGCAGCCCCTGAAATCGACAGGAGAGTCCATCATATATATATATATATATATATATATATATATATATATATATATATATATATATAAGTCAGTTCATATTATATTCCAATAACTATGGTTTTATTTTATTATTTTTATTTTTTCAAAAAACATGATATTTCTGTGAGATATATTTTTTTACAGTCCGTTTCATTTGTTTTGTGCCAAACAACATTTTTATGTCAATATCGTCTCTGCAACACTACAAAATCATCAGAAAAATTCACAAAGAGTAAAAAGTTCTTGGATTAAAGTGTCTTGAAAAAACCTACACTATACAGTAGTTCATTTTTGGGTGAAAACAAACAAAAAACAAATAAAAAGAGAGCAAAAACTCATACGTGGGGGAAACCACTAATATGCTATTTTGAATTTTAAAATTTTTGAATTTATGCCTGAATGAAAAATTTGAAATCCTAAATTTTAAAGATCCTCGAAATCTATTAAACTTTAGAAGTGGGATAGCAAATAAATTTACCTTAGGCTAATGATAAATAAATAAACAAATAAGTAAAAAAAAAACCAAAAAAACTAAACAAAAACTTAACAATTTAAAAATTAAAACTTAAAATAGAAATACAAGGGACCACATGTTAAAATAAATTCACCCATTATATTGACACAACAAAGGAAACAGGATAAAGGCAAATCTATAGAAAACAGAACAATAGAACATGATATAGGAAGTAACACCAACAAGACGTTTGCTCGCGGGAAGCCCAACGATTGGCTGAGAGAACAACAAAGAATCTAATTGGTTAACTAGCTAGCCGTGTATATAAAAACACCCGGCAAAAATAACTCCATGCATTTTAGCCTGAAGATTCCCCCCGGGGATAAAACGCGGGAGCTTCTGTGTAGCTTAATTGCCATAAATATATTTTCATAGCTTCCTACCCAGCTCTACTTACGTATCGAGCACTGTTGAAGTAAATACTGAAAATTGATACACAAAAAATTATATCGCCTTATAAAATTTTATGTAGATACATGAAATACTAATATATATATATATATATATATATATATATATATATATATATACATATATATATATATAAATTCAGGAAAATTCGATAATGTAAAATTCGGCAACAGAAAATTCAGCAATGGAAAATTCGGCAATTATGGAATACATATCCATTGAAAATAGATTTTAGAACCATTCTTGCGGAGATATAGTTGTAAATACGGGGCTACCCCCCCCCCCTCCCACACACACACCAATAAATAACACTTCTTATATTATATTTTTGGTACTTGTGCAGTTTACGAACCGGGCTATTGGTTAGATGAAATGTTCAAGTTAAATTCAATTTTTACGATATCTTTTGTTTATTAAATTGTTAGGTGAAAGAACAGAATATTTAACAAAGCCCCCCTCTCCCCATGTTAAGAATGGCTTTCTAAATAATGTTATTATTTCAACATATAATATACTATGTATCGATTTTCAGTATTTACTTCAACGGTGCTCAATACGTGAGTAGAGCTATGTAGTTATGAAAATATATTTATGGCCATTAAGCTACACAGAGGCGACCGCGTTTCATCCCCGTAGGGAATCGCTAGGCTATATATATATATATATATATATATATATATATATATATATATATATATATATATATATATATATATCATCATCATGGACTCTCCCGTCGATTTCGACGTATGAGGTCTTGACAACTCAAAATTTGTTTTAGTCTACGATGGATGTAGCATGCTTACATTTACTCAATCGTAAATGGCATTTGAGTCCTGCCAGAGATTTGCAAACCAGCCCACAATGGATGCAAGAAGGAAGACTTTGAGAAAAATCGGCTGGGATACTTGTAGATGTTTTTGTTCTTTCACGTCTTTCGCACTGTTGATCAATGGCAGTTACAGAGAACCGCCTGATGCCCCTCTGGCAGTCAGATCGCCATTCCTTCCGTCGAGAAGCAAACTGTTCAAAATCACGATAAGCAATATTGGTAGATGTCAAATTCATCTTCAACTTGTCCTTAAAGCGAAGCAGCGGTCGACCCACATTTCGCCTTCCACTGTTGAGCTCGCCGTACATCAGTTGCTTTGGTATTCTATCATCTTCCATACGTAAGACATGTCCTGCCCAACGCAGTTGTGATTGCATCAAAGAGCTTTCAATTCCGTCAATACCGCAGCATGTAAATAGATCCGCATTAGACATCCGATTTCTTAGGGTGACACCACAAATCGTTCTAAGGCAATTTTTGTGAAAGACATCAAGCTTCTGAATGTGGCTGCGATAGACTGTCCATGATTCCGATCCATAAAGCAGTGATGTTAGCACAACTGTTCTATACACAAGTACTTTTGTTCTCAAACTTATCCCCCCTGTCCTTTCATAACCGATGACGCAGTTTTCCAAAGGCAGTGGTTGCTTTCGCAATTCGGTTAAAGATTTCGTCATCAAGAGAGGCATTCCAATTTAACTTACTCCCAAGATAAGTAAAGTTTTTCACATATTTCAGATCTTTACCGTCCACTTGGATTGGAATATCTGGAAAACTGTGTACTGGTGGTCGTTGCTTTACTGGTGACCGTTGCTTCACACTCTGAACTTGTTTAGGCGTGGGGCGAGGTTGGTGAATCACTTCTGTTTTCTTGATGCTGATTGTCAGACCAAAAGCCTTGCAAGCAGCCAAAAACCTGTCCACAAGCAGTTGCGCTTCCTCCCGAGATGTTGCACAAAGTGCAGCGTCATCTGCAAACAAAAGATCCTGATGACAGTTTGTCGAAGAAGGGTCTTAGCTTTGAAACGTTGCTGGTTGAAGAGACCACCACTTGTTCTAAATTTAAACTCCACCCCAGTATCTATATCAGTGAAAGCATATCTCAGCATAACTGAAAAGAACAAAGCAAATAGCACAGGTGCCATTACGCAACCCTGTTTGGTACCATTTGTCACATTGAAAGGTTCTGAAGACTCTCCATTTGAAACAACTGATGCCTTCATTCCATCATGGAAAGAAATAATTACATTCAGCATGTTGTCAGGTATTCCCAGCTTGTCCAACACTTTCCAGAGGGCTTCACGGTTTACTGTGTCAAAGGCCTTTGTAAGGTCAATGAAAACCATATACAACTCCTCGTTCTTTTCCCGAACTTTCTCGGCAACCTGGCAGAGGGAAAAGATCATATCGACAGTACCCCGACTGAGATTCGGGATAGATATCATCAACAAGGTGTTTAATTATTCTGTTGAGAATAAGCCTTGCCAAGACCTTCCCTGCAATTGACAAAAGTGAGATGCCTCGATGGTTGTCACAGATGTTTCTATTGCCTTTATTCTTATATAAATGTTGAATTAATGCATCTTTGAAATCCTGAGGGACATTTCCACCTTGCCAGATCTTCACAAAGAGACTGTGCAGCTTCTTCACTAGTTTCTGGTCACCGTACTTAAACACCTCAGGAGGTAAGGTGTCTTTCCCTGACCTTTTGCCTGACGACATTTGCCTAATAGCAACGAAAACTTCATGTATTGCTGGAAGGAAGGAGTGTTCAGGAATCTCAGGTCGTTCAGTGATAGATGAAAGTATTTCTTCATCAGTTGTGGAAGTATTGTTTAGGACCGCTTCGAAGTGCTCCTTCCAGCGATTCAATATATCTGCTCTATCAGTGTGCCATCATTTGTAGATACGGGAGAAACGCCAGATTCGTGCGGTCCAAAAACTTTCTTAATACCTTCATAAAAGATTTTCAAGTCTTTTCTGTCAAATGCTTCTTGCATTAATTTGGCATGTGAGGACCACCATGCCTCTTTCATCTGCCGTAATGCTTTCTGGACTTTACTTTTGCATTCCTTGTACAATTTCCTCTTTAGTGTTGAGTTCTTATCATCAATCCAGGTTTTATGAGCCTTATGCATTTCATTGATCAACTCCTGGGCCTCAGCATTCTGGTCATCGAACCAGTCCTGATGCCTACGGACAGGTAACCCCAAAACTTCCAATGCAGATGTGTGAATTACGTCCCGCAAGGATTTCCAGGAAGATTCGATATCATCGGTTATCTCAACAGAATCCAATGAGCGATCAAGACGGGCCGACAGTGATGTTTATCTGTTTAGGGACAGAGGAGCGTTTCACTCATCTGTGCTGTAAACGAAAAGACGTTTTACTTCGAAGCAAGGCAACTTGTATGGAACGAACGAGTGATACGAAAGTACCCAAGGTCACGTCTCTTGGTGATGATGTAGTCAATCAAGTGCCAATCCCTAGAACGAGGGTGCATCCATGTAGACTTGTGGGAGTTTTTCTGTTGGAATACAGTGTTGGTAATGCACAGATTAAGCTCTCCCCAAAGAGACAACAAATGAAGACCATTCCCATTCATACAACCAACGCCATGATGACCCAGAACACCACGCCATGATGTACTATCCACACCCACACGTGCATTAAAATCACCCAAAAGAACAAGTTTGTCCTTGTGTCGAACATTAGTGATAATTTCTCTTAGTTGCTGGTAAAAATCATTTTTCTCCTGCTCTGGTCTGTTCAACGTGGGAGCATAACAACTAATTAAAATAGCACGGGTATCACATTCAAGATTGAGGGTTAATGCCATTAAGCGATCCAAAAAACCCTTTGGAAGGGTCGGCAATGACTTTGCAAGATTGGACTTAATAGCAAATCCTACTCCAGAATGTCGAGGCTCCTCTGGGCCTTTGCCACTCCAGAAAAAGGTATAACCACCCTTTTCTTCTGTCAGTTGTGAATTTCCAGGCAGGCGAGTTTCACTAAGGGCGGCAATATCGATGTCAAACCTTTTAAGCTCAAGTGCGACAAGAGCCGTCCTACGTTCTGGCTGAGTATCATTGTCAAGTAGAGTACGGACATTCCAAGATCCAAAATGAAAGTTTTTACTTCTTCTGTTATTGGGACTGCATGTTGGATACCCAGACAGCTGCAGTTGGCTGCCAAGGGTAATGATGAGCAAGCATATGTTTAGGGCTCCTTTTATTGCCCCCTCCCCAGCATGGGCAAAGCAGTGCTATCCCTAAACAGGGCTGTTTTGTCACTGATAGAGGACACGGACTGCACAATTGCTCAAATGTTTGGGCAGAACGGCCATCACCCACCGGTCGCCAAAGTGTAGAGATCGAGCTAAGAACTTCCAGTAATATCCTTTACCTGTTCCCGTCGCCTTACCCTATCGCCTGTGGACTTTTTTGTGTGCAGGACTTTGGTATAAACTTAAGTTGTCAAGAAACTCACACAAAAGATTTGTTTATAGTGGTGAAAGCCTGTGTAAATACTATCCACACTTTTTGGACCTTTTCATAAACCCAAGTCGGTGCAGAAAAATCGCCACAGATGGGCAAGAAAAGCCCTCAGGTTTAACATCAGAGTTTTCCATCTCTTAGATATCTGTCTTAACAAAGACTAAGGGAGGTATCTTGCCCAGTAGTATTAACGCGCCCCCAGACACTATCCTGGGAATTTTTATAACCCGGCACCATATATATATGTCTATACATATATAGATACAGACCACTACCCAGTGGCAGGGGGTTAGATTGGTGAGCGCCGGGACATATCTGCATGCCAGCAGGCCCTGCACACTGCACCTCTGGGGTTCTAACCTACTCCGAGATCTCTAGTCTATTAGCCTGGGTCCGCAAGGCGCCCAGTTACCATAGTGTACGACAGGGAGGTCAGACTAGAGTCTTGTCTGGAGATAGGCTATATACCAGCAGGGGAGACTTACTCACTCGGCTCCCTTTTCGCTCAGCTAGTGGGCTATCTGGCGGCTAAGCAAAGAGTAAGAGTAGGAAGCACATGCAACTACAAGTACGCTCCACTGTAGCACTAGACGCATCACGCATCACGACACCATAATATATATATATATATATATATATATATATATATATATGATAATTGCCACTTCTTTACAGAAGAAGGCCATCCCCGCAAGATTGTAATGCCCGGTTGTGGGCACGAAGATGGCCTAGCAGACCCCACCTATTTTTACAAGTCTTGCTGCAGATATAACACACAAGGCCACTGGTTTCTGCTTGACACTTGCATATTAGGCTCCTACCATGGGATCTTATGTGACTCAGTAGACCAGCTCTTGACAGACAGACTATGAAATGTGGCGTGGACGTTTGGCACTGATTACTTCCGCAAAGTATGTTTAAAGATGGAGTACTCTATACGCTTTGCCTCAAATCTGACACAGTCATCATAGATACACTTGTGCCAGACCGATCGCTCCAGAGACATCCTCTCCCAGTTCTTGGCTTTTTTTTTATTACATCTTTAAAACGTAACTTAGGTTTGTGTCTCGGATGTTTTTCCTTGCAGCAGTTCCCCATGTAGCAGTTGCTTAGGGAGCCTGTAATCCCACATCCTAACTAAATGTCCTGCTCAGCGCATCTGACTATGTATAATACACACTTCTATGCTCGGCACTCCAGCTTGCTCTATAACAAATGTGTCTGATGTATATAACTGTCAGTGTCACTGAATATTAAGGCCTTATATATGTAAACAAATAACCTAATTATTAAAAATAACACCGTCAATACAACTCTCAGCCACACTAACGTTATATATATATGTTCTCATGCATTTGTAAGGAATGTCTCCCTACAACCCAAACAGAACCAGTACATAGCACCTATATTGGCCATACTACAACAACCCTCTCTCGACGTCTAACTTACCATTTATCCGATACCAGCGCCATCCAACATGACATTACTACACATAACAAAAGACTACAGTCGGCCGATATATGGAAAATACTAACATCTAACACCAAAATAATACACAGAAATAACTGCATGAACAGACTTAAATACTTTGAGTATTTTTGTCAAACTTGTATGTAGGATTCATGGGTTTTATGTTCCATTCTTCGAGAGTATTTTCGATTGGTTCATTGAGTATTTTTGTCAGACTTGTATGTAGGATCCGTAGGTTTTATGTTCCATTCTTCGAGAGTATTTTCGCTTGGTTCATTGAGTATTTTTGTCAAACTTGTATGTAGGATCCGTAGGTTTTATATTCCATTCTTCGAGAGTATTTTCGATTGATTCATTGAGTATTTTTGTTAAACTTGTATGTAGAATCCGTAGGTTTTATGTTCCATTCTTCGATAGTATTTTCGATTGGTTCATTGAGTATTTTTGTCAGACTTGTATATAAGATGCGTAGGTTTTATGTTCCATTCTTCGAGAGTATTTTCGCTTGGTTCATTGAGTATTTTTGTCAGACTTGTATGTATGATCCGTAGGTTTTATGTTCCATTCTTCGAGAGTATTTTTGATTGGTTCATTGAGTATTTTTGTCAAACTTGTATGTAGAATCCGTAGGTTTTATGTTCCATTCTTCGATAGTATTTTCGATTGGTTCATTGAGTATTTTTGTTAGACTTGTATATAGGATGCGTAGGTTTTATGTTCCATTCTTCGAGAGTATTTGCGATTGGTACACCGAAAATCTTGCTTAAAATTCGTGGTAAGAGTTACCTGCCCCTTATTTACCTCTCCAACACTAAAAGACAAAAAAAACTTTTTTTCGGCGTTTTATTATACAAGCACCAAAATTATTTTTAATGAACAACGAACAATTAAATATATAAAAGAAAAATGTATAATTAATTATACAATTTAATATAATTTTGTTTCTTTAAGAAATTAAAACGTTTGAAAGTTGACAGTGATTTATATTCACCTTGATCTTCTTTGATAAAAAAAAACTACTTGATTGATTTTCGTGACTTTTAGTGTATGATATTTTTATATATATTGTAAGGTGGGAAAAACATCAGGAAAATACAGTCGATTCATTGTCAGCCATTTTCGCTGTGAAACGACGAATTAACCACTTTATATTAGAGTGATTGACCAACTTTCTAATGTATAACGACATTCTTTTGGAGCTTTAAAAATATATAATTTTAAACAAAATAAAAAAGGGGGAGTCCGTTTTTTCTCTAGAATTATCGATGAGTTTTTTGTTTTTAAAATTCGATTAAAACTTTTTTTAATTTGATTAAAACTTTTTTAATTCGATTAGAACTTTCTTTTTTAAATTCGATTAAAACTTTTTTTTAAATTCGATTAAAACTTTTTTTTTAATTCGATTAAAACTTTTTTTTAATTCGATTAAAACTTTTTTTTAATTCGATTAAAACTTTCTTATTTAAAATTCGATTAAAACTGTTTTTTAAATTCAATTAAAACTTTTTTTTAATTCGATTAAAACTTTTTTTTAATTCGATTAAAACTTTTTTTTAATTCGATTAAAACTTTTTTTAATTCGATTAAAAAAATTTTTTTTAATTCGATTAAAAATTTTGTTTAAATTCGATTAAAACTTTTAATAAAAGTTTGTTTTTTTCACTCGTATCACATGCACCCAATCATTGTTTAAAATTATTATTACATCAACATTCATTTTCGTTGTGTGAGTTGAAATAATACCATTATTCAGAAAACCATTCTTAACATGGGGAGAGGGGCGCATTGTTAACTATTCTGTACTTTCACCTAACAATTTAATAAACAAAAGATATCGTAAAAATTGAATTTCACTTCAAAATATTATTTAAAAAATTGCCCGGTTCGTAAATTGCACACATACCAAAAATATAATACAAGAAGTGTTCTTTATTGGTTGGGGAGGGTAGCCTTGTATTTACAACAATATCCCCCGCAATTTTTTCTTAATCGATATTTATTCCATAATTGCCGAATTTTCCTAAATTCATATTTACTTTCCATCACGGGTACGTACATCATAACGCTTTTTTTTAAATTTATTTTTTAGGGGGTGGTGGTGGATTATTTAATATTGTAGATGTTTGTTTACTGTCGTTTCTGAATTTTTAACAAGATTTTAAATTATGGTATGGTTGTCTTTTAAATTATTTCTTCAGGTATGTGAATTTCATTGGGGACCAGAGGACATAAAAAGAGGGACATCAGCATTTGATCAAAGAACAGGTACCACCATTACAGTTAGACTTCAGAGACCATCTCTTCGCAATGGTGCTATCCCTCGAATTTTGCCAAACTGTCTGCCATATTTATCTGCATCAACCAGCTTCAGAGAGTCACCGAATTCTAAGAAAATTAGACTGGACAATTCTGCCCTTAAACGTGCTTTGACGTGCTAACATAGTATATAAACAAGAGAAGACTTTCATAACTCTTGAAGATGTAGAAAAAAAAATTAAATTTTCTTGATCGAAATTACTGGCGTATTATTAAGCAACAAGATACACGTATTATATGCCTTATCATCAAATCTTCATGTCCTAAAAATCACTCTGACCCTGGTAATTGGATCTGATTTAGCAGTACATGTATTCCGCAGTGATGTGGAAATGAATACTATAGGGGAGTATAAGATTCCTAAGCATGTAACTGATGAAAATACTCTACACATTTTGATGGAGAACATGAAAAAAATGGACATAGAAGAACAGCAAACTAAACCTCAAAATGTAATTTCTATATTAAAATTAATCTTGTCATTTCTGTTATTAGTGCACGATGAATCATTTAAATATTTCAATGCAATTAAATTCATATACGAACAGATAAACCTAATGACACTGAATAAGTTTAATTATTCGAGTGAAATGATGATATTTTCTTCCTTGTTATATAACTGCTCCCCTAGAGGATACAGACTGTTAAGAGACACTAAAAATGTAATTTTACCATGTTATTCGACCATCAGAAGACTAACCTTATCAACCTCTATGAATCCTGTAGTTGAACAACATGATAACAATTTTCTTATGTTCATTAAAAGTAAGTTCAAGTTACTAGTGCGGGAGGACATCACAGTATCTTTACTTGTTTATGAAATTCATCTAAAACCTTATTTTGATTATAAGGGTGGTAATGTTGTTGGCTTAACAAACAACATCAATGAAGCTGCAACAAGTGCATATGCTTTTATGCTTAGCAGTGAATTCTCACAATATAAGGATGTTGTGCACGTCATGTCAACAAAATGTCTTCTAGCTGAGAACTTATTTGACATAATCAAACGTTTAATAATTGGTTTAGAGGAGATAAGCTTAAGAGTATTATCTGTTATAACAGATAATAATGCAATAAATAAAAAGCCTATGTCTTCTTTTTGTAGCCCAGCAAAGCTTTCAATTGTATATCCACATCCAGGTATAAAGTCTAAACCTTTTTTCTTCTTATTCGACTCAGTACATATATTAAAATGCATTAGAAACAACTGGCTTGGCCAAAAAGATGAAAGTAAGTGCAAGAAGTTCCCAAAGTTTTGTAATAATGGAAATCATGAATTAGAAACATCCAAAGTGCCCCATTTTCTAGTTTACACAACTTTATGACCTGGAATCTCAATCACTTTTGAAATATTGTTACAAATTGACTTCAAAGGCCCTTTCTCCCACTAATCTTGAAAGGCAAAATGTTACTTTGGTTCTGCAAATTTTCAATGAATACACTATTCAGGGATTGCTGACCTTAGGAAAACAGAAATGTTTGGCCAACTTTGCAGAAACTGCACAATACATAAAGATATTTTATATTTGGTGGACCATACTGAATTGGGAGGGCCTGTGGACGAGTGGTTATAGCACTTGTCTTTGGGCTGGACGACCCGGGTTCGATCCCACTCACGGCATGCAAATTTTCGGGTCTGAAAACTCCCTCTGTCCACCCAGCAGTAAATGGGTACCTGACTCAGGGAAGGTTCAAGGCAGTGGAAGAAGAGGGTATGGGCTCCGCCTTCCATATGCTGTGCCCTAGACACAGTGATTCTTAACAAATCACCGCCACTACGGCCATGGGTAGTGTGCGATGTCGGCAACGACACTCGTGCGCGTCCAGGCTATGCAACCTTTACCTTTTACTGAATGTAAAATCACCATATAAAGGTTGCTGGCTTAACAATGAATATGCTAATCCACTTAAATTAAATGGAGAAAATTATAGATTTCTCTCTGTATTCTGTGACTGGTTAGAATGTTGGAAGAACTGGGAAATTAACAAAGGAAACATATACTGCTTTACATCATACCACATATGCAATTCTTGAACTGACAGATTATTGCATAAAAGAAATGAACATGACGTATATATTACGTGGCAAGTTTCAAAAAGATAAACTTGAGGCAAGGTTTGGCCAGTACCGGCAACTTAGTGTGGATTAGTATAATATCTCTATATGTCAAGTGTTTGAATGGGATAAAAAACTCAGAATGGTGTCAGTAGTAAAACTGAGCCTGACACTTAATAACCGAACAATTGATTTGAAGAATTTACAAGAAGCAAACTGGGATGAAATGACAAGGGAGCAACAGTTAGATGTTTACAAATTTAACATAAATATAACAGACGATGATGTTAATCAGTGCAGAGAAGTACTCCCTGTTATATTATACTTAGCAGGTTATTGCTGTTATATTATACTTAGCAGGTTATTGCTGTTATGCAGTTTTTAAGAAAATGAAATGCAATAGTGTTATGGTGTCGTACCTATGACGAATATTTGGACTCGTCCATTCTCAATAAATACTGGAAGCATTACGCTACTCAGTGTTGCACAACCCCAGCCTGTTCAGTCCCTCAGTAACTTTGGTTGATTGAGGACTTCAGGATGGGGTAATACTAGTCAGGGATTCGTTCTCAACAATCAGTCCGGCAGGAACTGGGGCATTTCGGTGGCCTTTTATCTGTCTGGCTAAGGTATTGGTCCTGGGTTGTGCTAGGAGTTGTACTCTCCCAGGCCTTGCCTCCCCTCTTTGGGGTGGAGTAAGTTCATTGCTTACTGCCTGAGGCACCCTGACCAGGGAAAGCCGACGGGGTTTCCCAGGCTATTTTTGCTAGCCCAGATTGCTCCTTCTTTAGGGGCGCTGGCTTGACTCTTCCCCAACTTCCGACCTTGTGTCACATATTCCTGCGGTGGGAAGCAATTAAATACCTGCACAACCCCAGCCAGTTCAGCCGTTCATTGAGGACTTCGGGATGGGGTAATATCAGTTGAGGATTCGTTCTCGACAATTAGTCCAACAGGAACTTTGCCATTTCGGTGACCTTTTATCTGTGTAAGAATGATAGGAACGTAAGCCTTTGTGTGTGTGTTTGTTCGACGGTACTTAAAAAAGAGAAAAGAAAGGGTTTAAGCTTACTATTTGTCCTGTGTCCGATGAGGAGGAAGGGAGAGACGGCGTGGAGTGACAGTAAGACAGCAGCAGGCAGCTTCTTGCCACAGTGATTTAAGTAGTCTGTTGACAGGACCGTCTTAATCGCTGGTGGTAGGGAAAAGAGAAAAAGAGACTGATTTTGTCACGGCTGCTGGTTTTATTTTGTTTACCTCTGGTTTGGCGGACGTAGTAGTAGACAATCACGTGATCAATATTTTTGGCGTTTTTAGCGCCTTTTTGCTAGACAGCTTGTGGGAGCCGATTTTTATGGCTAGTTTGAGCGTTTTGTTGTTGAAGTGACTTTGCTATTGCTTTGTGTTTTTCTGCTTACGCCGGTATGATAACATATTAGGATGTCAATCCGATAAGTCCAAACTGGTGATCCATAAAGCAGTATGGATTCCAAAAAAAATGTTAAAATAATGATTTCTTATACAAAAATTTAGGTAATTTTATTGAATCATTCCCGCCTCCAATCAGATATTTTTTTATGTGTGGTTTTATGAGTATTTCGAGTAAATCCTAACCCTGGCCACAACAGTGAAAATAGGTGGAAAATGACACAAAAATATTGACGATATTAAATAAATTTAATTTTCTAAATATAGATATTCGTTAAAAAATAATTCAGTAAAAAAAACATTAACTTAAAAATGCTGAACAATAATTCAATTAAAAAGATTCCCGGGCAGCTCCGGGTAGTTACAAAGTCAAAAACTTAACTACTAAACACTTTAAGGGACGACCTCATCTTTCCTGTCCCCGGTCAGTGAAGGAGAAGTCCTTCTAGACTGAGGGAATTTTTATTTTTGTTCCAATCGAGAGTGCTCGCTAGCTTTTCCCCACATTAAAAACCGACCTTGTGTTTAACTCTGCCCTTGTGGGGAGGCAGGTAGGGAGTAAATAGAAAAACTTTAAACATTTATTTTTTTTATATTTATCATTTTCTACCGAGAGCTTCCTTTAATTTTTTTTTTTTTGTTATCTCTTGGTGAAAGGTGGTCAGTGAGTTGCTAATATAGGTATACTAAGAAGTATTTTGTCCTTGAAATGAGGGGGGGGGGGGGAAGCGGCTGGTAAAGTAGTTGAAGTGACCTATAAAAATATAGATAGCATTGTGCAATTTAAATACTTTGTCAGGTTTATATATCTATCTTTATAAAGTTAATGTATTTTTATGTGATTATTTTTTATTGGTGATTGCAGCGTTTGTTGGTTTTTCTCAGCTTACTATTATTTCGATTGTCTCACTTCCTAAGTGATTAAGATGCAGAAAATTGCATTATTAGTCGCCCTTAACTTTATAGGAAGTATTTTTCGTTAATATATATATATATATATATATATATATATATATATATATATATATATATAAGTGTTTTAAGGTTCATTTTTTTTTTTAAGAAGCATCTATTGTTAAATTTAATAATAAATAGGTAAAATAAATACCTTTTGAAGCATTAAAGATGCGATATCAATTTTTTTTTTAAAAAGAAAAATAATAAATCGAAACCGATTTTTTTTTTTCTTTAAAAAAAAATTGATATCGCATCTTTAATGCTTCAAAAGGTATTTATTTTACCTATTCGTTATCAAATTTAACAATAGATGCTTCTTAAAAAAAAATATGAACCTTAAAACACTTATACAAATCACATGCGCATTCACGTTCTCATATTTGAAAGTGGGGAAACAACAGCTAACCCCTTTGGCCCGGCTGGAACAACAAAAGCCGGTAGGAAAAAAATACAAATCCGATGACATCAGGATATATTACACGCCGATGATGCCAAGTTTTTGGCGAAATATCTGTATCACTTTAAACTAACAAAAAAACAAATGCTAGTTTATAATAAGAAAAAGAAGAAAAAAAATCGGTTTCGATTTATTATTTAAAAAAAAAAAATTGATATCGCATCTTTAATGCTTCAAAAGGTATTTATTTTACCTATTTCTTATTAAATATATATATATATATATATATATATATATATATATATATATATATATATTTTATTAATTTTATACGTACATTAAAGTAATCCATGGACACATAAGGGTCAAGCATGGCTGACTTAGACAAGGATCGAACCTTCGATATTTACCATTGGACCAAGATGCTCTGTCTAGAAATATGTACGATTTTTATCACCTAAATATTTAATGTATTTTTATGTAATTATTTTTATTGGTGATTGCAGCGTTTGTTGTTTTTTTTTTTCAGCTTACTATTATTTCGATTGTCTCACTTCCTAAGTGATTAAGATGCAGAAAATTGCATTATTAGTCGCCCTTAACTTTATAGGAAGTATTTTTCGTTAATATATATACTTTTATTAATTTTATATGTACATTAAAGTAATCCATGGACACATAAGGGTCAAGCATGGCTGACTTAGACAAGGATCGAACCTTCGATATTTACCATTGGACCAAGACGTATTTTTCGTTAATATATATATATATATTTTATTAATTTTATACGTTCATAAAAGTAATCCATGGACACGTGTTTATAAAGTTAGGTATGTTTATATGTTTATATATTTGTGTGTACAGAATTCACTCCTAAACTAATTAACCGATCATTATGAATTTTAGAAAAAACATCTACTACACATAAGGGTCCAAATATGGGCTATGTTTAGTTTAATTTGTATGCAAAAGGGGTAATAAGGGGTGAAAGCCCTTTGTGAAAATTCAGATACCTTCGATCTTTATGACATTTTAACAATAGGTATTAGACATCAATTAATAAATATTCCCCAAATTAGTTGTTTCTTTGGGGTATTTTAAAGGGCTTTTAGGGGGCATACTTTTTTTTTTAACATAGTTCACCCCAAACAAGGCAAGTTGCCACTGTAGATGTAACAGGCTATTGAGAATTAGGGTGAAAGTTTTAGAGGTCATCCTAAATTGGGAGCTGTGCAGCGAGATGCCTGTTTACATTAATTTTAAATTTCTGCATGTCGGTACAGTCGGGGAAACAGGGAGCAGGGGAAGTTCCAAAGGCCGGCAGCACGAAGAAAAAAAGAAAATATTGGAGCAAAAGGCTCTCTGGCATCTGGGGGCCTCCACAGTGAATGGATGGGATTTAGCTGATTGTCGGGTTGGTCGAGTGTATTTACGTTGAATGGGGCACCAGAATAGCAAGTTCATCAGAGCACAATCCATTGAAGTACTTGTAAAACAAGCACAAGATTGCAACATTGCGGCGATGGGACAGGGGTTGGAGCTTGGTGGATAGTGAGGGACCTATTAGAGTAGATACTCTTTTTTGGACCTTGTCTAAGAGGGAGAGACTGGTGGTTGGTGCACCAGCCCAGATGTGACAACAATACTCCATACATGGGCAGATGGTGGCTTTGTAGAGATATAGGATACTGTCAGGTGTGAGAAGTTTTCTAGCTCGGTAGAGGGAGCCCACCTTCTTTGCAGCAGACTTGGCAATGTCTTCTATGTATTTGCTTCAATCTATGTTAACTGTGAATGTTCCAATATGGCACAACCTCCCATCTGAAAATTCAAATATTTCAGATGTGCATTAAATTTGATCCATAGTCAGTAGACACACATTAAGCAAGACTCTGTGAATTTCAATTTCCCTTAAGCGTAAGTTTTTCTAGAATCAAAATCATGTAACCGATTTTGATCAAAATTGGAATAAGGATTCTAGACATAAAGTTTAGTGGCCTTGTATCTTGATTTTAATCTTCGTTTGGGGAACATAAAAGTGGTGCACACCCTTTTTACCCTTTTTCCATTAAAACTAAGTTAAACTAAATATAGCCCACATTACAACTCCTTACGGCTAACAGCTGTGTTCCAAAATTCATAATGATCAGTTCATTAGTTTAGGAGTGAATCCTGTAGATACAAATATATAAACATATACACATACCTACTTTTATATAAATAGAGATATGTGTACACACATATTCATATACACACATTTACACACCCATAATTACATATATGATCTTTACACACACATAATATACATGCATTGAAGTAGAAGAATACCTCTCCCTGGACGGGTAAACCATATTCCTAGATTCCTTATTCTAATTTTGATCAAAATCCATTTAGGAGTGAATCCTGTACATACAAACATATAAACCTACCTAACTTTATATAGAGATATATAAAAAATAAGGCTCATCATAACAATTTGATACTTTGATACTTTTCTTCCGGAAAATGGCTACTCAGCCTGTAACTCCTGCTCCATGCCTGGTCTTATAGTTTCAGTAGACGCATGCGCGGGTCGAACCGTGTATTGCTTACTGGACCAGAACTTGTCTAGTTTGCTTTTAAAGTCAATTGTGTCTTTTGCATTTACAACTGAATTGGGAAGCTCATTCCAGTTGTTCACTACTCGAAGTCCAAACGAATGCTTCCTAGTGTTGAGTCTGCTGTGCTTCTTGAACAGTTTGAAGTTGTTTCCCCTTGTCCTGGAATTGGTATTGAGTGGTAGAAGTTGTTTTTGGTTGATGTTGACCTTGCCTGTTAATATCTTGTACACTTCTATCATATCACCTCTTTCACGTCGGTAGTGCATTGACGGTAGTCTCATCTCTTTGAGCCTCTCCTCATATGGCAGGTCTTTGATTGAGGAACACAACTTTGTTGCTCTTCGCTGAACTCTTTCGATTTTGTCGTTATCTCCGGAATATTGGTGGATTCTTGCGGCGTTTCCATATTCCAATATTGGCCTGTTGCATTTTCATGGTTCATCCAATCGTTAGAAAAAGTTTTGAGCGTTTTATTATATTTGAATACAAATTCAAACTTCTTGTATAAAAACGTTCAGCATTTCGAAAATGTCGGCCATTTTGTTTTTTATCCATCTTGTACTATTTGTGGCAGAAATAATGTTCTTAATCTAGTCTGTAGTAGAATGGGGCCAGAAATGGATAGTTACATCAAATGCTATCAAGACAAAGCTCCTTTCTTTTAACAATTATAAAAAAAACTTTTTCAACCACCGATTGTCATGGCTAATAGCATCCTACCTGAAAGTCCATCATTCAAACTCCTTGGCCTAACCCTTCACAGGCAACATGAATTAGAACAAATGCATAGAAGATACTGCCAAGTCTGCTGCAAAGAATATGGGCTCCCTCTACCGGGCTAGTAAATTAATAAAAACACATTAAAATACTTTAAAACATCAAAAAAATATTCAGTAAAGTAACTTTTATTGCTTTTGGTAACATTTATTTGTTGCCTATTTGTTTTTTTGGTGCTTGTATAATAAAAAGCCGAAAAAAAGTTTTTTTTTGTCTTTTAGTGTTGGAGAGGTAAATAAGGGGCAGGTAACTCTTACTACGAATTTTAAGCAAAATTTTCCAGTAATCAAAACTGATGGCTTTAATTGGTGTTGCACATGTGGCTACTGTGCAAGTAGAACGTCGATTAGACATAAAAGGGTTAGGGTTTAGGGTTAGGGTTTAGGGTTAAGATTAGGATTAGAAAAATATTGTTCGAAAGCTAGGGTTAGGGTTAGGGTTAGAAAAATATTGTTCGAAAGCTAGAGCTGTTGTGAAGAGTTACCTGCCCCTTATTTACCTCTCCAACACTAAAAGACAAAAAAAAACTTTTTTCGGCTTTTTATTATACAAGCACCGTTTTTTTTTTCACCTTTTTTTCTGTTAACTACTCTTGAAAATCGCCTTATTCTCATAATTTTATGTAATTTTGAGAATTTCCTTAAGACACTCTAAAAATTAAATCTTTTCGAAGCCCTTAACTTTATTTGGATGAACTTTAATATTCAAACTAGCTAAAGTATTCGTCTTTGTCTGGTTTGTCGACTTTTCTTACATTTTATAGTCGCGATTAGAAGTTAGCATTTGTATGAATTTTTCATTAGAAAATATTCAGGTTTATGATGCTGATCGATATCGGCTAAGAAATAACTGGAAAACGATTGTCTAGTGCGACATTTGAAACCTGAAAGATGGCAAAAAAACTACACCTTTGTTGTCGAAATGCACTGAGTATTATTAAATTCTATTACATATTAATGTTTAACGCAAATATGTCGTAGGTGTGTTGGATAATGGCCCTGTGAGGCTGGACGCATGTTGAAGTGGACGTATGTGTGGGGGATCGTTTGGTTTGGTTTGCGCGATTTAGTGCGGGTGGACCCGTACAACCGAGTGCAAAGTAAGGGCTGTTCTCACAGTTGGAGCTCACAAATGTTGACAGGGCCACCACGTTGACGAGACCTCAGGTCAAGGGTCAAGGTGCACCTGTGCATAGGGGCTCTGTGACGTCACGGGCTTTTGTGTGAGAAGCTGTGTTTTACCAGTCTGGTTTTTGGAAGCAAGCCGAACAGACTATTTCTCTATGTACTCCGAAATGAAAAATGGGAATTTATTTCCCTAAGAGAATACAGGCATGAGATTCCTTCTTCCCCACCTCCTCGAATGGCTAAGGATTTAAGCTAGGAATTAACTACGATAAAGTAGTAATTCGATCTCTCCCTCAACGTTAGTGAAACATCTCCAAGAGTGACGGTAGACTGACGCCTGAATAAAACCGATCAAAATTTAAAAGATTGTTTGTCTCGTGAATTGTGGTATGAAGGTTTTGTTGTAGACACAGCGGACGGCGATGTTCACG
The DNA here is from genome assembly GCA_963556195.1 of Sepiola atlantica. Lineage (NCBI taxonomy): Eukaryota > Metazoa > Mollusca > Cephalopoda > Sepiida > Sepiolidae > Sepiola > Sepiola atlantica. The sequence continues at coordinate 23,221,188 of OY744534.1, forward strand.
GCAGTACAGAAACGAAGAAAGAACTCAACCACGAGACGACATCGAGACGACACCCTTCAACGCAACGAGGAAGAGAAGGTACGAGAATTTAAAGACTATGCAACAGGTGAAGCCAAAACATTGTAATAAAATAATTTATACTAACGAGTTACAGGTAAACGTTTCGGCACTTGTGCAGTTTAGTAAACAGCGGCAGATGATCCACAGGAAGTAACGACCAATAGATTAAAACATTTTAATAAATTTATTTATCTAATAAAATATAGTTTCTGAAAGAAAAACATTGTAATAAAATAAAGTTTATTTTCAATAAAGTAACATTTTGGTCAAAACATTGTTATAAAATAAAGTTTCTGAAATTGACAGTGATTTTTTTTTATAATTTAAAATGTTATAAAACGAACATAATAATAATAAAACTATAATTTATCACAATGTTTTGGCCAAAATGTTACTTTATTGAAAATAAACTTTATTTTATTACAATGTTTTTCTTTCAGAAACTATATTTAATTAAATAAATAAATTTATTAAAATGTTTTAATCTATTGGTCGTTACCTCCTGTGGATTATCTGCCGCTGTTTACTAAACTGCACAAGTGCCTTCTTTACCTACTAATTTCTGACCTATTTGTATTAAAAGAAATGATATTTAATAGAAGTTATGAGCCTTTTAAATTCGCGTAAATATCGATTATGAGGAAAGTAACCATCTTTTTGCGTTTCTAGCTAACTAAACAAAGATGACTACTTAGCTCAGAATCGGTATTTACGCAGACTTAAAAGGCTTATAACTTCTATTAAATATTTAAGTTTAATGTAAATACGTCGAAAATGTGAAGCTAAATAAATGTTTTTTTCAATAAGTTCACACGTGTTTTTCCTTTAAATTAATTGAGGATGGTAATAGTAATGCTTTTACAGAAAAAAATGATATTTGAAAAATGAAAAAAATAAATAAACATCAGTACACTTCACACAACACATTACTAAGGTCGATTAATTTGCCCCGTCACCGCTTGCAAAGTCAGATTAAACTAATCGCTAAAATTTGCAAACCATTATTTGTGCTATTTTGTTTGCTTGTAAACAATAAATACTTATTTCTGGTGGCGGGGGAGGGGGCTAGTATTTTTACAACAATTTTATTTTTCAAAAGTGATACTCTAATATTTATCCATGAAAAATGCCAGTATACTGAAATCATATGCCCTTAATAGGGTTAAGATGAAAATTCATATACACTAAATGTACAAAAGCAAGGAAATTCCCAAATCTTTACACTTTTATTGTCATTAAGGGTATGACTACATATCAACCAAACAATTTTATTATCACGTCACTACAGTATAAATCTCTATGCATGAGTGAATGAAGTGTGTGAGGTGCGCTGAAGAAAAATTCCTACCAGTAAAATACATAGCTCTGTTGTGCTCGCATACCCTTAATGACAATAAAAGTGTAAAAATTTGGGAATTTCCTTGCTTTTGTACATTTAGTGTATATGAATTTTCATCTTAACCCTATTAAGGACATATGATTTCAGTATACTGGCAATTTTCTATGGAATGTCACTACTTTTGTAAAGGCTATGCCTCAATACAATGCCATCAACTAGACACTAGAACCTCTATCTTTGCCAAAAATCAGCTGAATCCATCAAATGGTCGATAAGATATAGAATAAAGTGTATGAATACTGGTCATTTTAAAGGTTTTTTGGAATTTTCTAGAAAACTAAGGTATATGGTAAACTGAAATTAAAATGTCATCAACTAGACCCTAGAACCTCTATCTCTGCCAAAAATCAGCTGAATCCATCAAATAGTTGATGAGATACAGGGTGGCACATACGTAGTACGTACGTACACACAGATAACATGATTTCATGATTAAACTTTCTGGATCTTTGGGTTGCCTTGACTAATAATGCTGAAATTCGACACACTTATAGAACCTATCAAATAAAATTTTTTTGTAAAGTTTTAACTAATTTCGTTTATTGGTTTTTGAGTTATGACTGATCAAAGAAATGAGATTTCCAGCATAGGCCATTCGTGTATTCTATTACGGGATAGAGCGCTCTCGCGCCTCCCTTGATTTTTTACCATTAAATCATTATTTTATATTCTCCCCCCCCCCCGGGCAACGCCGGTACACGGGTCCTGCTAGTGCTATATAATATTCGCTATTGATCGTTGTTCTTTTCTCAAGGTAGGGGGCGCCTCAGGCAGTAAGCAATAAACTTACTCCTCCCCAAAGAGGGGAGGCAAAGCCTGGGAAGGTGGACCTCCTAGAACTGCACAGGACAAACCCATAGACAGGTGGAATCAATCCCCGAAGGACAAGACGACACCCATCTATAGGTTGCAGTATCCATCGGAACAGATGCTACACTTACTTCCTAGCGTGCCAGTTGCTTTTTAAGTTCTACCTCAGTACAATACTTATAAACAATCGTGGGGTAATTTTATTGTTGGCTTGTGACATTCAATAATTTACTCATTGTACCCCCCCCCTCTCGACGCTTCTCTATATGTATATACTTTTATCGAGGGCGTATACGAGGGTCATCGACGACGGTTGAAATCTAAACTGATCATAAATTATTCGACCAAATGTGTTGGATATACAGACCTTAGAAGAGACGCCATATTGAATGTAATGTTTCTGTAATAAAAAATAATCACGAACGCCCTTGAAATAAAACATGCAGCAGTTTTTTTTAATAACCAGAAGGAAGGAAAGAAAGACAGAAAGAAAGAAAGAAAGAAAGACAGAGAAAAAGGTGTTAAAAGAAAGAAAGATGAAAAGAAAGAAAGAACAGAATGTGGAAGAAAGACGGAAAGAAAAAAAGAAAAAAGGAAAGAAGAATAAAATTGAAAGAAAAGCAGAAAGAAAAAAGATAAAAAGGAAAACAAGAAAGAAAAACAGACAGAATCAAGAAAGAAAGAAAAAAGGAAGAAATGAATAATAAAATAATAAAAGGGGGGGGGGGGGAGCTGTAAAGTGAAAAGACGAAAAGAAAACAAGAAAGAAGAGAAGGAAGGAAGAAAGAAGGATTAAAAGAAAGAAAGGCAGTAAGAAATAACTACACATAGAAAGAAAGAAGAGAAAAAATACGAAAAAAAAGGAACAATAGAAAAAATGAAAACAGAAAGAATGGAAAGAGAGGCAAGTAGAACGACATATTGTCGAAAATTCCAGATTCCTTGGCCTTTTGGCCAGGAGCAAAGTGTAGTATCTATTTTGATACTACACTACATCTTTTCCGTCCTCGATCAGTGAAGGAGAAATCCTTCTCGAGTAAGTCAATTTAAATTGTTGTCCAAGTCTAGAAAGCCCCTTCTGGATTTTCTTCATATTTAAAACCGACCTTGTTACTAACTCTTCCCTCGTAGTGAGGCAATTAAGTAGTGAGGCAATTAAGTAGTGAGGCAATTAAGTAGTGAGGCAATTAAGTAGTGAGGCAATTAAGTAGTGAGGCAATTAAGTAGTGAGGCAATTGAGTAGTGAGGCAATTAAGTAGTGAGGCAATTGAGTAGTGAGGCAATTAAGTAGTGAGGCAATTAGGTAGTGAGGCAATTAAGTAGTGAGGCAATTAAGTAGTGAGGCAATTAAGTAGTGAGGCAATTAAGTAGTGAGGCAATTAGGTAGTGAGGCAATTAAGTAGTGAGGCAATTAGGTAGTGAGGCAATTAAGTAGTGAGACAATTAAGTAGTGAGGCAATTAAGTAGTGAGGCAATTAGGTAGTGAGGCAATTAGGTAGTGAGGCAATTAAGTAGTGAGGAAATTAAGTAGTGAGGCAATTAAGTAGTGAGGCAATTAAGTAGTGAGGAAATTAAGTAGTGAGGCAATTAAGTAGTGAGGCAATTAAGTAGTGAGGCAATTAGGTAGTGAGGCAATTAGGTAGTGAGGCAATTAAGTAGTGAGGCAATTAAGTAGTGAGGCAATTAAGTAGTGAGGCAATTAGGTAGTGAGGCAATTAAGTAGTGAGGCAATTAAGTAGTGAGGCAATTAAGTAGTGAGGCAATTAGGTAGTGAGGCAATTAAGTAGTGAGACAATTAAGTAGTGAGGCAATTAGGTAGTGAGGCAATTAAGTAGTTAGACAATTAAGTAGTGAGGCAATTAAGTAGTGAGGCAATTAGGTAGTGAGGCAATTAGGTAGTGAGGCAATTAAGTAGTGAGGAAATTAAGTAGTGAGGCAATTAAGTAGTGAGGCAATTAAGTAGTGAGGAAATTAAGTAGTGAGGCAATTAAGTAGTGAGGCAATTAAGTAGTGAGGCAATTAGGTAGTGAGGCAATTAGGTAGTGAGGCAATTAAGTAGTGAGGCAATTAAGTAGTGAGGCAATTAGGTAGTGAGGCAATTAAGTAGTGAGGCAATTAAGTAGTGAGGCAATTAAGTAGTGAGGCAATTAGGTAGTGAGGCAATTAAGTAGTGAGGCAATTAAGTAGTGAGGCAATTAAGTAGTGAGGCAATTAAGTAGTGAGGAAATTAGGTAGTGAGGCAATTAAGTAGTGAGGCAATTAAGTAGTGAGGCAATTAGGTAGTGAGGCAATTAAGTAGTGAGGCAATTAAGTAGTGAGGCAATTAAGTAGTGAGGCAATTAAGTAGTGAGGCAATTAAGTAGTGAGGCAATTAAGTAGTGAGGCAATTAGGTAGTGAGGCAATTAAGTAGTGAGGCAATTAAGTAGTGAGGCAATTAAGTAGTGAGGCAATTAGGTAGTGAGGCAATTAAGTAGTGAGGCAATTAAGTAGTGAGGCAATTAGGTAGTGGGGCAATTAAGTAGTGAGGCAATTAAGTAGTGAGGCAATTAAGTAGTGAGGCAATTAGGTAGTGAGGCAATTAAGTAGTGAGGCAATTAAGTAGTGAGGCAATTAGGTAGTGAGGCAATTTAGTAGTGAGGCAATTAAGTAGTGAGGCAATTAAGTAGTGAGGCAATTAAGTAGTGAGGCAATTAAGTAGTGAGGCAATTAGGTAGTGAGGCAATTAAGTAGTGAGGCAATTAAGTAGTGAGGCAATTAGGTAGTGAGGCAATTAAGTAGTGAGGCAATTAAGTAGTGAGGCAATTAAGTAGTGAGGCAATTAGGTAGTGAGGCAATTAAGTAGTGAGGCAATTAAGTAGTGAGGCAATTAGGTAGTGAGGCAATTTAGTAGTGAGGCAATTAAGTAGTGAGGCAATTAAGTAGTGAGGCAATTAAGTAGTGAGGCAATTAAGTAGTGAGGCAATTAAGTAGTGAGGCAATTAAGTAGTGAGGCAATTAGGTAGTGAGGCAATTAAGTAGTGAGGCAATTAAGTAGTGAGGCAATTAAGTAGTGAGGAAATTAGGTAGTGAGGCAATTAAGTAGTGAGGCAATTAGGTAGTGAGGCAATTAAGTAGTGAGACAATTAAGTAGTGAGGCAATTAAGTAGTGAGGCAATTAGGTAGTGAGGCAATTAGGTAGTGAGGAAATTAAGTAGTGAGGAAATTAAGTAGTGAGGCAATTAAGTAGTGAGGCAATTAAGTAGTGAGGAAATTAAGTAGTGAGGAAATTAAGTAGTGAGGCAATTAAGTAGTGAGGCAATTAGGTAGTGAGGCAATTAGGTAGTGAGGCAATTAAGTAGTGAGGCAATTAAGTAGTGAGGCAATTAGGTAGTGAGGCAATTAGGTAGTGAGGCAATTAAGTAGTGAGGCAATTAAGTAGTGAGGCAATTAAGTAGTGAGGCAATTAGGTAGTGAGGCAATTAAGTAGTGAGGCAATTAAGTAGTGAGGAAATTAGGTAGTGAGGCAATTAAGTAGTGAGGCAATTAAGTAGTGAGGCAATTAAGTAGTGAGGCAATTAAGTAGTGAGGCAATTAAGTAGTGAGGCAATTAGGTAGTGAGGCAATTAAGTAGTGAGGCAATTAAGTAGTGAGGCAATTAAGTAGTGAGGCAATTAAGTAGTGAGGCAATTAGGTAGTGAGGCAATTAAGTAGTGAGGCAATTAAGTAGTGAGGCAATTAAGTAGTGAGGCAATTAAGTAGTGAGGAAATAAGGTAGTGAGGCAATTAAGTAGTGAGGCAATTAGGTAGTGAGGCAATTAAGTAGTGAGACAATTAAGTAGTGAGGCAATTAAGTAGTGAGGCAATTAGGTAGTGAGGCAATTAGGTAGTGAGGCAATTAAGTAGTGAGGAAATTAAGTAGTGAGGCAATTAAGTAGTGAGGCAATTAAGTAGTGAGGAAATTAAGTAGTGAGGCAATTAAGTAGTGAGGCAATTAAGTAGTGAGGCAATTAGGTAGTGAGGCAATTAGGTAGTGAGGCAATTAAGTAGTGAGGCAATTAAGTAGTGAGGCAATTAAGTAGTGAGGCAATTAGGTAGTGAGGCAATTAAGTAGTGAGGCAATTAAGTAGTGAGGCAATTAAGTAGTGAGGCAATTAAGTAGTGAGGCAATTAGGTAGTGAGGCAATTAAGTAGTGAGACAATTAAGTAGTGAGGCAATTAAGCAGTGAGACAATTAAGCAGTGAGGCAATTAAGTAGTGAGGCAATTAAGTAGTGAGGCAATTAAGTAGTGAGGCAATTAAGTAGTGAGGCAATTAAGTAGTGAGGCAATTAAGCAGTGAGGCAATTAAGCAGTGAGGCAATTAAGCAGTGAGACAATTAAGTAGTGAGGAAATTAAGTAGTGAGGCAATTAAGTAGTGAGGCAATTAAGTAGTGAGACAATTAAGTAGTGAGGCAATTAAGCAGTGAGGCAATTAAGTAGTGAGGCAATTAAGCAGTGAGGCAATTAAGTAGTGAGGCAATTAAGTAGTGAGGCAATTAAGTAGTGAGGCAATTAAGTAGTGAGGCAATTAAGTAGTGAGACAATTAAGTAGTGAGACAATTAAGTAGTGAGACAATTAAGTAGTGAGGCAATTAAGCAGTGAGGCAATTAAGTAGTGAGGCAATTAAGTAGTGAGACAATTAAGCAGTGAGACAATTAAGTAGTGAGGCAATTAAGTAGTGAGACAATTAAGTAGTGAGACAATTAAGTAGTGAGGCAATTAAGTAGTCAGGCAATTAAGTAGTGAGACAATTAAGTAGTGAGGCAATTAAGCAGTGAGGCAATTAAGTAGTGAGGCAATTAAGTAGTGAGGCAATTTAGTAGTGAGGCAATTAAGTAGTGAGGCAATTTAGTAGTGAGGCAATTAAGTAGTGAGGCAATTTAGTAGTGAGGCAATTAAGTAGTGAGGCAATTAAGTAGTGAGGTGTATTGTCGGAAATATAGCCCTCTGGTTAGAATAGAAGTTTGTTCAGTCGGATTGGTGACTTGCAAAAACAGTCTCACCAATTAAAATGTGTGCAGATACCTAATGCAACATAAATTACTATTGTGACCCGATGGCGTCCATGTGGTCGCGCTACCGTAAAAACAACGCAAGACAAGTTTTTGGTATAACTCATTTGTGCTCTGGGTGTGGGTGTGTGATACTGTCGTCGTAGCTAAGGATCCTCAACGCTGTCTGATGATCGTTGTCCGGTTGTGTCAGCCACAGTAACAATCTTCTTTGTCCTACACGGAGTCATTGACTCTCGGACTCTATATATCTACTTTCGACCGGAAATCCTAGATGTCCGGTCTTTCTCTCAGTCATCCCCCAGAACTGACCGGAACTGACTAAATCCGTTTTTCATCTCAGCTTATCTCTATTCGACCACTCAGAAACTGACAACCAACAACCATGGTGCCATCTCGTCTGGGGAGTTCAATAGATTCGCCAGTCTCCATATCACTTGTCCACTTATCTCACTTCATCATCATTTCTTGACGAAAAGCAAAGCCGCAGTCGAAGCAACCATAGCCAACTTAACAAATAGAAACAGTGTGAAAGTAATGATGTAACACTGTAGAAGTTTACTCTTTGAAGTCGAAAATAAAAGTGCCTAAAATCGTTTGTGCGCATATGGCCTAGTGCAGACTTCCGGTTGATTAATAAATGCGATGTATATTTTTGTGAAATTATCAATTTATTATTTGGGGTCCATGTCAGAGACTCTCGAGCATATATAAAGGCGAAAATTTCATTGATCTTCAGTTGAGTAGGGAAGATCTTAGTCACGACTGTTCTGTCTTGTGAATATTTCATAGCACTTAATTGTCGACTCAACCTTCCTCACCAGCTCAGATAATTCTTTCTATTGTCTTCCTTGTATTTGAGTTCCTTTGTATAGCGTTCACACCTCCTTGAACATTCGAACATGTGTCTGCCCATCCTTAGTTGCACTACTCAAAACTCATCCTGACGTCTTTTGTATTCACCAAAGCCTTTATTATCTTTTAGACCAGGGGCGGGTAACTTCCGGCCCGTGGGCCTCATCCGGCTCACAGAAGGCTTAGCGTCCGGCCCACCACCCTGCTATGCTTTATTATTGCAATCCGGCCCGCGGACCTCCCAGTAAAACTCATACCATTTTGTGACATAGACGTAAAAGTAGGTTTCAATTAAGATTTACAGTGGGATAAAAATCTATGAATATCAGCGAGCGATGATGCATGTATATTTCATTTTTCTTTAACTATTAATTTCAAAATCCTTGGCCTGAGATAAAAAAAGAGAAAAAGAGAAAGAGAGAGGCAAAGAGGAAATGAGAGACGAGGAAAGGGTTGAAACAGAGAACTTATGTGAGGTGTGTCAAAACGAATGCTGGATCAACTTGCTACTTCCCCCGTCATTATTTGTTAAGATTCCAAAATGACTCTTCGTCGGCGCCTTTTTATAACATCACATACAGAAGTCTCTTGAGAAAAAATATCAGATTTGTAGAGTGTTCAATGCAATTTTTGCACAATTTATTCATGTAAACAAAATATAGTAATTCTGAGATTTCGTTTTTCACTCCGGCCCGCGATCTCCTTCCAAAAGTCTCATCTGGCCCTCACTCTGAAAAGGTTGCCCGCCCCTATTTTAGACACGCCCTGAATCCGTTTTGTTTGGCAGAAACACTTATCCTCAAAACAAGTATTCTTTTGTTTTCATCCTTTGTAAGCAACCTGTTTTGATAGATATAACATACTCTTTTGTGAGCACATACTTTTTTCACAGCTCATTTCTGTGTATTTTCCATATAAGATTCTCACACTCCCCCCCCTCTCTCTCTCTCTCTCACACGTCCTCCAAAACGCCACAACAAAAGGCCAAAAAGTTAAATCTGGCATAAAAAAGTAAAGTGGTTGACCATAGTCGAGGGAAACCCAGAAAACTCCCTTTTCATTAGTTACTACACCAAAATGTAGGGGAGGGCGTCACTCCTTTCCCAGTACTACTCCACTTGTTCTTGATCCTCACTTTATAATGCCGAGTTTTTAACAAGAGGCATCAAGTACCATTTTTAAGTCTTTGGTATGACTCCACTAAAGATTGAACCTTCGTTTCTCGGCCTATTTGCAAACACTCTTACTATTACGCCAAATAGGCCGGTTATTAAATCCGGCATAAAATATTCAATCATCATCATCATCATCATCATCATCATCATCATCATCATCATCATCATCATCATCATCATCATCATCATCATCGGTTTAACGTCCGTTTTTACATGCTGCCATTTGTTGGATGGCTTTAAGAAATTGACTTCCAAGGTAACCTATCTCTTACCAGGTCTTTATTTATCCCTCTTTCTTTCAGCTCCATTTTTATCACTTCCTCCCATCTTTTCCTTGGCCTTACCCTGTGAACTGAACCTGCTACCTTAACTGTTCTACTGTCTACTAACCCAAGAACTCTTATCCATTTTTCCAACGTGGCCATGCCATCGAAGTCGACTCTTCTGCACACATCTCCCTATACTGTCCAGATTGAATCTTCCTCTGAGCTCATCAGAACTAAGCCTGTCTTTAAGACTCAGATTATACATTCATCGTATTATTATTATATAATTTCTATCCATGCAACGCATGTCCTCAATCCTCAATGACCAGGTTTCACTTCCATACATTATCACACTGTGTACACAAGCCTGATAAGCTATACCCTTGGTCAACAGTGGTATCGCTCTACTGGTTAGTAAGTGCACAATTTCCCTGAACTCACTCCATCGACTCCTAATTCATGCAATCATAATAGCAATAAGCTAGTTATTAACCCTAACCCTAACACAGTTATCAACCCTAACCCTAACCCTATACCAGTTATTAACCCTAACCCTAACTCTAACCTAAGCCAGTTATTAACCCTAACCCTAACCCTAAGCCAGTTATTCACCCTAACCCTAACCCTAAGCCAGTTATTAACCCTAACCCTAACCCTAAGCCAGTTATTAACCCTAACCCTAAGCCAGTTATTAACCCTAACCCTAACCCTAAGCCAGTTATTAACCCTAACCCTAACCTAAGCCAGTTATTAAGCCTAACCCTAACCCTAAGCCAGTTATTAACCCTAACCCTAACCCTAACCCTAAGCCAGTTATTAACCCTAACCCTAACCCTAAGCCAGTTATAAACCCTAACCCTAACCCTAAGCCAGTTATTAACGCTAACCCGAACCCTAACCCTAAGCCAGTTATTAACCCTAACCCGAACCCTAACCCTAAGCCAGTTATTAACCCTAACCCTAACCTAAGCCAGTTATTAACCCTAACCCTAACCCTAAGCCAGTTACTAACCCTAACCCTAACCCTAAGCCAATTATTAACCCTAACCCTAAGCCAGTTATTAACCCTAACCCTAACCCTAACCCTAAGCCAGTTATAAACCCTAACCCTAACCCTAAGCCAGTTATAAACCCTAACCCTAACCCTAAGCCAGTTATTAACCCTAACCCGAACCCTAACCCTAAGCCAGTTATTAACCCTAACCCTAACCTAAGCCAGTTATTAACCCTAACCCTAACCCTAAGCCAGTTACTAACCCTAACCCTAACCCTAAGTCAATTATTAACCCTAACCCTAACCCTAAGTCAGTTATAAACCCTAACCCTAACCCTAAGCCAGTTATTAACCCTAACCCTAACCCTAAGCCAGTTATTAACCCTAACCCTAACCCTAAGCCAGTTATTAACCCTAACCCTAAGCCAGTTATTAACCCTAACCCTAACCCTAAGCCAGTTATTAACCCTAACCCTAAGCCAGTTATTAACCCTAACCCTAACCCAATTATTAACCCTAACCCTAAGCCAGTTATTAACCCTAACCCTAACCCTAACCCTAAGTCAGTTATTAACCCTAACCCTAAGCCAGTTATTAACCCTAACGCTAAGCCAGTTATTAACCCTAACCCTAAGCCAGTTATAAACCCTAACCCTAACCCTAAGCCAGTTATTAACCCTAACCCTAACCCTAACCCTAAGCCAGTTATTAACCCTAACCCTAACCTAAGCCAGTTATTAACCCGAACCCTAACCCTAAGCCAGTTATTAACCCTAACCCTAAGCCAGTTATTAACCCTAACGCTAAGCCAGTTATTAACCCTAACCCTAAGCCAGTTATAAACCCTAACCCTAACCCTAAGCCAGTTATTAACCCTAACCCTAACCCTAACCCTAAGCCAGTTATTAACCCTAACCCTAACCTAAGCCAGTTATTAACCCGAACCCTAACCCTAAGCCAGTTATTAACCCTAACCCTAACCCTAAGCCAGTTATTAACCCTAACCCTAACCCTATACCAGTTATTAACCCTAACCCTAACCCTAACCTAAGCCAGTTATTAAGCCTAACCCTAACCCTAAGCAAGTTATTAACCCTAACCCTAACCCTAAGCTAGTTATTAACCCTAACCCTAACCCTAAGCCAGTTATAAACCCTAACCCTAACCCTAAGTCAGTTATTAACCCTAACCCGAACCCTAACCCTAAGCCAGTTATTAACCCTAACCCTAACCTAAGCCAGTTATTAACCCTAACCCTAACCCTAAGCCAGTTACTAACCCTAACCCTAACCCTAAGTCAATTATTAACCCTAACCCTAACCCTAAGCCAGTTATAAACCCTAACCCTAACCCTAAGCCAGTTATTACCCTAACCCTAACCCTAAGCCAGTTATTAACCCTAACCCTAACCCTAAACCAGTTATTAACCCTAACCCTAAGCCAGTTATTAACCCTAACCCTAACCCAATTATTAACCCTAACCCTAACCCTAAGCCAGTTATTAACCCTAACCCTAACCCTAACCCTAAGCCAGTTATTAACCCTAACCCTAAGCCAGTTATTAACCCTAACGCTAAGCCAGTTATTAACCCTAACCCTAAGCCAGTTATAAACCCTAACCCTAACCCTAAGCCAGTTATTAACCCTAACCCTAACCCTAAGCCAGTTATTAACCCTAACCCTAACCTAAGCCAGTTATTAACCCGAACCCTAACCCTAAGCCAGTTATTAACCCTAACCCTAACCCTAAGCCAGTTATTAACCCTAACCCTAACCCTAACCCAATTATTAACCCTAACCCTAACCCAAAGCCAGTTATTAACCCTAACCCTAACCTAAGCCAGTTATTAACCCGAACCCTAACCCTAAGCCAGTTATTAACCCTAACCCTAACCCTAACCCAATTATTAACCCTAACCCTAACCCTAAGCCAGTTATTAACCCTAACCCTAACCTTAACCCTAACCCTAAGCCAGTTATTAACCCTAACCCTAACCCTAACCCAATTATTAACCTTAACCCTAACCCTAAGCCAGTTATTAACCCTAACCCTAACCTAAGCCAGTTATTAACCCGAACCCTAACCCTAAGCCAGTTATTAACCCTAACCCTAACCCTAACCCAATTATTAACCCTAACCCTAACCCTAAGCCAGTTATTAACCCTAACCCTAACACTAAGCCAGTTATTAACCCTAACCCTAACCCTAAGCCAGTTATTAACCCTAACCCTAACCCTAACCCTAACCCAATTATTAACCCTAACCCTAACCCTAAGCCAATTATTAACCCTAACCCTAACCCTACTCCAGTTATTAACCCTAACCCTAACCCTAAGCCAGTTATTAACCCTAACCCTAAGCCAGTTATTAACCCTAACCCTAACCTAAGCCAGTTATTAACCCTAACCCTAACCCTAACCCTTACCCTAAGCCAGTTATTAACCCTAACCCTAACCCTAACCCAATTATTAACCCTAACCATAACCCTAAGCCAGTTTTTAACCCTAACCCTAAGCCAGTTATTAACCTTAACCCTAAGCCAGTTATTAACCCTAACCCTAACCCTAAGCCAGTTATTAACCCTAACCGTAACCCTAACCCTAACCCAATTATTAACCCTAACCCTTACCCTAAGCCAGTTATTAACCCTAACCCTAACCTAAGCCAGTTATTAACCCGAACCCTAACCCTAAGCCAGTTATTAACCCTAACCCTAACCCTAACCCAATTATTAACCCTAACCCTAACCCTAAGCCAGTTATTAACCCTAACCCTAAGCCAGTTATTAACCCTAACCCTAAGCCAGTTATTAACCCTAACCCTAACCTAAGCCAGTTATTAACCCTAACACTAACCCTAAGCCAGTTATTAACCCTAACCCTAAGCCAGTTATTAACCCTAACCCTAAGCCAGTTATTAACCCTAACCCTAAGCCAGTTATTAACCCTAACCCTAACCCTAAGCCAGTTATAAACCCTAACCCTAACCCTAACCCTAAGCCAGTTATTAACCCTAACCCTAACCCTAACCCTAAGCCAGTTATTAACCCTAACCCTAACCCTAAGCCAGTTATTAACCCTAACCCTAACCCTAAGCCAATTATTAACCCTAACCCTACCCTAACCCTAACCCTAAGCCAGTTATTAACCCTAACCCTAAGCCAGTTATTAACCCTAAACCTAAGCCAGTTATTAACCCTAACCCTAACCCTAAGCCAGTTATTAACCCTAACCCTAACCCTTACCCTAAGCCAGTTATTAACCCTAACCCTAACCCTTACCCTAAGCCAGTTATTAACCCTAACCCTAACCCTTACCCTAAGCCAGTTATTAACCCTAACCCTAACCCTAAGCCAATTATTAACCCTAACCCTAACCCTAACCCTAAGCCAGTTATTAACCCTAACCCTAAGCCAGTTATTAACCCTAACCCTAAGCCAGTTATTAACCCTAACCCTAACCCTAAGCCAATTATTAACCCTAACCCTAACCCTAACCCTAAGCCAGTTATTAACCCTAACCCTAACCTTAACCCTAAGCCAGTTATTAACCCTAACCCTAACCCTAAGCCAGCTATTAACCCTAACCCTAACCCTAAGCCAATTATTAACCCTAACCCTAACCCTAACCCTAAGCCAGTTATTAACCCTAACCCTAACCCTAACCCTAAGCCAGTTATTAACCCTAACCCTAACCCTAAGCCAATTATTAACCCTAACCCTAACCCTAAGCCAGTTATTAACCCTAACCCTAACTCTAACCCTAAGTCAGTTATTAACCCTAACCCTTACCCTAACCCTAAGCCAGTTATTAACCCTAACTTTAACTCTAACCCTAAGCCAGTTATTAACCCTAACCTTAACCCTAAGCCAATTATTAACCCTAACCCTAAGCCAGTTATTAACCCTAACCCTTACCCTAACCCTAAGCCAGTTATTAACCATAACCCTAACCCTAACCCTTACACTAAGCCAGTTATCAACCCTAACCCTAACACTAAGTCAGTTATTAACCCTAACCCTAACCCTAAGCCAGTTATTAACCCTAAGCCTAAGCCAGTTATTAACCCTAAGCCAGTTATTAACAATGTAATGTGAACAAACTTCTTGCTGTCCAACTCCCCACCCAGGTTGCTCCCCTATAAATCTGGCTCCTATCACTGTAGCCCCTTACGCTTCACTGGCAATATGCCTTGTTAGAAGTGAAAAAAAAAAAGAAAGAATAAGAACCCAAAAGTCCCATTTAATAGTGAGGACTGCAGGTCTTAAATAATAATACAGGACAAGTTCCCCTCCCATTCGGACTATCTCCACTTTAATTTCTAGAGTGTCATAGACCTCATTTAATAATAGAATGAAGCCGACGCCACCACAGCTCATCTACCCAATCATTTAAGTATGTAACACATCACTCAATAAGTTCCGAGCCTAACTAATAAAACAATAACTTTTAAGCAAAATTTAACTTCATCCATCAACATTCTAGAGTGTGATACTGTTTATCTAACAATTTGATGACTTTTTGTAGAACCATTTGTCTTTAGCTTCAAAATACGCCTCAGTTTTCGATATCACTTCTTCATTTGAGCCAAACCTCTTTCCCTGGACTATTCTTTTGAGATCTGCAAACAGCCAGTAGTCACTAGGTGTCAGATCTGGAGAATAGGGTGGGTGTGCACCAATAGTCCATATAATAAAGTAAAGTCGATTTTTCCCATTTACATGAAGACATTTTTCTTCTGTAAACACAAACGATATATAGAATTCGACTATGCTCACGCTTTAGGCCGACTCTGTATGTGTATTGAAAATCTGCGCCTGTTTCATTTGCTTTCAGTAATTTCTACATTTTGTTCCGACTCGCCCGATTCTCCTAAAATAGTCATACATATAGGAAGTGGGAGTAACTTTTACACACACGCAAAAATCTAATGCCTACACCACCACCACCACTACCACCACCTTACACTGGAAAATAACCTTCATAGGATATTTTTCTTGATACCGCCATCATTATTTCATTTCTCCATTTCTTGCTATTGTCTTTTACCTATTATACTTTTACTAACAAAATACTGGTCGCTCCCTACAACCTACGCTTTTTGCTTTTAGAGCGTTTTGATTGGCTATAATCATATTCTGGAATAACCGAATAGGATTGACGAACACTAAAATTAAAACATTGCGTCTCATATTAATTCATTCAGTGATAGCAATCATTACGACAATTTTTTTTGCTGTTTTCTGTTCAGAAAAGTTTTCTTTCGCTCTTTCTTCTTTTACTTTCTTAGGTTGACCGGTTGGCATCGGAACAATATGGAAATTAAACGTATCTCGCTTGTATTTATTTATACCGAAATACATCTTTTTGAATCTAAATTTCAAGATCCAGTTTCCTTTGCGGTTGAGATTAAATTCCAATTTTGAAGAAACACATTAACGTCTAAAAGAAAATCAATAAACCTGAAGTTTCCATTGAGAAGTATAGCTTTTCGTCTGTTTTGACGAATCAGTTCTGACATAAATCGATCCTCATCACCAATGAAGGTAAAGATTTGCCCACAATGGAGCTGGATCGATATCCATTGGCGCACCTATTCTGCGTCTTGAAAGCAAATGCCCTACAGTAAAATAGTAATTTTCAATTTTTTTTTTTCTGCAAAATTGTAGCGATTCAGTTTATTTCTGTGAAATACAAATTCGTTTACTTTCTTACATTGTCTTCTGCTGTCCTTTATTTTTCTCATCTTCTTCCTTTTTTTTTTAGCAGTTACACTGTACATTTCTTGAATAGCATTCGGTTATTCCATAATAGAACAGAAACTATACAAAATATTATAATTAACACATTGCGACGAAAACTTCTTTTTTCTTTTTCTTAGGATTGTGGCTATATTCACACTTATTTAAAAAGTATTCTTATTCTTATTCGAATACATCCACCTTAGTTATTTATTGATCAACGTCTTTTTATTAAACCAAAATGTAATTTGTGAAATACAAACAATTGCCCATTCAGTGTCATTATGCATTATTAATAAAAAAAAAATCAATAAACAAATCGATATATGGTAAGCTAAGAAGCATAACATCAGTATTGAAAGTAAGAAGTTGGGCACATGCGGAGAGGAGGGGAAGCGGGGGACACCCTGAGAAAGGGAAACAGCAGTAGACAAACAGTGACTCATATACTGACCAGTTGAGAAATGACACAGAATTGACCACTGAAGAATTGAAGAAGATTATGGATAAATGTGGGCAGTGTAAAAACTCGTCAGTGATGGCCGAGCAATCTAGAAAAAAAAGACAGACCCAATTGCATTCCGTGTCCAGTTCCGCATTTGGTAACATGATCTTTGTGTCTGTGGGAGACGTCGATCAGTTTATGAAAGCAAGGCATTGGATTTTACTTAAGTGAAATATGTTTTTCAATGGGTGGAGCGAGATATGGCTACATACAATGTAACAGTACCCTGAGGAATGCGTTCAAAAAGTAATTTCATCTTACGCATAAATATTAACAAGATTAACGGATACCATTTTTATTGAAATTCTTTTTTAAATGCATCCACGTACGTCCGTCAGTAGGTCTGTCACATTTAATTTTAAAATACCATTTTCGTCTGTCTGTCACGCTTAAGTTTAAAATAGAATTTTTGTCAATCTACCGCGCTTAAGTTGAAAATAGAATTTTTGTCAATCTACCACGCTTAAGTTTAAAATAGAATTTTTGTCAATCTACCACGCTTAAGTTTAAAATAGAATTTTTGTCAATCTACCACGCTTAAGTTTAAAATAGAATTTTTGTCAATCTACCACGCTTAAGTTTAAAATAGAATTTTTGTCAATCTACCACGCTTAAGTTTAGAATAGAATTTTTGTCAATCTATCACGCTTAAGTTTAAAATAGAATTTTTGTCAATCTACCACGCTTAAGTTTAAAATAGAATTTTTGTCAATCTACCACGCTTAAGTTTAAAATAGAATTTTTGTCAATCTACCACGCTTAAGTTTAAAATAGAATTTTTGTCAATCTACCACGCTTAAGTTTAAAATAGAATTTTTGTCAATCTACCACGCTTAAGTTTAGAATAGAATTTTTGTCAATCTATCACGCTTAAGTTTAAAATAGAATTTTTGTCAATCTACCACGCTTAAGTTTAAAATAGAATTTTTGTCAATCTACCACGCTTAAGTTTAAAATAGAATTTTTGTCAGTCTACCACGCTAAAGTTTAAAATAGAATAGAATTTTTGTCAGTCTATCACGCTTAAGTTTAAAATAGAATTTTTGTCAATCTACCACACTTAAGTTTAAAATAGAATTTTTGTCAATCTACCACGCTTAAGTTTAAAATAGAATTTTTGTCAATCTACCACGCTTAAGTTTAAAATAGAATTTTTGTCAGTCTATCACGCTTAAGTTTAAAATAGAATTTTTGTCAATCTACCACGCTTAAGTTTAAAATAGAATTTTTGTCAATCTACCACGCTTAAGTTTAAAATAGAATTTTTGTCAATTTACCACGCTTAAGTTTAAAATAGAATTTTTGTCAATCTATCACGCTTAAGTTTAAAATAGAATTTTTGTCAGTCTATCACGCTTAAGTTTGAAATAGAATTTTTGTCAATCTACCACGCTTAAGTTTAAAATAGAATTTTTGTCAATCTACCACGCTTAAGTTTAAAATAGAATTTTTGTCAGTCTATCACGCTTAAGTTTAAAATAGAATTTTTGTCAATCTACCACGCTTAAGTTTAAAATAGAATTTTTGTCAATCTACCACGCTTAAGTTTAAAATAGAATTTTTGTCAGTCTATCACGCTTAAGTTTGAAATAGAATTTTTGTCAATCTACCACGCTTAAGTTTGAAATAGAATTTTTGTCAATCTACCACGCTTAAGTTTAAAATAGAATTTTTGTCAATCTACCACGCTTAAGTTTAAAATAGAATTTTTGTCAATCTACCACGCTTAAGTTTAAAATAGAATTTTTGTCAGTCTATCACGCTTAAGTTTGAAATAGAATTTTTGTCAATCTACCACGCTTAAGTTTAAAATAGAATTTTTGTCAATCTACCACGCTTAAGTTTAAAATAGAATTTTTGTCAGTCTATCACGCTTAAGTTTGAAATAGAATTTTTGTCAATCTACCACGCTTAAGTTTAAAATAGAATTTTTGTCAATCTACCACGCTTAAGTTTAAAATAGAATTTTTGTCAGTCTATCACGCTTAAGTTTGAAATAGAATTTTTGTCAATCTACCACGCTTAAGTTTGAAATAGAATTTTTGTCAATCTACCACGCTTAAGTTTAAAATAGAATTTTTGTCAATCTACCACGCTTAAGTTTAAAATAGAATTTTTGTCAATCTACCATGCTTAAGTTTAAAATAGAATTTTTGTCAATCTACCACGCTTAAGTTTAAAATAGAATTTTTGTCAATCTACCACGCTTAAGTTTAAAATAGAATTTTTGTCAATCTACCACGCTTAAGTTTAAAATAGAATTTTTGTCAATCTACCACGCTTAAGTTTAAAAGAGAATTTTTGTCAATCTACCACGCTTAAGTTTAAAATAGAATTTTTGTCAATCTACCACGCTTAAGTTTAAAATTAAATTTTTGTCAATCTACCACGCTTAAGTTTAAAATAGAATTTTTGTCAATCTACCACGCTTAAGTTTAAAATAGAATTTTTGTCAATCTACCACGCTTAAGTTTAAAATAGAATTTTTGTCAATCTACCACGCTTAAGTTTAAAATAGAATTTTTGTCAATCTACCACGCTTAAGTTTAAAATAGAATTTTTGTCAGTCTATCACGCTTAAGTTTGAAATAGAATTTTTGTCAATCTACCACGCTTAAGTTTAAAATAGAATTTTTGTCAATCTACCACGCTTAAGTTTAAAATAGAATTTTTGTCAATCTACCACGCTTAAGTTTAAAATAGAATTTTTGTCAATCTACCACGCTTAAGTTTAAAATAGAATTTTTGTCAATCTACCACGCTTAAGTTTAAAATAGAATTTTTGTCAATCTACCACGCTTAAGTTTAAAATAGAATTTTTGTCAATCTACCACGCTTAAGTTTAAAATAGAATTTTTGTCAATCTACCACGCTTAAGTTTAAAATAAAATTTTTGTCAATCTACCACGCTTAAGTTTAAAATAGAATTTTTGTCAATCTACCACGCTTTAGTTTAAAATAGAATTTTTGTCAGTCTATCACGCTTAAGTTTGAAATAGAATTTTTGTCAATCTACCACGCTTTAGTTTAAAATAGAATTTTTGTCAGTCTATCACGCTTAAGTTTAAAATAGAATTTTTGTCAATCTACCACGCTTAAGTTTAAAAACGAATTTTTGTCAGTCTATCACGCTTAAGTTTAAAATAGAATTTTTGTCAGTCTATCACGCTTAAGTTTAAAATAGAATTTTTGTCAGTCTATCACGCTTAAGTTTAAAATAGAATTTTTGTCAGTCTATCACGCTTAAGTTTAAAATAGAATTTTTGTCAGTCTATCACGCTTAAGTTTGAAATAGTATTTTTGTCAGTCTATCACGCTTAAGTTTGAAATAGAATTTTTGTCAGTCTATCACGCTTAAGTTTACAATGGAATTTTTGTCAATCTACCACGCTTAAGTTTAAAATAGAATTTTTGTCAATCTACCACGCTTAAGTTAAAAATAGAATTTTTGTCAGTCTATCACGCTTAAGTTTAAAATAGAATTTTTGTCAATCTACCACGTTTAAGTTTAAAATAGAATTTTTGTCAGTCTATCACGCTTAAGTTTGAAATAGAATTTTTGTCAATCTACCACGCTTAAGTTTAAAATAGAATTTTTGTCAGTCTACCACGCTTAAGTTTAAAATAGAATTTTTGTCAGTCTATCACGCTTAAGTTTAAAATAGAATTTTTGTCAGTCTATCACGCTTAAGTTTAAAATAGAATTTTTGTCAGTCTATCACGCTTAAGTTTAAAATAGAATTTTTGTCAGTCTATCACGCTTAAGTTTAAAATAGAATTTTTGTCAGTCTATCACGCTTAAGTTTAAAATAGAATTTTTGTCAGTCTATCACGCTTAAGTTTGAAATAGAATTTTTGTCAATCTACCACGCTTAAGTTTAAAATAGAATTTTTGTCAGTCTATCACGCTTAAGTTTGAAATAGAATTTTTGTCAATCTACCACGCTTAAGTTTAAAATAGAATTTTTGTCAGTCTATCACGCTTAAGTTTAAAATAGAATTTTTGTCAGTCTATCACGCTTAAGTTTAAAATAGAATTTTTGTCAGTCTATCACGCTTAAGTTTAAAATAGAATTTTTGTCAGTCTATCACGCTTAAGTTTAAAATAGAATTTTTGTCAGTCTATCACGCTTAAGTTTAAAATAGAATTTTTGTCAGTCTATCACGCTTAAGTTTAAAATAGAATTTTTGTCAGTCTATCACGCTTAAGTTTAAAATAGAATTTTTGTCAGTCTATCACGCTTAAGTTTAAAATAGAATTTTTGTCAGTCTATCACGCTTAAGTTTGAAATAGAATTTTTGTCAATCTACCACGCTTTAGTTTAAAATAGAATTTTTGTCAGTCTATCACGCTTAAGTTTAAAATAGAATTTTTGTCAATCTACCACGCTTAAGTTTAAAATAGAATTTTTGTCAGTCTATCACGCTTAAGTTTGAAATAGGATTTTTGTCAGTCTATCACGCTTAAGTTTAAAATAGAATTTTTGTCAGTCTATAACGCTTAAGTTTAAAATAGAATTTTTGTCAATCTACCACGCTTAAGTTTAAAATAGAATTTTTGTCAATCTATCACGCTTAAGTTTAAAATAGAATTTTTGTCAGTCTATCACGCTTAAGTTTGAAATAGAATTTTTGTCAGTCTATCACGCTTAAGTTTAAAATAGAATTTTTGTCAATCTACCACGCTTAAGTTTAAAATAGAATTTTTGTCAATCTACCACGCTTAAGTTTAAAATAGAATTTTTGTCAGTCTACCACGCTTAAGTTTAAAATAGAATTTTTTTCAATCTACCACGTTTAAGTTTGAAATAGAATTTTTGTCAGTCTATCACGCTTAAGTTTGAAATAGGATTTTTGTCAATCTACCACGCTTAAGTTTAAAATAGAATTTTTGTCAATCTACCACGCTTAAGTTTAAAATAGAATTTTTGTCAGTCTATCACGCTTAAGTTTAAAAACGAATTTTTGTCAATCTACCACGCTTAAGTTTAAAAACGAATTTTTGTCAGTCTATCACGCTTAAGTTTAAAATAGAATTTTTGTCAGTCTATCACGCTTAAGTTTAAAATAGAATTTTTGTCAGTCTATCACGCTTAAGTTTAAAATAGAATTTTTGTCAGTCTATCACGCTTAAGTTTGAAATAGAATTTTTGTCAGTCTATCACGCTTAAGTTTGAAATAGAATTTTTGTCAGTCTATCACGCTTAAGTTTGAAATAGAATTTTTGTCAGTCTATCACGCTTAAGTTTACAATGGAATTTTTGTCAATCTACCACGCTTAAGTTTAAAATAGAATTTTTGTCAATCTACCACGCTTAAGTTAAAAATAGAATTTTTGTCAGTCTATCACGCTTAAGTTTAAAATAGAATTTTTGTCAATCTACCACGTTTAAGTTTAAAATAGAATTTTTGTCAGTCTATCACGCTTAAGTTTGAAATAGAATTTTTGTCAATCTACCACGCTTAAGTTTAAAATAGAATTTTTGTCAGTCTACCACGCTTAAGTTCAAAATAGAATTTTTGTCAGTCTATCACGCTTAAGTTTAAAATAGAATTTTTGTCAGTCTATCACGCTTAAGTTTAAAATAGAATTTTTGTCAGTCTATCACGCTTAAGTTTAAAATAGAATTTTTGTCAGTCTATCACGCTTAAGTTTAAAATAGAATTTTTGTCAGTCTATCACGCTTAAGTTTAAAATAGAATTTTTGTCAGTCTATCACGCT